>JANRFK010006689.1:3573069-3593682 GCA_030068395.1 Apalone spinifera
CTTTCGGAAAAGGCTTTATTTTCCGCAAGATCAGCATCTAGACTGGCGCTTTTTGCCGGCAAAACTCCATGCCGAAAAAAAGCGGCAGCCATTTTTATGCTAATGAAGCGGGGGAGATTTAAATCCCCGCTTCATTAGCAATTGCGATACGTCTAATTTACATCCCTTTTACGAAAAAGGGATGTAGTGTAGACGTAGCCTATGAGTCTATGAGTCCAGGGGCTAAATGCTGAGCGGTGCTGAGGAACTGCTGCAAACCATCAGTTTCTATTGACTTCTACAGGGGACTGAGGCTATGTCTGGACTGCAGCCTTCTTTCGGAAGAAGCTTTTCCGGAAGAGATCTTTCGAAAAAACTTCTTCCGAAAGAGAGCGTCCACACTGCCAAAGCCCATCAAAAAAGCAATCTGCTTTGTCGACAGATAGCATCCACGCTGAATGGACGCTCTCTCGCATGTAAGCTGTGATCACTATGTGCGGAATGGCCACCAGGGCACCTGTGCTTTTTCCTCTTTCTTCTTCTTTCGAAAGAACTCACTTTTCCCCATCCACACACACCTTTTCTGAAAGAGCTCTTTTGGAAAAAGGTTTCTTCCTCATAGAAAGAGGGTTACCAATGTCGGAAAACCCCCTCAGTTCTTTCAGGTTTTTTCAAAAGAATGTGATTGCAGTGTGGACGTAAGTGAGGTTTTTTTGGAAAAATAACTGTTTTTCAAAAAAACTCCTCTGTAGTGTAGACATACCCTGAGAAGGAGCAGGCCTGGGAGGTCAGGGAAGCAATAGCTAAGACCAGACAGAAGCAGAGCTGGGGTCAGGCTTGTCATGTGAAAAATGGCGAGGAGGAGGTGGATTCTGGAGCTGCTGGGAAAGAAAAGCCAGCAGGATTTAGTGAGCGCTTCCATAAGAGGAGGAGAGGTCGACAAAGGAGTCCAAGGGGACCCCAGGTTGTGAGCTTAACCAAACCGCAAGGAGCAGCTGAAGGTGACAAAGAACAGACGGTGGGAGCCCTTTGTCATCATCTTTTCTCTGGTCGAACACAATATTACACTTAAACAAATACATCCAGTTACATGTAAAGCAAACACAATGTCTAGGAAAACACATGGGCTTTGGAACTTCCAGGCTGAATTAGAGAAGAAACTCCCAAGCCAATGCTTTGGCACTATAATCCCCCACTGTGCACTCGCCCACTCCCAGACAAACTCATGGTACCTACAGATTGGATTTCTTTGTCTTCCTTCCAGCCGAGTGGGGATTTGGCTGCTGAAATCCCAGTCACTAGCACATGCATTTATATCAGTGATTGTGTGTATTTTGCAGCTGCTTGCTTCAGCACCACCAAACTTGTTTAGCTTTGGAAAAAGCCAGTTAATCGGAGGAATACAAAGACAGCAATTAACAGCACCACCCCTGCATGCAGCAATTAGAGGCTTCCAGATCAAAGGACCCCCCCTGAACAGTAAATTGTGTTGGCAGCTCCACAGGGTTGGACGATTAATGTGACTTCCACAGAATTCAGAGGCCAGGATTATTTTTATTTTAATTTCTTTTCAAGCAAGTGTTTGTTCCAAGCATGCCATTTAAAAAGAGAACAAACTGGCTAGGCTGAGCAGGTTTGCAGTTGAAGCTGGGAAGGTGAAGAACATGTGGCACTGAACCACTTTGGGGCTGATGGTTGCAGCTATCTTGTTGCAACCATCACTGGTATTGTCAGATGTTGGGCAGTGCTAATAGAGATCAACAAGTAGCACGGGGTGTCATCTGAGTGCCTATATGCAGGGAGTGTGTCATTGCTGATTGCATCACAGTTAAAGACTTCTTGAGAAGTTTATTTTTACTCACACTTAGATCTCTAAGTAGTAATATTCCGAAAGGGGCAATGCTTTCCTGGCATGGAGACAGTTGCTTTCACTTCTAACTCGCTATGGGCTATATCTCTGATTGAGACACTTTACGGGACCCCCACTTCTACACTTGACTAGACTCAATACACTTTGGCAGAATTCCATTGTTTTTATGGGGGGGTGTAATATCAGCAGATATCAATGCTTATTTGTAAGCATTTTTTATTTTTTTATCAGTGCAAATTTTCACCATTGCAGGAAATGAAGGAGGGGGACAGACAGCGAGGGGGGCAGCCAATAATTATTAAACGACATACCATACCACAAAGGGTCAGCATCATGTGTCAAAATATACCAAGTAAATATCCTAGAATCACATTCCAAGAAGGTCTCAAGCAGCATTTTTCTTACTTGGTCTCACATTGTGATTATTGTTGGCAGCAATATTATTTCATCAGTTTGTGCATGTACCATGAAATCTGCATGGAAATTTACCAATAAAACCCCAATCCCTTCAAGCCTGTATACAAATGAATGCTCTGTTTTAAGGACTGACACTGAATGTCTTTGGGGTCCAGCCCCAGGGAGGTAATGAATCTCACTGGTTGTGTGCATCCCCTTTGCAGTGCACTTCTGGAAACGTCAGGGTGGATTTTCTCGGTGTCTCAGATTTTAAGGCCAATGGGCACTGTTGTGATCCTCTGCTCCGCTCCAGCCAGAGAATTTCACCTGCCATGATTCCCACAGCCAGCCCAACAATTTGATGGCTCTTTGTAACAGGTTGGACTCACCATGGTGGCACCTCCTGCTGGTCTCCCGGGGAATTAGCTCTTGTGAGCTCCGGGGCACCCGTCTTTTGCAGTGTCTGGCCCATTTCCTTTGGCAGCGTCTGGCCCAGTAACCTGCCCTTTCCATCTCCACTGGGCCAGGACTTGTGTCCCCCCAGACAGCAGCCTCCCTCCTGTAGGGAATAGTTCTGGACACTCTGGATGCAGGTGAAAACAAGCAGAGGGTTTATTGCACACAGCTGGTGGAGTGTCCCGCAGGGGTTAACCTGGTGAACTCTAGTTAATCAAAACATTACCATAGATTATATAGGCAACAGATGGGCAGAGTAGAAGCGATTTGATAGGGTCTAGCAGCAAGACTAATGAGCACATAAGCCAATAAACTATGATGGTTACGCAGCATCTCCGCCCATTGCCAATTAATATCTTATCAATAATACAGGTAATTATTCCTAACGAGCTAAATAAGCCAACATCAACAAGACAAGGATTTTAATGGCACCTTTGTCTGTTGAAATTATGATGCGTCTACTGTGAGATGATACCGCCTCGCGTTGGCGTAGTCCTTGGGTCTCAGGCTTATCTAGGATTAAAGGAGAGAGTGAGAACGACTTCCGTGAAGTTTGTTTTGATACCAGCCAGGGTCTTATCAGAGTGAGGCCCTTTTGGAATGTGGTTACCAGGGCGACCAGGGTCATGTTAGCTGCTTGTGCTGTGCATTCCCAGGCCTACCCCGAATTTAGGATAGCTTAGGGGTTCTTAGCGAAATACCATGGACTGCCTCAGTTTACCCCTGCACTCCCCTTGGGTACTGCCCTCTGGCAGTGCCCACTTTCTGGGGTCCTTCCCTTCCCACAATCCTCTGCGGCTGAAGAGGTACTCAATGGGGTAGCTGCCCAGAGTGCACTGCTCTGAAAGCCGCTGCAAGTGCCGTGAGTGTGGTCACCCTGCTGCACTGTGAGCTGGCTGTGTGGACACCCAACAGCATTTCCAGTCCTGCACTCTGTGAGCGGCACTGGAATTGCCAGCACTTCCCATCTGCCAGTGGAGACATGGCCTTCCTCAGGGCCTGAACCCCCAAGTTCATCAGGCTGGAGCCCTGCTGGCTCAGCACTGCTCTGTCCTTGGTACCAGTCTCCCTTAGGCTTACTGCATCGCCCTCAGAGCACATTCCCCCAGGCTGGCCCTGATTGGCTGCCTTCAGCAGCCCTCTAATTGGCTCCAGTACTGGGCAACTGCCCCGTCACTCTCCTTTTAGTTAATCCCAGTGATTTCTAATTGGCTCAGGATAATATAAAGAGAAACAAACGTGTGGAGTGCATGCAGCAGATGAGGTAATGTCCAGCCCCACCTCATTCCTGGGCCCCCTCTCTAAGTAAGCCCAGCAGGACGAGACTTTGAAACTCTGCAATCCAAATCATTCTCAGCCGTCACTGAGCAGCAACCAGTGGCACTCAGGACAGTTTTTTTATTCCCCCCTCCCCTCACCATGGCTCCACTGGAAGTGGCTTCTGCAAGTTCTTTTGCAACTGGGCCTGAATCCTGAAGCCAGCCAAAACGCCCCATCACTAGAAGAGGAGATTCCCTGAATCAGCTCTCTGAATGAAAACTGAGGAAATGCTGTAGGCCTGTGTACGGGGGACAGGCCTGTCTGTCTGTCTATTGGACCTACCCCTATCTGTCACCTCTTTCCCAGTCTTTCTTCACCTCCCATTTCTCTCCCAATTTTTCTCCCCTTTCTCACCCTCTCTCATATGCTTATCCTTTCAACTGGTCTCTTTCCTTCAGACCCTCCATCTTAGTCTCCCCTCCCCCATAATCAATCAATCAAACAAACAGTCAATCAATTCTTTCTTTCTTTCTTTCTTTCTTACACACACGTTCCTGGCTCTCAGGACTCCGCACCAGATTGCTTCAGCCTCTGGCACTATATCCTCCCTCATTTTTATTTAATATCTAAATGATTCCTAAATTGCAGGAAGGCCAGGAACCCACATCACATTGAAATTGCTTTTCAAAAAATGTTTCTTAAGCTGAAATATTAACCTGGAAAGTCTTAACATGGGCTAAAGCATCTGAATTAGTGGGAATGGATGTTTTTAAAGGGCAGTGGAAATTAAATATGCAAAAAGCCCAGAACCAGGCTCCACCTGCTTTACATTCAAGGCTTCGATCAAAATCTTTGAAGATCTCTCGGTAATGACTGGTCCATATGATCTAAGAAGTACCCTCTGCTGATGTGATGTCCCATGGCAAATGTAGAGCCTTTTGACCACGAGCATATCTCATGCCAGCTATCTCGGGGCTCCCTTGCTCAGATGGCGGTCACTTCTGTGAAAGATAAGAATGGCCATCATTCCCCCACCTTCCCGCTGGAAAGCTCACATCTACGGCACAGCTTACCTCCAAAACAGCCCTTCCGCCCGGGGTGCAGAGGAGGAAGAGGGAAGCCGCACAGAGAGCACTTGAGAGAAGGTGGTCAGGCCTCATGGTGACCAGAGCGGTCCAAGGAGCAGTCTGAGTCCTTTGATTCCCTGCTCGCGCCCTGATAGTCCCCCTCCTCCTTCTCGCATTGCTGGGTACTAGGAAGAGCTGGCTTGCTTTGTGGAGTGGCTCTGTGACGGGGCAACAAAGAGCCAGCGATGCCGGGCTGTGATGTTTGCTGGCCCCTCTCTCCATCTGTCTGTGCGGTGTGGGTGCTGCTCACAAGAGAAACAGTAAGAAAATTGAGATTCGCTGGTTGGATGCATCCTGACTCAGCAGCTACTCTCAGGGAAATTGCTCGTCTCTTTGAAGAGGAGAGGACATGCCGTGTGGTGGCACCCTCCTCCCAACCCTTGCACCTGTTAACGCTGATCTGTGCAATCAATGTTCTTTCAGGGCCGATGACTAGGAGTAGGAGGGGTCTGGGCCTTGCAGCATCTCTGGCTAAAGCTTGCAGTGCATCAGCCCACTGACCGAGACCCTTCGGCTCTTCTCTACTGACTGGGCAGATCTCAGTCTGCTGTCCATGCCGGCCTCCACTCACCATTCCCACCGCTCCAGGCTCACACACCTCGTGTCACTGGGCCACACACCGCAGCAGGGACAGGACTCAGTCCTGTAAGCGCTAAAAGAGAATTTCCATCTGCTGCCAGCAAGGGAGGGGCTCTGGCACACATGCAATCCACACCCACTCCCTGGGATGTTCTGTCCGCTGCTAGCCATGGCGGGGGCACCTACCAAGCCCACTACGAACTAGGCTACCAGAGGGGGCTCTTTTAGAGTCAGAAGCCCCAGGTTTGCCCCCTGCTGCCAATGACCCACCCAGGGATATGCTGTTGTGCACATGGACACACAACTCTTATTCCATCCAGTAATGGGCCATGATACTGCACAGGCTGCTAGTCAGTTAGGGTACATCTACACTAGCTCGTTAGTTCGAGCTAGGTAGGGTAATGAGGGCAAGCGGAGTTGCAAATGAAGCCCGGGATTTAAATATCCCAGGCTTCATTTGCATGTTCCCAGGCGCCGCCATTTTTAAATCCCCCTTAGTCTGAACTCCTTGCCCAGGGCTACACGCAGCACGGAGTAGGTAGTTCGAATTAAAGATCCTAAATAGAACTACCGTTACTCTTCGTGGAATGAGGAGTGACAGTAGTTCGAATTAGGATCTTTAATTTGAACTACCTACTCTGTGCCGCGTGTAGCTGCGGGCACGGAGTTCGGACTAAGGGGGATTTAAAAATGGCGGCGCCCGGGAACATGCAAATGAAGCCCAGGATATTTAAATCCCGGGCTTCATTTGCAACTCCGCTTGCCCTCAATACCCTACCTAGCTCGAACTAACGAGCTAGTGTAGACGTACCCTTATTTACACTGCTAGTTATTCACACCTCCCAGTTAATCACACCTCCCCCATAGCTCCATCTGGGGGCATGGATCAGTGTTCATGTCATGCTCCTCATTACACCCAGGCTGGGCCGGGCCAGGAATGCTTAGGAGCCAGCCAGCAGACCAGATTCGGTGAGGAATCCTGCCCACGTGCCCCCTGAGACAACTTGTGCATAGACTACAAAGAAGAAGTTGGGCTTGTATCATCTCAGCAGGGACAGCTCCTTAAACCCTGCTGAGCCACCCAGCCAGGTCTAAACTCGCCCAGCCTGGGCTCCCTCTCAAACCCAGCTGGGATTCTCTGGAGCAAGAGGGAGGGGAGGTGTCACAGAGCCCCCATGCTTCATGAAAATTGGCTTATGAATATTCATAATTCAAAGACACTTTTGACAAAATGCCGCATGTAACATCAATTTTAAAGTTATAATCTGCTGAATGTGTATGTTCTATTTTTGTTCAGGTGTCATTTGTGTATGGGAAGTTAGAAATATGAAGTGTGGAATTGTTTGCCATTCTAAGGGTATGTCTAGACTACATGCCTCTGGCGACAGAGGCATGTAAATTAGACTACCTGACATAGTCAATGAAGCCGGGATTTAAATATCCATGGCTTCATTGAAATAAAAATGGCTGGCTCAGCTGATCATCGGCACAGCACGGCAGTCAAGACGCGGATCAGTCAACAGGAAATGTCTTTGTCAACCGCTCCTGTAAACCTCGTTTCACGAGGCATAAGGGAGCGGTTGACAAAGGCGTTCCCTGTCGACCAAGTCACATCTTGACTGCCGCACTGTGCCAACGATCAGCTGAGTCGGCACAGCGTGGCGGCCATTTTTATTTTAATGAAGCTGGGGATTTTTAAATCCCAGCTTCATTGACTATGTCGGGTAGTCTAATTTACATGCCTCTGGCGACAGAGGCATGTAGTCTAGACATACCCTAAATGTGCTATGGAGGAGCATGACTGAGGCTCCAAAAACTTAATGGCCCAGTACTCAAACCAACTACCTGTGCATAATCTTGTTTGTCCTGTAAACCAAAACTTGGCTGGTCCCAGAAAGGCATGTGGCCAGGCCACCTGATAGTGAAACCCATTTGGATCTGGTACTTTTCCGCTCACAATGAGAAAAGTTTGAACTGAGCACAAAGAATCTCTGCCTTGGGCAAAACAAATATAGGGGAGGGGGAGCATAAGGGCTGTTGCCAGATGCCAAGAGACCCCTCTCTTATCACCTAACATGCCTACTGGAAACACCTAAGACTGAAAAGGGGGAAGGATTGTGACCAAGCTGGGAGGCTGCTAAAGTGATGGTTAGAACAACTGTTTAGGGCAAAAATGTGCATGTTACAAGTTTCTTTGTGGAATAGGATTAGCTGGCATTTTTTGTTTATTTTAGCTTAGTAACTTACTTTGATCTGTTTTTACTTGCAACCACTTAAGCCCAGCTTTTTATACTGAATTGTGTTTATTATCAAGCCCTGTGTAAATAATTGTGACGTGGGGGGAAGGAGAGGAGCAACCATTGTGCATCTTTCTCTTTCACTGAGAAGCTCTTTCTGTGTAAAACTTTTACCCAGGGTAAGATGGATTTGTTTGGGGCTCTGGTCCCTTTGCAGGGGCTGGTTTCCTGGGTGTTGAGCCCTTAGAGTTGAACCAGCCTGGAACTGAACTGGTTCAATGTCTGTGTTGCTCTGCAGCGGGGGGGAAATAGTCCCAACTTTGTGCATAAGCTGGGGGGAGACCAGAACTTCTGGCCCAGCAGGACAGGGTGGTGGGGAATCCCACAGGGCGGGAAAGCGGGCTCAGTGGCTAGATCAGCCCACTGTGGGACAACCCTAACGGGACTTCTGTGATCTAATGTGTCACGGGGTGGCCTGCTAGGAGTTAGCGGGTGAGAGCACCGTCCCAAGGGGAGTGCTGGACATGGTGTCATTGAGCTGCTGGCTCACGCTAATGTGCAGGTGTCACGGCGGCCATCTTGGCTCGCCTCCTGGGGATTGAATTGGGGCCCAAAGCCTGAGCAGCTCTAGTTTGAAGTGGGTTGTGGCAGCGTTATACCCACGTGGAGCAGCCCAGTGTGAGGGCCAGTGACACACTCTCACCAGGGAAAGCGCGAGAGATTTTGCACTGCTCTCCCAAAGGCTGAGCATTTCATCCTGGCCAGCTCTCAGTTCCCACCTGGCCCCTTGCCCACATCCCCTGCTAGGTCAAAACCACGAGACGTTTAGCACCAAGCTCCAGACTTTAATGAAACAGAAAGGCAGCCACGTAGCCCCAGCATCCCCTGGGACAAATCCCAAAGATCACTGCTTGTCCTCTGACGGCTGCTCTGCTGTGATACCCACCGTTCCCCTGGGTGTGATAGCCAGGTTCCGGCTGTACATCTTGCCTGGCTTCTGTCACTCACTATTCAGCATTATATGGCTGATCCTTTAGGTTCATTGATTGCCTCGGGCAAATCCTTCAGCAGCAATTCCTGTGCTGACAGCCTGTCCGGCTGAGGCTCAGCGCTCTTAGAACATCAACCCTGGCTGGCTTTAAGCTGAATCCAGCCCCGCTGATCCCCCTGCAATAGGAATGGCCTGGCTCCCCGGAGATCTAAGAGGAGATTTGAAGGCCTATTCCGACTGCAGCCTTTGCACATCCCATTTAGCATCTGGGGGAAATCTGTTGACTGCTGGAGTGGGCTAATTGTTAATGAGCTCTCAAAGCTCTCCTTGGAGTCAATGGGAAATGGGAAATCCTCCAGAAATACACCTTCTTGCCTAGGAGTCTAAAAATGGATGCAGACACATGTCCATAGGCGCTGGAACTAGGGGCGCTGCCATGCCCCCTGCACTGAAGTGCTTCCCAACATATAAAGAGTTTACAGTTTGGTTCAATGGCTCCCAACACCCCCACTATCGCCGTTGTTCCAAGGCCCTGCACATGTCTTTAGCTAAGTATGATGATGATGTTAGCTCATAGGTTAAGCTGAATTAGTCTTTTCTCACTCACCATTTTCCAAGTGCTTTTGTGTGTTGGTGCTGGAGCTGACTGAGCTATTCATTGCAAATCATATCTGTCAGCAGGAGTTTAGCCTCTTTTTATCATTTATGAGCCTTCCCGTGTCTCTGTACCTGTCTTTCTTATTCTTAAATATTCACCAGGTAGGCTGAATGACTAATGCTCCCCCAAAGGTCTGTTTGCTTTAAATATTCTCTGCTTGGTATGTGCGGTGAGTGGTAGGGTCACCTCAGTCACACAGCACTGTTTCTGCTCCTTGATCAGAGATGAGAAACGTAGGTAAACAGACAGATCACTGGGCTCTGAAGAAGGATTACATTGGTATCAGCAAATGTTAATAGACACCAACTGGACTGTGCACACACAAACCCACAATAATAATATTCCTTTGATAATATTAGACATGAACAAATAGGGAAAGGAAGAACTATGCTGCTTGAGAAAATATTAATTGGATTTAAAGATATTTATTTTGTATAGTTTGGCATGCAATGCTGACAGCTGTAACTTTTTGAATCTCAGTGTCTACTGTCATTAAATAATTTTAGTCTGACTCGTCCCCTAATTTAAAAAGCTAAAAGTCCATAATTTTGTGTAACTGTGAACATTTAAATAAAAAAAATCTAAAAAGATATTTAAAAATAAACGTTTCATGTAGCCATAGAAATGACCACACAACAAAAATCGCATTCGACTAAGCCTAAGGATAACTCATAACATGCTGTGCGGTATGAATGCACAGTGTGTTTGTGAAATTATGTATAAATCCTGAAAGCTACATAATTTCACAAACACACTGCAGCCTGTCAAATACTCATGAAAATGAATAATAAGACTCTACAAATCACAGAAAACAAAATCCTTTTTATTTTTGCACAAGTCAAAGTTTGAACATTTTGCTTTAGTATTAACCGGTTCTTAAATCCCAGTGGGACAGACCCCACCTGGACCAAGACAGGCTGAACAACAAGGCCTGTGGAGCCATCCTACTACACCAGTGGAAGGTGTCGCATCTGAAGGGGGGAGAAGAAAAGAGGAAAAACCAAGCTCAGTTGTGGCAGATAGGAGAGGAAGCAGATTCCTGGAGCTAGCCCTTTGAAGAAAGGCCTGGTTTGGGCAGAGCTGAACCAGAGATACCCAAGTCTCAGAGCCACCTCGGAGCAGGGAAGCCTAGTGCAAGACCTCTTTGCTTCTTTTGCTCTTCCTCGCTAGTTTGTCTCCCCTTCTGGGAGGCCCCTGCAGGGCTGGCCTTACCATGAGGTGAACTGAGGCAGCTGCCTCAGGTGCCAGACTGTGGGGAGGGGGGTGTGGGGAGGGCACCACTAGGACCCAGAGTGTAGAAAATTGTGTCTGCTGCTGGTGCATGTGTATTCTCTCTGCTCTAGATGCACAGAGATGGTGGAGTGCTGTGCTGGAGGATGGAGGCCTTTCAAAGTTTTGGCCCAAGCGAGGGGCCATAGGGGTGTCATTTGAGCTCCCTGCCTCAGGTGCCAAAATGATGTGGTCCTGGGCCCCTGCAGAAGAGTCAGCCAGGGAAAAGGCTGAGAGAAAACCCAGTGGTAGGAAGCAGACCAGAGATACAGAGGAGGGTTTGAGCAAACAGACCTCATCTGCTCCATACAGTGCCCCTGGTGTGGAACCCAGAGCAGAGGGCTTGTCAAGGTTACAGCTGCTGGACCTAGGATCTCCTCGCGCTCACACCTGGGCCGCTCCCTTGAATATGCTGGTGTCATGTTGCCGAGATGAGGACTGGGCCTTGTGGGGTTGGGGTTCTTTTGATCCAGGGAGCAGCAAAGTCTGGCCAATCTACAACCTCTGGCTGGCAGCGGCAGGGTAGGAGGCATTTGCCAGCCAGGCAGCTGAGTTCCCCTGGTGGCAGTTTGAATGCACTACTGGGAGCGTTTGGCAATTGCTTGACACTTGGGCAGCCAGGAACTCCAGCAATCAGTCCCCCTTCCTCCCAGGTAGGGTTGCCAGGTGTCCAGTACTGACCCAGACAGTCCAATATTTTAGCCTCCTGTCCAGTAAAAAAATTCAGAAAGTACCAGACACCTAAAATGTCTGGTACTTTCTGATTTTTTCCCCGTTCCACAGGGGAGCTGTCTGGCCGGAAGCAGGAAGACAAGATGGCAGACAGCTGCCAGCAGCCTGTTAGGGCCAAACAGCCTCAAAGGCATTTCTTAAAGGAGCCATGCTGGGTTTTTTTTGTTTGTTTGTTTTTGTTTTAATTTTTTTTGCTTAACAACTCTCAGGATCCTTTTTTTTTCTCAACAACTTTGGTTTCCCCCCTTTTTTTCTCAACAGAATTTTTTTCCCTAGTGGTTTTTTTGGGGGGGAGGGAGGATGTTCGGTATTTTTGGTTAAACCACTGACAACGCTACTCCCACTGGGATCTCCCCCGCCCTTTCCTTTGTACTGCAGTTAAGCACAAGACCTAATGTGTTGTATGACAAAGCCTGTCACAACATATTAGCAGAGCAGCTCTGGATAATTCCTCTCCATCTGCTAAACTACTTCCCATTTCAGGGGAAGCTTTTAGGAAATTCATACTTGTGTTATACAAGGCTCAGCAAACGCCGCTGACATGCTTTATGGGGCTTTAAGGCAGCATGTCTGATACTTCACTTGATATTTTTCATGTATTTCTTGTTCTGCAGCCGGTGACTCTTTTTTTGTATTGGTCTCGTTTTGCTTGGCCTCAGCTGTCTGCAGATCTGCTGGCAATATGTTCCCTTCCTGCACGGCTGCAGTGCTGGGAGCCAATAGGGCAGTTCCTAGGAATAAGCATTAACCAGGGAGTGAGGGCTGCAGGTGTGGACCCAGTATAATACACACCCATTTATCCAAAAGTGGATTTTACCTGCATAATCGAGAGGACAAGCACCGTTCAGCTAATCACAAGTGAGGTGGCCTTTCTTGCAGACCTGGCTGGAGGTCTCTGCATTATCCAAACCCCTACATCATCCAATTCCATCCCTTGTGCCCCAGCATGCTGTGGAGAGAGAGCATCTCCTGCTGTGGGACAAGGAAGGACTTGCAGAGTGCGGTGGGTTGGAGAACAGTGTTTCAGATAAAGGGGAGCACACTAGCCACAGAATTCCAGACCCTCCCTGCATTGGGGCTGAGATAATGTTTGCCGATCCATTCCCACTGGCAAACGTACCGGTGTCTGGCACGGCACACCACGGAGAGTGCCAGTCACAGGGCAGACTATCAGGAAACAGTGCTGCCTCCCCAATGCTTAGCCTTCACCAAGCCAGTAACTGCTGGGCACCCCGGATCACTATATTAGTCTCACTGCGGACCCCAGTGGCCCTCCAGCACATCTTGCCCCCAGACAAGCTGGGCTACATGGTGAAGGGCTATTAAAACAAAAAAAATCACCTCACCTTAGGTTACTCCCAGCCCCAAGGGGCCAGTCACTTACTCCAGGTCAATAGATACTCAAGATTTTGACATTGGAAACATCTTTTCAGTTTGAATCACAACAAATGGCAAAAATTCTGAAACTAGACATGAAATGAATGTTTGGAAAAATTTCCATTTGGGACTATTGGAATGTTTTGCTTTGATAATGACAAAATGTTACCATACCACACCACACCTTAATTAATATAATACCAGCAGGCTGCTTCCCATGCTCGCTACTCTCACCAACCTCCATCTCTCTGGCCGCTTTCACTTTCGTGGCCAGAGAACAAGAGAATGTGATTACGTTATTCTGTCACCCGGCAGGAAAAACTTTTTTATATGTAGAGATAATAACTCTATAACTTTCCTCGCCATGTATTTTTGATAGGTGTTCATGCCTCCTACAACAAAAGTTCTCCAGTTAGAACCTCATAGTAGACAGCCTACTTCTCATTTTATCCCTCCCATTTTTGTCCAACAGGCTGCATGGTTGAGAAGTCCCTTCTACCCCTTCCTCCTTTTTGAAAACCCCTAGATTTCATTGCTGGATGCGTGAATTTTTGGCATCATCAGCCATTTTGGAGGGGGGGGGAATTGATTTTTAAAATTATATTTAATTTATCTTTCCTGGAAATTATATAAATTAATATATATATAGTGCCCTTTCCTTATTTTAAGAGGCAAGCATGCTTTTTTATGCATCTGTACATTTCTAAATAGTCTGTTAAACAAGTATACAAATCCACAATGTCAGAAAGGACAGATAATAATACTCTCTCTATATATAGATAGATAAATATAGCTATAGATGTAGGTATAGATAGGATCATGCCTTTTTAGAGGAAAATATGCTTTTTAATCAATTAGTACAATTTTAAATAAAGCTATTAAATAATTGTACAAAGTCTTAATGACAGAAGAATAAAGGAAAATATTGGTAGGTGTAAATACATATGTATATAAAATTAGAGCTGGGAGAACATTGTGGGACAAATAGTTTAAGCACAGGAAGTGAAATGCTGGATAAATTAATGTCTACTTTGCCAAATAGTTTTCACCAAACTGAAAAAGCTGAAAAGTTTTAACCCAAGACATTAGACTTCGATACTCAGGCAATATGACAAAAGCAAGAAAAAGATTCAGACAGTTGCTGGAGGAGAAGCCAGCAACTGTGGCCCATATAAGCTGTAAAGCTGAGGTTTAGGGTGCTCACCTGGTGCATTAGCTGGTTTGTAAAGTTTTGCCTAAATGAATTACCCAGCATGCAAAAACAAGTCCAACCAAACAAAACGTTCCCCATGTGCAGTTTACAAATGAAGGGAAGCGACATCTCAGCCAGCTCATTATCCGTAAATTGGGAAACAAATTTCAGATTCCAAGGCACCATATAAAACTCAATACAGAGGGATTGGAGAACAAAATGGTTAGAGAAATCATCTGACTGCATGAAGAGCTGAGATAAAGTCTGTAGCTCTGACACTGTCATATGAAGAAAAATACTCTCACAGACATCCTGTTCTTTCTTTTCCTGACTTTTTGTAAGGCTAAAACATCTGTCTGCTGCTAAACCTTCTGATTTAATCACATCAAATGCAGGTTTGAAAAATAAGCCAGACTATACTTTTAAAAGCTGAATATGAAAAAATGATGGCATGGGATAAGAGAGCGGCATGGAGCAAGGGGACCCTGACAACTGACTGAAATCTTTTTTGGTATCCATTTTTTGTTAGTTGTCACACAGATGCTCTCCCCAGCTCCAGGAGGCATTGTTGGGGCAGTCTGCCTGATCACTTTTTCTCTGGCAATCAGAAATAGTCAATAAATAACCCTAACAAAAATAGTAGGTGGGTTACATACTGGGTAATATTTTAAGCAACTTTTTGTTGGTTCGGTTTATTTTTTATCACATTGAAGGGACTTCAAAGAACCCATTTTTCAGTTCTCTACATTTTACTTTTCTACAAGCTGTAACCTGAGATGCTTTACAACATGAAATAAAACAAGACTGGCAAAAAAGGACCTGAGAAATTGCTGAAAACAGAGCTTTTATGATGAATTAAGCCTGAATGCCAAGGCACTAGAGGGGAATTAAAAGGCTCAGTTGAAGTGGAAGAGGGTATGATTTAAGGGGGCAGATTTGAAGACACAGGGAGATACTTTGCAATTGGCAGCGTGCCGACCACATTTGCACAACCACACAGGCCCCCAGTAAGATACACATACTGAGTATGTTTTAGGTCAACTGTAACCCACCAAGAAGTAAATGATACAACAAGAATACAAAACTAAGTATGCAAATGTCTTTGCCCCATGTCTTTCCCTCATCACCACCTTACAGAAGCTCTTATCTAAGGAAGGAGACAAATTAACTTACAAAGCATCATCCCTACATTATTGGCTCATTTAAGAGTACGCCTAGATTACATGTTAATGCTAACAGAGGCATGTAAAATAGGCTACCTGACATAGTCAATGAAGCCGGGATTTAAATATCTCCGGCTTCATTAAAATAAAAATGGCCGCCGCGATGTGCTGGCTCAGCTGATCGTCGGCACAGCGCGTGAGTCAAGATGCGGATTGGTTGACAGGGAATGCCTTTGTCAACTGCTCCCTTATGCCTCGTGAAACGAGGTTTACAGGAGCGGTCGACAAAGGCGTTCCCTGTCGACCGATCCGCGTCTTGACTCACGTGCTGTCCCGACGATCAGCTGAGCCAGTACAGCGCGGCGGCCATTTTTATTTTAATGAAGCCGGGGATATTTAAATCCCCGCTTCATTGACTATGTCAGGTGGCCTATTTTACATGCCTCTGTCAGCAGAGGCATGTAATCTAGACGTACCCTAAGGAAGTGGCTTTTGCCCACGAAAACTCATGATACTATATATATATTTGTTAGTCTCTAAGGTGCTATAGGACTACTCGTTGTTTTTAAAGTTACAGGGTAACATGGGTACCCTACTGAAACTTATTATTGGCTAGGAAAATGTTGCACAACCTTGGCACAAAAGAAGATCCACTCTTTAAAAAAATTCTTTGTGTGAGTATAAACACTTTCTCCTTCATTTCTCTGCCATGAAGACATTGTAAATGTGTAAAAAACCATGTTTCCTCCTTAAAATAAGAAAAGGGTCTGACACCTATATTTATTCATGTATTTCATTGTTTCCAGGAGGATATATTTAGGAGTTTTAAAGATTTTTTTCCCCAAAAAAAGCCAACAATGCCAAGAATTCATGTGCCCAGAAAGGTTACTTGGGAAACCTGAAAGAGACATGAGGGTCATGTAGTCCACTGATTAGACAAAAAGGGGATACAAAAAGAGTCAGGAAGTCTCACAGAAGTGTCTCATTGGTACAAAACCATGGCGGGGGTGTGGATATCTGTCAAAATATACAGGGTGAGGGAAGTTAAAGTACCACCACCACTAATATAAACTATCTTATCTACTTGGACAATGTTGCAATTTTAATATAATATTCACACCTTGAAACAAAATGTTTTCACCTTAATGTCAAAACAGTCTGATGACCTATTAGCAAACTGCAGTGGGAAAGTCAAACGGATTCATTTTGACATTTTCCTGTCGAATGGTTCATCGAGACAAACACGTTCCCATGAAATGCTTCGATTTCAACAAAACCACCGTTTCCGATGAAAAATGGTTCCATCAGCCGGCTGCGAGGCTGAGCAATCACAGGCCAGTGCTGGTAAAACTGTGAGCCAGGAAACACCCATGGAGCAATCTCCCTGAGCTCTGCTGGCATGTGCAGTGATTAAATGGAAGATCTATGGGCTGAGTAATGTTCACAGAGCAAGTGTTAAAGTGGCTGTGGGCAGCGTCGGAGCGTTTGGCTGGAATAATGAGGTTAATCATGCAAATTCGTTTCATGAGTATTAATTTTGCTATGTGGGTTCCCCACAAGTCTCCTTCAGCAGAGCATTAACCTGGGAGGGGAAGTTTCTTGGATCCATCAGTAGTCCCAGGCGTGGCATTAATCTGGGTCTTACTGCTCATTTGCATGGAATCATTCGTCCCTGTATAATACCCTTCATCAGTAGATTTCAAGGCTTTTTCAGAGGAGGTCCATATGATTGTCTCCATTTTACAGCTGGAGAAACAGAGGCAAAGAGAATGAGTTGCCCACAGTCCCCCAATAATGAGAGTGAAGAATTGAATCAGAAATCTCTGGGGCCCCTGGCCAGTGCTCTATCCATTAGGACACACTGCCTTTTCCCAGAATTGGAGTAGTGTTGAAAGGGAGCAAGGATTAAACAAGCCCTCCAGCCACTAGGGTCAGGAGGAAGAGGATCCCACAGAAACCTCCATCATTCACCTCAGTAGAAATCAGTAGGTCTCACCCTGCCACACGGCTGTGAATCAGGAGTGACTCCACAGGAATCAGTTGGTTCATAGGAGAGCAAAGATGAGGGCAGAATCAGGCCTCCTTTGGCAAAGCAGTCTTCTTGAGATGCATTTAGGTAAACTGAGCCATGGGCAGACTATATGGCGTGCCCAGCGTCTCATGGCTTAAAGAAAGGAGGGAGGAAGGCTGGGTTTGTGGACTGGGATGCCGCAGGTCCAATCCAATTCTTCCATCCAGGCTCCTGGTTTGCCACAGAATCTTCGACGTGGCTTCTGACTGTCGCAAGAGAGGCTGGGCTGGGAGCCTGATCTGTAACTTAGGTGGGAATCTTTGGTGGGGCTCTCAGATGATTTTAATCAGGACAAACGTGGCCCAAGTTCTGCTTTGAACTCCCCAGTTTGGCAGAAGCTGAGACTCATGGACCCAAACGGTGGAAGGATGCTCCTGCACAGAGAAATGGAGTTTTCCAGTGAGTAGGAATGGGGCTGGTCCAGCCTTCAGAGCCAAACACCCCCGATCTCTAGCGGATTGCAAATCTGGACCCAGCCCTGGTGTTAGACATTTATCGCCAGGGGCTCTGGGAAAGGAGAAGGCAATTGAATGAGTCTGGCCCCTAGGTGTCACCTCTGCACTGTTCTGCCTGCTGCTCCCTCCCTCCAGTGTGCTCTTCGCTCATCCCCAGCCCAGCCAGAGGGGCACAGGCTGGGCAGAAACTCACGTCACCTCTCGCTGGAGCCACTGTGATGTCGCTGCAATCACCACTGGAAAGAGCTGTGAAGTCAGGCGTACCGGAGAGGATCAAGTAACATGAATTAGGGGAGGAAATTCCACTGTCTGCAATGTCACAGGGGCGGTTCATTGAGTGTCTGCTCTGGGTATCCAGCCCTCTTTTGCACCCCCCATTGAGGATGAGAATTCAGTTCGGCTTTCTGGAAATATACCGAAGGAACCACTGAATTCTACCCCCCTCAAAGCATGTATAGACGCCCCTTAGTCTTCACAACACACCGGTCGCTGGGTATTAGCCCCATTTTACAGAAGGGCAAACTGAGGCGAAGGGGGCGTGACTATCCCAAGGGCACACAGAACAACAGTGGCATTGCTGGGAAGTAGACTGAGGAATCCCAGTCACCTGGTCTAACCCCTAGACCATGCTCCTTTCCCTATTGACAACAAGTAATTGATGAATGAAGACCTCTTCATTGATGGCTCGTGGCCATGAGCAATGATCCATTTCTCTTGTGTACAGCTGGAAGTGCCAATCTGGGGCTTTGCTCATCTGCTCTCAATACCTGCCTGGCTGATTCGAATCCATTACATTTCGTAACACGCTCGTTAGGCTCTTTCTCTATCAAGGGGGGATTTTCGGAAAGCTCTGCCCCATAGATACAAAGCCTGCATGATGTGCCCCTAATGCCTATTGCTTTGGGGACAAATAATCCCAGCCTTCTAGTACTTTGCATCAGCAGAGCTCCAGGTGGGTCAGTCTTTGGTGTGTTTTCCCTCACACCCCTCAAGGCAGGCCAATGCTCTTATCCCCATTTTACAGATGAACAACCGAGGCCAAGAGAGGCTATGGCCAGAGCCTCACATCAGCACTGATTTCAGTGGGAGATAAGCACCTGAATACCTTTCAGCATGGGTGCTGGGTGTTACAGGCCAGACCCTGCGTGCCCTGCCTACACTCTACCTCCAGGCCCCTCCTCCTTCCCACCAGCACTGTTCCCCTTTGGTCAGGCTGGGGCCACAGGGCTGGCCTGTTGACCGGGGCTCCAGTTCTGGGACCTGTGCCACCCACCTGGCCAGGGCTAAGGGTGCTGGGGTCCGTGTTGCCTGCCCATCCAGGACCCCCGCTGCCTGCCAGTTGTTCCAGGGCTGGGGTGGGAAGATTGGTGGCAGAAGTGGGAGGGAAGGTAGAGGGGGCACGAAGGCAAAGGGAGGGACAAGGCCTAGCCTCTCCAAGCCAGCAATGCATGCAGCACCCTGGCCTTTTGAGAGGGAATGATAAATGCCTTGCCCAAGGACTACCCAGGAAAGAAAGGCCAGGTCTCTATAAAGCTGGCATAGAATTCAATTTTTGGCTTCAATTCAACTGCAAAATGCTCCGGAGTGACTCACACTGTGCTCTCTCACTGCAGAGAACTTGTCCGCTTTTTCAGATCAGTTTCGGAAAAAGCGGGAGTGCTCTTTCGGAAACCCTGTATTCCTCATTTTATGTAGCTATGTGGAATGTCGGAAAAGCCTCTTCCAAAAACACAAGTGGAAAAAGGTACGCAAATTGCATATCTTTTTCCGGAAAAAAACCGCAGTGTAGACATAGCCTGGGAGTCACTTTATGTTTGTTCTTCCTTCCTTCGCACTCTTCCGTAATCTGAAATGAAAGGCCTCTCGCTTCAGAAACATGTTGTGCTCTCTGCCTAGGGGAAATTTCACAGCTCTGGTTTCAAGCTCATTTTATTGTTGCCTGCCCCTAGTTCAAACGTTTCACGTCCCTCTGCATGATTTGTCTCTCGTTTTGTGGCCTGGGCAGTGAGCCATAAAGTGACTGCCCTTCCGATATGCAAATAAAGCGCCTAGGTGTCTGATATAAACTCCAGGCCTTGAAGCCTGGGGTAAGGGAGTTTCTGGGCCAAATTCAGCAGGGAGATGCTAAGGTACACGCCAGGGAAGAGTTGCTGAGAAAACTGGCCTGAGTGTCCCCGTTTGCCCCCACTCTAGCTCAGTGGGTGTGCAAATATGTGTAATTTCTACACCCAAATCCCCCAAGAGAGACATCATTTGGCTCTTGGCCGGGGTGTGTCTGACTCTTGTTGCATAGCGCTAGCGATCAGCCTTTCTTCTCCCTCCCCACCACAAAACCTCTTCTCCAGGCTGCCAGCATCTCACCTCTCGGTTGCAGCCGCGGTCTCCTTCTGCCCACGGGCATCCTCGCCCTGCTCCTCTTCATGCAGAAGGCTGCAGCAAAAGTGGCTTTCCCAGGCTGTGACCATGTCTCCCCTGGATTGGCCCTTCGAGCATGTCAAACCGGAGCTATTTGGCTTTGCTTTCAGCATCCTTCACAGCTACCCCACTCTGCCTACTGCTGCTGGGCTGCTAGAGACCGGGGGCAAGGGAGCCACTAGCATAGCCTGCTGGGGGCAGGGGTACCCTCTCTCTGGCCCTCTGTTGCCTCCCGCTCTCTTCCCAGCTCTGGTTCAAGCCCTGGATTTTTGCAGCCCCTCCACTGCCCGTGTGTTGGTTTGTGCAGCCCCATGTGAGTCACTCATACACTTAGCTTGGATTTAATTCAAAGGCTCCCACCTCAGCTCCTAGGCACCCATCAACTA
>JANRFK010006689.1:3593782-3604735 GCA_030068395.1 Apalone spinifera
CCCCGTCCCTCTCCTGCCACACACACATACACTCAGATCTTTTCTGCTTTGCTGGAGGCGAAGTGCCGGACACTCAGCAGTCCCCTCAAAGGAAGGGGGCGCCTGTCCTGTTCTTCTGGGTGTCCTAGCATAATGAGACCTGGTGGTGAGAACACCAGACCAGGCATCTGGAGACCTGGGTTTTGTTCCTGGCTCTGCCACTGCCCATCTGGGGCCACGTCGACACTAGGAAATTATTTCAAAATTCGACTTATTCACTCCCGATTTAACACATTCGAATTCCGAGGCCTCACTACGGGGAAGCATCAAATAGTCTGAAATAGCATGTCCACATTAACTGCCTCAGACTTAGGCCCCTGGAAGCACTCTGGGGAGGCCTCAGGAGGCCAATTAGTTCAAATTAGTGGCACGGAAGTGCCGACTCTAATGTTATTTCAAAATTACAAGTTCAGAATTAGCATTATTCCTGATGAACAGCAGGAGTACAGAGTTCAAATTCTGCGGCCCGTTATTCCGAAATCACAGGCTTGGTAGTGTGGACGCACCACTTACTAATTCGAACTTGGGGGGGGCAGTATTTCAGACTAAGGTCCAAGGCTGGGTGACCTTGGTCAAATTACTTCCCTGTTCTGTGCCTCAGTTTCCCCAGCTGTCAAATGGGATTAATGCTACTGAGCAGTAAAGTGGCAAAGCACTTGAAGCTCTACTGATGCTAAGAGGCAGGCGTTATTGCTCTGACCGCAATGCCTAGAGGCTCCTGTGGGACCAGTAGTGATCTGACAATTGCAGTCAAGTTGGGAGTCATGGAGTTAACTTGAACTTCCATCACCTCTAAAGTGAAGCAGGCCTCTGTGTTTTGTTTCCCTCCCCATTTCAGATTCATTCTTCTGCTCCTTTCCCACTTTCCATTTTCTTTCTCCTTGTCCATCTTCAGTTTTTTCTCTCTTTTTCCTTTCCCACCCCTCCCTATTTTCTCCGATTTCCTGGGCCCCTTCCCCTGACTGACACCCCTCATCTCCAGACTTTCTTCTCCCTGTTTTGCTCTCTGCTCTGATTCCATGTGTTCCAATGGTGCTGCCCATCACCCTGGTATCTGAGCCTCCTTGGAAAAGGACGTGCGTGCATATTAGCAAATAGCAACCAAGTCTTTGCTTTGACAAGATAAGTACTGCATTGAGGCACATTTGTAATTCTAATTTCTGCTAGGCTCAAGTATTCCAGTGTGAACTCTCAGTCGGATCAGCATCTTAGCGGATTAGCAACACAGTCAAGTAGCAGGAGCTGTAGGCTCCAAAAGCAATGTAAGATTCCCTATGCAGGTCAAAGGGATGGAAATGCCACTGAACTATGGAGATTTGACTTGCCTCCCACTGGGGGAGCTTGTGAAATTATCCCAGTCCCACGTGCTGTACAGTGCACATTGCAGATCGCTTGGAAAGGAGGAGAGCGTGGGTGCCATGTGTGTGTTTGGGGTGGTAGCAAGGTCTAGTGGTTAGGGTCCTGGCCTGGGACTCAGGAAATCTGCTCCTCTCTGTGCCCCTGTGTCTGTTTAAGGTGCAAGCACTTCGGGCTGCTACTCACTGGAGGTACGGCACCTAGTGCAATGAACTCCCAGCCTTGGCGAGGGCCTTTGGGTACCTCTGGGGCCACAATACGTTTGGCTACGTCTCCATGCGCTGCACAGATCCCTGTCTGGGGGGCCTGCTCTGCACAGAGCCATTCCAGAAGGAGCGCACGCCACACTCTTTTGCAGACGCTTTCTCTCACCGCAAAGCTAATTTGTTCCTCCGTTGTCATACTGCTGGAGCATCTCTCACCCCTCCCAACTTCCCCCCCAGCAGCGCTGCTGGCCAAGGCCAGAAGAGATAAGTGCCTTGTCTGCCTCCTAGAGGAAGTTTATGGCAGAGCTGGAACTTTAACCCAAACATCCCATGCCCTGAGAGGCTGCCCGAACCACTGAACCGTCCTTACTCTCTCTCCATCGCTGCTTTACATTTGTTCTTTCTTGTTTGTTAGTTGCAATTCAAATATAAATCACGGAGGCTATTAGTATCTGGCGCACAGAGAATCACGACCGCGTGGGCTGTGTGACCATCTAAAATGTGAGAGCATTCCACACACATCCAAATGAGGTTTGGAAATGAACGTCACGTGGCTATCCCTCTGAGACGCCCAACATGAGCCTTCGCACCACTTCCTGAGTACTCTCTCTGTGGCTGTGACCTTGGTTTCTGGGCTTGTGACCTGCCTCCGGCCCTGAGATATTACAGTTCCACAGTGTCACCTGGAATGTCCCTCGTATCCCAGTCATGACCACTTCCTTTCCTCCCCGCACAGCCCTCAGGACAGGCAGAGCAGAGCCCCTGGTTTATGCACTAACTGGGGAGTGAGGAGCTCATAAAAATAAAAAAAGTTCATAACATTTAATATCTCGGCATTACGGCCTGTGCAGTGCCGAGGTTACTTTTGGAATCGTGGGGTGACCGGGCACAGGAAGGAGCTGCCACAGATGCATGCAGGGTACCTGGTCTGAGATGACACCCCAGTCCCTTGGCGGGAGGATTAAAGTCACACACAACAGCAGAAAGAGAACCTCAGCAGCAGAAAAAAGGGGTCAGTAGCCATTCCTCAGACTGGTGCTCTACAGTCAGGGTCCTGCCCAAGGACACAACACACGTGGGCTGAGGCTGCTCATTTTGAAACCGCAGCCCGCAGCTCTCACTCCTGGGAAGCCAAAGTCCCACCGGAAGCAGTGTTCAGGCCACCAAAACGGTGCAGCCTGTTCAATGGCAGCTTATACTCGGCAGCCCCCATGTGATCCTGGGGCAGAGCCGGTCCAGCCTGATGGGAGACCTGCTGCTCCAGGGAACAGCCTGTGGAAGTGCCCTGGGTGTTGTTCCAGCCTGTGAAGCAATGGCTGGGGCTGGAGGGCCTCTCTTTCGGATTGTGATCTTGACCAATTGTGAGCCCGTTTGCAGAAGTAGGATCACAGACCCTACTTACCAGCCTCCGCAAGTTCCCCTAGGCCTCTTCCAATCCAAGCAGTTGTTATGTCAGTGACGTCTGGCTCTAGGTTCTCATGACTCCGTGTCTGCCTGAGCCGAACTGTGGCATGGCCTGGTATTTTGCAGTTCATTCTTGTTCTGTCACTGGCCTGCTGCAATCCCTGTGGCGGAGGGGAAATGTCACCTCAGAACAAATGGAAGCCCGCCCTACGTAAACACTGGCCTTTCTGAAAGCTGAGCCCAGAAAGGCACAGCCAGGGCAGATGAGGAAGGTCGTGGTACCCTAGGAAGTTGTTTCCTGGGGCTTTGTCACATGCAACAGGCAGGTTTGGGAAATCAGAAAGAAAAGGAGGAGGATGGATCTTGACCGCACTGGTGGCAAAGGCAATTTTTCCATGGAAATTGTGACTTTTCAAACAGAAAGCTCAAGAACTGGAGCTACCAAAAACGGGGGAAAAATGTTTGAAAACTGCAAGAAAGAATCTTTTGGCTGAAGTTTTTCAGTTTTGCTTTTATGAGAAAAAAATAATAAAAAATCCAATAATGGCAACTTGCAATGTGCTGGCCTGTCTGTCATTCTGCATCCAACCCAGGATAAGAAACTTGCAGTGTGCATCTTTAGGCCAAGTTAAAGGTTCCTTCCTAAGCATTCCATTTTAGATCTGCCACTGTTCATTTTGGATTGTCTCCTAAATTATTGTCTTTTGTTTGGTCCTTTGACTAATGAACCATCATTCCAAGGGGAACTCTAAGAGCATGGGGTTCAAGACGTAGAGAAATTGGAAAAGGACCAGAGAAGAGCAACAAAATGATTAAATGTCTAGAGAACATGAGCTATGAGGCAAGGCTGAAGGAAT
This sequence comes from Apalone spinifera, assembly GCA_030068395.1. NCBI lineage: Eukaryota > Metazoa > Chordata > Testudines > Trionychidae > Apalone > Apalone spinifera. Next base: position 3,597,645 of record JANRFK010006689.1, read on the forward strand.
TGGGCTTGTTTAGTTTGGAAAAGAAAAGACTGAGAGAGGACATGATAGAGGTTTTCGGGTATCTTAAATAATGATAGTGGGTTTCAGGTATCTTAAAGGGTGTCACGGGGAGGAGGGGGTGAAATTGTTCTCGTTGGCCCCTGAGGATAGGACAAGCAGCAATGGGCTTAAACTGCAGCAAGGAAAGTTTAGGTTGGACATTAGGAAAAACTTCCTAACTGTCAAGGTTGTTAAACACTGGAATAAATTGCCTAGGGGGATTGTGGAATCTCCATCACTGGAGATACTTAAAAGCAGGTTGGATAGACATCTATCAGGGATGATCTAGACAGTGCTTGGTCCATGGCTGCAGGGGACTGGACTTGGTGATCTCTCGAGGTCCCTTCCAGTTCTAATTCTATGCTTCTATGTAAATGCAGAACATTGTGTAACATTTTGTGGGACTTTCAGAGTCATTAGTTGGGCCTAAAAGTGTGACAGAGCAGGGTTTCTCACCTGTCATTGCACCACGACCCTCCTCTGACAACCAACATTACTACACACCCGCAGGAATGGAGACGAAGCCCAAGCCCCATTGCCTCGGGTGTGGGGGGGCAAAGATAAAACCCAAACCCTTCCACTCTGGGCAGGTGTCAAAGCTTGAGGGCTTGGGCCTCAACTCTCAGTCCCAGCAACTCAAAGGCCAGCCTTGCCAACCCACCTTGGAAGGGACGGGGGGGGGCTCAACCCAGAGTTTGAGAATGCTTTTGCTTATGAATGCTTATGCCTGCTGCCATAAGCTAGTCAAATGTAATGGGGGATGGCCCAGAGGTTAGGGTACTAGTGTTTCACTTATGAAATGTAAGTTCAAGTCCTGCCTGGTAGCCACTCTGTGCCTCAGTTTACTATCTGTAAAAATGGGGCAGCCTGACATCCCTAGAGGTGCAGCAAGGACAGTGGCTTGGACAGCCATTCCTTCTGGCTGCACTGTCCTGTTTCTGGGGCAGTGAGTGTACCTAGAAGGGAAACAAGTTGGTGTGGGCCCCAGACAATGAAATCACACTAAAAAACAGCTTGACTGGCTCTTCCACACTTGCCTGTGAAGGCGAGGCTCATCAAAGGGACACCCGCCTGAGTGCCAAAGGCTGCCAGTCCTAAAAGAGCCTGAACATTTCCTGATATTATGGATGACAATTCCCTCCCTCAGAAAGCCTCGAATTCTACAGCGGTGTCGTCGGAGCAGACCAAGGGGACCAGAGCACAGCGCTGGCAGTGAGCGGCAGCTTAGGTGGGAGTGATCAGGACTTTCTCCCCTTAATTATGTGCACACAAGAGAGAGCTCAGATCAGTACAGGCTGGATCTCACTGCTCTGGCACCCACAGACCTGACTAGGACCGAACATGAGAATTTGCCAGACTGGGTGGTCCCCTGCCACCGGGTCCCAGCCTGCCGCCCCTTGCTGCCAGTGGCTCTGCTTCGGCCCCTGCCTCCAGCAGGCTGCACTGCCGGCTGTCATCCGGCTTGCCACGTCACTGGGCCCAGCTGCTGCAGGGCTCCTGGCCACCTCTGCCACCTCCACTCCCCTGCTGGGTTCCTGGCTGCGCTGCTGCAAGCCTCCCCAGGATCCCAGCAGCACTGCAAGGTTCCCAGCCATGCCGCTGCCCCCTGCACCTCCTACGGGGCTCCCGGGCTCCCGGCCATGGCACTGCCCCCTCTGCGGAGCTTCTGGCCATGCTGCCGCCCCCCCTGCCACAGGGCTCCCGGTTGTGCTGCCAGATTTCCCTGAACCTGGGCTCTCTGGTCCAGGAACAGCCATGGTCCGGCCAGACTGCAGATGTTGCCAGACCACAGATTCCCAATGTAGGGAGATACAACCTGTAATATAGGTACTTGATGCTTTAGAAGGGTCAGTTTCATGAACCTGAAAACAGTTATGAGACGAATCATTTGGGCGAAAGAATGTAACGAGAAAAATGTGACTACAAGGGAAGTGTTGATCAAAAGTCACAATCGAGAGGGCAGGCCGTGCTGGTTGAAAAACAATCTGATTGAAAAAAAAATCTCTGGCTTAGAGAGGAAAAGAAACTAGGAAAAGTCTGTGTATGGGGGAGGGGAACCACATCAGAAGCGAGGAATGGAAGAAAATTGACAAGGAAAGAGTTACCACTGATACCAAAGTATCTGGGTCACTTGGTGAGCTGCGCGCAAGCAAGCAATATGAACTTTAATGCAGTCAAATGTAAAGTCGGACCCCTAGGAATGAAGTCTGCAGGCCCTACTAATAGGGTGGGGGACTCAGGGGGAGTAGTGACTCTGAAAACATCTTGGGGGCCCTGGTGAATAATCAGTTGAACTGAATTGCCCCATGGAGGGTGTTCATAACAATTAGGAATAATGATCCTCACCTCCTTTGTAAACCACTTTGAAATCTCCTGATGAAAGCTCTAGATCGGAGCTAGTTGTTGGGCTGGTCTTTCCCCCCAGAGCATGTTCTGGGGGGAAACATAAAATATGTTGAGGCTTATTACAAAAATCCCCAAACCAAATAAATCCATTGAATCTAAAATTGTTTGTGAACATTATTTTCTGTTAAAAAGTTATTTCTTATCAACTGGAAACGCACCAAATACCAAATTGCTACTAATTTTTGTTTTGTTTTCAATGACAATGTGAATGTTGGATGAAGAACCATTTCTCATCAAAATGCCATGGCAGATTCTCACCCATTTCTCCGGGACACCCAAGTACGCACCCCGAGGGGCATTCTTGCCATGCTCACAGCAACGTGCGTGTGCCCAGGAGATGAAGGCAAGGGTTCACCCAGCACAGATGGTACAAAGCCCTGGCAAGTGCCCAGCGTGGATTGCATGCCTTGGATACAATGCACCAATTAGCTCGGATCAGCCAGGGCGCTGGACTGAATGAAAGGGGATCCTTCCTCTGCAAAGGGCATGTTCCATCTTCAAGCCCTACTAAAAATAAAAAGCCAGCTCTATGCCCGGGCAGTCCCAGGAGCATGGTAACCCCTCTCCCTTCTTCCTGCAGCCCTGTGTAAATGGGGTTTCGAGGGGGCGTGCGTCAGGACAGCCACGCACATAGCTGCCTGGAAAGCACGTCCCTCAGTAAAGAACAAGGCATCTCAGCCCTGCAGACACCGTGCCCCGGAGGTCCAGCTCTTCCCTGCAGGGTGGAGGGAAAGCTGATCGCTGCGGGAGTGATATTGTTCAGATTCTTCCCTGGGACCACAATAGCAAGTGACAATTCTTTTCTGCCTGCACCCTCTTGGTGCACGGCTGTAACGAGACACTGGATTCCACCTGACCACAGAGGCCGGAGATTTCTGACAGGCAGAGAATGCTTCGCCTCCAGCCCTGGGCCAGGCATGCCACTGGGAAAGAGCCGCCCAAGGTGACCTTGGAGGGGAACGGCGGCTTCCTGCTTAAAGAGAGAACAGTGGATCCTGGGGAGCTGTCAGATGCACACTGCAGCTCTAGTGCAGGACTCCAGTCTCCACCGCTGCCCAATGCAGGCAGGCCTTGGGAGGCCAGTTTCCCAGGCAATGCTCAAAAACACCCCAAGCCCCTGACCGAGCCCCGCTCCTGCAATCAGCTCCCACAAATAGAAAGGGGGGAGGCTCTAGAGCAGAGCTGGTGAACGCTGCAGTTTTCATTGGCTGGGCAATTTTGAAAAGTCATTTCAGATGGAGCCAAGAATGAACATTTTGCAGTGAATCGCGAAGCTGAAAAACGTTCTGGCTCGGGGTGAACAGAATGATGATTTGTTTGGAGAAACTCAACACACTTCAGGTCCATGTGGATCATTTGTAAAAGGTTTTGACTTTTTTTCAAAACAAGAAAGTAAATTATTTTCTGTAAAAAAGTTATTTTTTATAAACTGGAAAATAATACGAAATACCACGTTTGTATTAATTTGGGGGTGGGGTTTTCAATGAAAATTTTAACATCGGTTGACGAGCCATTTTCCTCCAAAAGGCCATGACAAATTCTCACCCCGCTGTCCGTGATACCCAAGTACAGACTCCAAGTGACGTTCTAACTGTGCTGTGCTCACAAGAATGTGCTTGTGCCCAGGCTATAAGGGAGAGCGTTCACACCGAAATGGAAACTGTTTTGCACTGAAAATGGCCACATTTAGTTCTGTAAATGTCACAAAGAAATGTTTCCATTTTGTCATGTTTTACGTTGTTTTCTACCAAAACAATTTAGCAAAATGACATGAATTTGAAAAATATTTTAGTGTTGCCAACACTGCCTTTTTGTGGGGGAGGAGGCAAAAAAAGCTGGGAATGAAAAACTGTTTCCCAGTTATGCTTGAGCGTGCAAATAACCTGGGCTTGGTTCCGCTCTCACTTGGGGCATGTTCCAAAGCCCCCTGAAGCCAATGGATGCTTTTCTACTGGATTCGGGGAGTTTGGGGTGAGGTTCTTATAGGCCGCTTGACTTTACAGAGATGCTCTGTTCAAGAACTGGCGTGTCACTTTCATCTGGAGGTGAAAAGGTCTTTGCAGACTTGCCAGCCAGGCAGGCTCTGCAAATGAATTATTTTATTTTTATTCTTAATTTGCTTCAGCAACATTGCTATTTCAATTGAGCTTTAGCCAAATCCATTACAGGATGTTAATTAAATTTTTATTAACATGCTAATTAAGCCTCATCAAGTTCTGTGATAATGATCATCAGCCTCCTTTTATGGATGGGGAAACTGAGACGTGTGGCGATATAGTGACTTGCTCAAGGGCAGGCTATATAAGCGGTGGCAGAGACCACAGGAGGCTTGGCTCCCAGCAGCCTTCCCTAACTCCTCTCCCTTCCCCCCAAGTGTGACACCCTTCCCTGTGCAACTGATCAGCTACCAGTCTCTTGTCCTCAGGCATAGCTTATTTGGAGCTAAAGATTCTGTGTAGACGCACCCTTAGTGATTACTGTGGCCCCTGTTCCCCTAGGGTGTGAGCACCTCACAACCTTCATCCTCAAACAGCCTCTGGGTGACTGTCCCTGGTACAGCGGGTGAAGGGACTGGTCCGAGGGGCCACAAGGTGGCTGTGCCACGGCAGGTTTCCTGAGGCACCTTGACCACTGATGTGTCCATCTTCTGGCCATGGAATGTCCTGGCTGGGGCGGAGCGACCAGCCTGCTCTGGGACTGGGAGCCCAGCCCAGCCCAGCCCTGGTCCCCAGCTTGGAGGCTTCCTGTCCAGACGCTGCCTCCGGCTCTCTACATGTCAGAGGTGCGACAGCAGCATGTGGAGACAGACCAGAGCTGGCATGTGAAGCCATGGCCGCATGGATGGCAGCATGGGCTAGCTCGGGGCTGTGCAAGATGCAGCCCAGGGGCCGGATCCGGCCCACCTAACACTTGGATCCAGCCCGGAGATGACATCTGGCCACTTTTTATTTTTATCCTGCTGCCCATGCCACTGACTTTCCAGGCAGTGACTCAGGCAGCAGGATCCTATTTAAATGGCTCCTGGCTGCAGTGCTACCCTGGGGCCGGAGCCGCGAGCCCTTTAAATTGCTGTTAAATAAAGGGCTTATGGCCCCGCTGCTAACACATTGCCTGGCAGCTGCACGGTATTGCTGCGGCTATTTAAAAGGGTTGCGGCTCCACCCCCTGCTGGGGCAGCACCACGACTGAGAGCCCTTTCAATAGCCACAGCAACCCTGGGCGGCTGCCAGGCACCGCAGTAGCGGCAGGGCTGGGAGCCCTTTACTGTCTTTAATTCAAAGCCTAGAGCCCCAGACAACTCTGCGGGGAGGCTAGTCTTCGGACCCGCCCCTTCCAACCAGGCCCCACCCCTTCTGGGGGAGGAGCCAGCCTGTGGCTCCCCTGTGAAAATGATTGCCCACCCCAGGCTAGCGGCTCGAGTCCCCAGCAGGGTTGTACAGTCCATGCTGCTGCCTCCTCACTGGCACTCGCTGCAGCCACTTGCCACCCTCCTGAGCCTGTGCGGCCTGGGGCACAGCCCCCGCTGTGTGGCTGCTGGGCCATGTTAACATCGGCCAGGGCCACCACAGCAGGACCTGTCAGTCAAACTACCATGGCCACCGCGGTCGAGTTCCCCACCGGCTGTGGCTCCCTGCAGGACCATGTGGATAGTCACACTCAAACACTGTCCTCTCCCGCCGTCCCTCAGAGCCACTTTGCAACTGGCACCTCGCCTGCCAGAGCCGCGCACCACACGCCGTGTCCCTGGAGAAACACGGCTCCAGGGCTCCGCTGCGTGGGAGCAGGGGCAGTCGCCTGGGGGAGCATTACGAAACCGCTGTAATGACGCGAGTGTCAGAGGGTTCCTTGCTCACAGCCCCTGCAGGACCACTAAGCGCCTGGCAATGGACAGGAATGAGCCTCAGGAGGGTGAAGCAAAGGCCAGTTCCGAGTTCAGGATGGGCACGGACATGTGTCCCGCATGCCAGTCTCTGGCAGTGGGCATGAAGGGGGGTACAAATCTGGCAGCAGGGAAGGGCCAAGTGGGGCAGGGTGGAGAGGGGGGTTTCTTATCAACCCTGTACAATTTGCATCCAGGTCTGGGTCCGCTAACAAGATTGGACTTCTCTGTGGCTGAGGAGAGCAGAACCTCCCCATTCGGGCGCTGATCGGATTTCCTGGACTAGGAAATCCAGCTTCTTAATGTCACATGACATCCTTGGGCCGGAGGGTTTGACTGTGGAACATTGACCGTGGACACAGGAGCAGCTGCTGCTGTAGCGGACAGCCAGCCCTAAGCTGTGGCAAACTCACCAAGCTCTCGATGTGACCCAGCGACCTCTCAAGGGCAGGGGGACAGAGCAGCACACTGAGCAGGTGTGGGTTACCGGATAGTGGAGGACGAGGTGCAGCACTGGGGACAGACAGTTCTGCACAATGCCAGCTGAGGTGGCTGCTCAGGGCTAGGTAAAGAAAAGGAAGAGGCTGTTGTCAGTGGTGGCAGATGGCAGAACGAGGAGCAATGGTCCCAAGTTGCAGTGGGGGAGGTCTAGGTTGGATGTTAGGAAAAACTCTTTCCCTAGGAGGGTGGACAAGAGCTGGAATGGGTTATGTAGGGAGGGGGTGGAATCTCCATCCCTAGAGGTTTTTAAGTCCCAGCTTGACAA
>JANRFK010006689.1:3604835-3618422 GCA_030068395.1 Apalone spinifera
ACTTGAGCAATTCGCCCTGAGTGGATGCCCTCAGCTGTGCCCAGACTCGGCCCGGTCCGTCACAAGGAGTCTATGAAATGACGAGCAAATGGAGAGCATGTGTAACCCACACACCTAGTGTGGTTACTGAGCACTGCAAGTGGCACCTAGACCACTGCAACAGTTAAGACCAAGAGACCTCTACAGCATGGGCTAGGAGCCCGTTGGCTTTTAGCTCAGATGGTAGAGGCTCCTATAGTCAGCTCCTGAGAGCCCAGGTTCAAATCTGCCTTGGTGGTGGTTACACACATGCACAGCTCCTTTCAGCTGATGGAAAAACACTGCTGTGAAAGCCATGAAAAACATGGCTGTGTGTGCCTGGCAGCCCTGCTCTACAGAAGCTGGGAGTTCATGGAGGAGAGCAGGTCCCCACAGGGGAGCAGCCTGCTAGGACATGGTCCCCACCAGGAAGATATTGAGAATTGCTGCAGGCTGCTCTGCCTGGGGCAGATAGTGTACAGTAAGCTGGGGTGAATGTAAAGCGTGCTAGCTGCTCCACATTGACTCCTGGTGTGGACACCCTTACTGCCAACTCAGTGGCCACAGGTGGGTGAGCTAAGCACATTAGGCTCATGCACTCCAAGGCCCTGCTAGTGCACAGTGAGATGGTCCATCCGGCATAGTTGGTGCGCAGCATGCAGGCTGAGTCAGTCCTGGGCTAGGCCCAGTGAAGGCTCCGTCCTTCCCATGAAAAATACAGCTCAGGTCCTCACCATCACTCATCCTGCTGAGCTTTTCATGAGAATTAAGGAGTCAGCTCTGGTGTCCTGGCCAGAGCCCAGCTGAATAATGATATTCTGCCTCCTGCAGCCTTTCATACTGGGTCTGGTAAGAAACACTGTCTGCCTTAAACTATGGTGTAGTATTGCTAAGTGCTATTCAAAGGCAGGCACCTTGTGCCCCAGGGGCAGCTGCCTTCCATTGCTTGGTCCTTGCACAGTTGTTAACCCCTCCCCGCTCAGGCAGATTCCTAAGGATGTCAATACATGTTTGCTTGGGCAAGGGCTCCATAAAAAGTAGGTGAGAGACGCCGTCTGCAAAGTGAGTCCAGCATCTTGAGCTCTGGGATTATGGCACGACCCACAGCTTCTGGCACTGAACTGTAAATTCTGCCCAAGGTGGCCCTATCCACAAGATGACAGGCGAGGTCCAAAGATCCTGGCCATGAAGGGGTGGATGATTTCCTCCAGGGAGGGGTGAAAAACCCATCACGAGGGCTAGTCGGGTATTTGTCCACAAAGGCATTTTTCAGTGGAAAATTGAGGTGGGATTGACTCAATATTTGTCAAACAACATGGCAGATTCCTATGGAAATTTTTGCTTTTCATAAAACAACCAATGAACCAAACAAGCCCCTGAACAGCAAAATATTTCAGCCAAAAACCAAAATGTTTCCGTCTGGAAATGTTGCCACAGCCCCTCAGAGGTGTTGCAGTTCAGTTGCCTTACGTCTTTGTTCTCATCTCCAGGTTAGGTGCCCCCAGCTGTACCACAACCAGGGACCATGATGCACTGCTGCCCCTCTCCAAGCGGCCCATCATGGGATATGTAGTTGGACAAGGGAGCTGAGCTTGTAAAAGAGAATGGGAGCGCGAGACACCCGAACTACAACTCCCATGAAGCATTGTGGCAGTAATTCCAACCTGAAATATTCCTGTTTTCATCTCAAATATTTCAGAACTTGAATTTCAACTGAAAAACTGACATTTTCTGGAGAAAAAATAAACATTTTTCAACCAGCTCTATCATGTCTCTTGAGTAATTTTCTCACTGGAATGGAGAAATATCTGGAAAATATATGGCATACAAAAGCCACATCTTAAGCCAAAGAAGACTGGAGAAGAGATAGCCTGGCAAGTATTTACTGTGCAGAATTACCAGGAGTCACAGAGTCCTTAGAATGTTTCTTTTCCCAACAAAGGCTTAACCCTTTCCATAAATTCTCCCAACAGGAACAGTGAAGACCAGTTCAAAGAGACAGAGAGAGAGAAGCCCAATCGTGGTCCTTCACTAAACTTGCAGCCCAGCTAAATGCCTGATAGAAGACCCAGATGAAAACCATGGGAGTGCCAGGATCTGTTGTCAAGGGAGTAGTGTGCAGGATCACAGTCTAGGCATGCCTGGAAAAAGAAGTGTTTGGCAAAAGGAGAATATTTAGTACAGAAGCAAAATATCCTTATCTCGGCAGGTACTAGCTGAGGTACAGCACCATTGCTCCTTCACCAGGCATTCCTAGATGCACCCTGACCTGGATGGGTGCACCTAGGAAGGTGGAGTCGCCTGGAGGATTTAATTGTGGATGAGACTTTGAAACAATGGGCAAGAGCATTAGCCGACCACGTAACAGCCAAAGCAAGTGGAGATATTCTGACTAGGACAGGCACCTACCGTAAACCCTTCCGAGTAGGGACGTGTGCAGGAATTCCATTCTGATCAGACTGAGAGTCATCAGCTAGCGAGATGCTACCGTTGCTAGGCAATAGCAGCTGGTGGCAACCCCTACACATCTATCCCTTTGGATTCTGCAGCTCTCCTAAGTGTTCGGGTTTTGGCCGGCATCCTGGCAAATGCCAGCCTCCTAATTAAGGCATGAGAGAAGTTGGGGGAATTCAGCGAAGATAGAGATGCAGGGGAGAGTTGCTGACATACATGTCTCTATTATATTACAAGATGGCACGTGGGAAATCGGGCCGGCTGCACGCAATGGCAAAGCTAAGCTTGGACCCGTTGCTGCACCCCCCTCCCTCCTGCGCCCACAGTGCGCATCGCTGCTTTCTATGGTGCCCCACAGGCTCCTGGTGAGGTCAGCGGGGTGTGGAACCGCCTCTTCCTAGCCATTCAATGCAGCGGAGCCCATTCCATCCAGCCCTGGGTTTGATCTGGGGGGCAGACCCATTAGCCAGACGCCGATGGGATGTGCACCTGAGTGCGCAGCAAGCAGCAGGACGGTGACGCAGAGCAGGGGCCAGCTGGAGGAAGAGGAGGGAGGAGGAAGGAAGGTACTGTCCCCCCATTGTAATTCCTCGGTGGGAGCAAAGTGTCCCATCCCCTCCCATCTCCCCTCAGTGCCCTCTCATCTGCGTCCCAGCGGACATGGCTCCTCAGCCCTGAAGCCGTCACAGCTGGTGGCCACTGGCCCTTGTACTGAGGCCTCAGCAGAGGCCAATGAATTGTGAAGCAGTTGTCAGACTGGATCAGACCCGAGATCCTGCCTCTGCCCGTGGCCAGAGTAAGACCCCGGCAGTGGACATGTGCCAGATAATCGGTCTCCCACGTGAGATCCTGTGGTCAGATATCACTGCAAGCCCTGAAGCACGAAGCTCAATCACCCTTCCGGGGCTGTTGTTAGCACAATAGCTCTGGAGGTCCTTGTTACACATAGGAATGTCCAGACCTTTCCTAAACCCTTCCCTCACTCCACTGTTGGTGCTTTGGGATCAAAGCTGGTGGGCTGGAGTTCTGGGGGCTTTGGTGCCACCCTGTTCAGTACAGAAAGGACTGAGAAATCTGATCGAAGGCAATGCTTTGTCAACCAGTAGGCCATTTGACTGCGGAACTCATTGCCACAGGATACTGTGGAATTAGCCAGCGTGGAGCCCGGGATGGGCTGCAGCTGACCCCACTTTGCTGGACCACACCTGTCCTTTTCCCATTGCTCCCCAGTTCCTTTGTGAGGTCCCTGGGTCTGTTGCCAGCTGGGGTTGGAGCTGCAGCCTTTGTCCCCAGCTGCAATCACAAATCTAACCCCACCAAGGTCAGGCTTCTTGTTTTATTCTGTTTCTCCCTCTGTTTGCTTGCAGCATTTCTGGACTTAGTCCCAGAAGTGCGTAAATTTACAGCCCTAAATAACCCTGCGGGTGCTTCACTGCTGTCCTGGCTCGGGGAGAAAACGCACAGCGCTAAGAGCGCCACAGGGCACACAATGCCATGCTCCCCCAAGCCATTAATAGCCTCCCGCAGAAGAAAACAGTTGGCTGGGGTAAGCCCAAAAGGCATGGCTGGGCTCCAGGCCCTGGCAGCCTTGTGCTGGGAGTTCTTAGCTTAGGAAGATTGTCGGCTGCAAGGAGGGGAGGAATGAGTTTGTTCCCAGGGGTTCCTGCAGAACCCACCTTCTGCTGGGCCCTGGACATGTTACCCCTACCCTAGGGATGCTGAATTTCGATTAATCAGCTAATCGAGTAATCGATGGAATTTCCATTGTCTACTTGATTAGTCCCTAAGGAGGGGGTCTTGCTGTCCCACTGCGCCTCTCCCTTTGAAATGTACAAGAACCGCCCGCAGCTCCTCTACATTCCAAAGGGAGAGGGGCAGCTGTCGGACTGGTGCAAGCAGGATGGTTTCAACCAGAGCCGGCCCAAGCTACGGGCTGACCGGGCTACCAGGGGTGGGCCGCACATGCACCGGGCGCCTAGGGGTGGGGCTGCGCATGTGTCAGGTGCCCGGGGCAGGGCCATACATGCGCCGGGTGCCCGGGGCCCGGGGATGCCACACGCCCAGGGGCGGGGCCGCACATGCGCTGTGCTCCCAGGGGCGATGCCATGCTCTTGGGGCCCGGGGCGCACAGATGGCTCAGGTTGGCCCTGGTTTCAATCCCTGGTCGCGCTGATTCCCCACTGCCCTCTGCCTCCCAGGCTCCCCATGGAGATGGTGCTGGAGGAACCAGCTTTTAAGCTGGCTCCCCCTAGCACTGGCTTGTGCCCCCCCTTGCTGCCTCTCTCTGATAGAGGCAGCAAGGGGGGAAGCAACTAGTCAAGTTCCTACTCGACTCTCCGATAAGTGGGACTAGTCACTTACATCCTTACCTCCCGCTCCCTCCGCCACGCATGCCATTTCCGTGTCAGTCACTCCTGGGGGCTAACCGAGTGTGGCTGAGCTGGGGGATGTGCCTGATTCCCTACCATTCTGGGATGGGTGGCCCTGGGCGCCCCTATAAGAGGGATAGGAATCCGGGGCAGGGACGGAGAGAGGAGGGGGAGGAAACACAAGGCAGGGTGACAGCAGCCATCTTCTGTTGGCTGAGAAAGGAGCTTGGCAGGTCCTGTGGCTGGACCCCAGGATTTCCAGAAGCCCCAACTGGACTGCCAGCCAGTTAGACACCCTGCTGCATGACGCCCGGCTCGGGATCCCCAGGCAGCATCGCCAGCGCCATCTGGGAAATGGCGCGCAGTGCCAGCTGTCGGCTTTGAGCGCAGAACCCACTTCCAGCACTGCAGGGCCGTCCACCCAAAGGGCCCAGTGCGAGCACGTCTCAGGCTGCTGACATGCAGATGCCTCTAGGCCGACAGGGAAGGGCTGCGCCCAACCAGACCCTGCGGATATAGACCTGCAGCCCATTCCCAAGAGGGGGCAAACTGCAGCAGCCCCACTGAAATAATCAAAGCTTTGGCGACTTGGCAACTTTTCACACCTGGACATGCTGGTGACTCTCAGCTGAAAGAGTCCACCTTCAGCAGCTCAGTGTCCCTGTGATCCTGTTGCCCCACCAGTGTCCCTACTGGCCCCCAGGGGGAGGGGCACAGCACGTCCTCAGTCTCCAGCATGGCTGTGCATCTCTCACCCAGCTGCCGCCCAGCCTCAATGCTGCTTAGCTAACCCGTCTCAGGCTGCCGCCCAGCATGGTAGAACAGCCCAGTTTGGAAGTCTCAGGCCTCTTGGCTCTGCCACAAACCTTCTGTGGGACCTTGGGCAAGTCGCTTCACCTCTCCACACTGCAGGCTCCTTCTTGGCAAAGTGGGACCAACCCTGTTTTGCCTGGTGCGTGGTAGGAGGCTTTGCTCACAGATGTGTGCACGGTGCACAGGGGCAGCCGTGAGGCTGGGTGGGAGCTGACGTGGCCTTTGGGTCCGACCTGCCCTGGGGGACAGATAAACAGGTTTGACAGCCGCTCTGCAAACTGGCCAGTGACAAGTGTTCGGTGCAATTCCAAGATGCATTTTCTGTCCTTCACAGAACTGTTATGTGCAAATCCGGCCCATTCCACAGCCCTGTTCACTCAGGCCGCGCTGACCCTACAAAATTAAGTCCCCCTCCCTTACATCAGCTGCCGCAGTAACAACATCACTGGTGAGCATCTACACTCCCTCCCTGTCTGTGCCAGCAGTGCGTGTCCTTACCAGGGCAGCTTGTACCTCTGGCTCCGTCAGTGAGGAGCATTGTGGGAATAGGCAATCAAAGCAACAGAGCATGGGCCCTGGCCTGCCGCTGGTGCAGCAGGGCAGTCGTGTCACGAGTAGACTCTTCTCAGCATGGGTGGATGGAAGCTGCCCTGCATCGCTCTCCTCAGCAGCAACCAGGCTCAGGAACACGGGCGCTAGCAGTGCCTGGGGTGTGACTTGTCCTGCCACTCGCCGGCGGTGCCTGCGGAGGACAGTGATGGTACATTGGTGCAAACGCCCTTACCACGGTTTTATGGCACCTCCTCCCTCGGAGAGCTCCCCGCACTGCATCCTATGGCATCATGCTGCAATATTTTGGCCAGTCAGGGTTCTGTCACCTGCCTTGCACGTTTGGGTGCCTTAATGCTGGGCTGCTGTGGCCCTAACCCTAACCCCACAAGCAGAAGACCCCACCCTGGCTTCCACCAGCCACCTTACTTCTTGCAGGTGACCTCAACAATCCCTTCTGGTCCTGGGTGCCCCCCGCAATCCGTCTCCCTGAGTTTTTCATCACCAAACAGTGGGGCATTCCCCTCCAGCTCCTCCCTCCCAAAAGTGTGAAACCTGCCCCCAGGTATCAGTTCTCTTCGGGGCACACACAGACGCGCCTCATTTAAAAGCACACAGAGGGTGCATTTAACAGCCCGACCACAGACCCCACGGTGAGGCAGTAAAAGAAGACAACACATACAAGTTGCACAGAAAATAAACCTAAAGATTCAGTGTCAGGCTTTTCACTTCTAGGTGAGCCATGTTCCCTTTTCTAGTACTCGTCGCTTCTTGCTTCCCAGCTTGTGCTAGTCTGGATCCAGTGCTTTGTGGACAGCACCCTGCTTAGAATCTGGCCTTGAGTTTCTGGAGGCCGCATGTTCCAGAGTTCCAGTTAATTCCATTAATTATGCCTTGGGAAATGGCTCATGACCGTTTGGGCCCCTGTGCCAGGCAGTAATCCCAGAACTTTTTACTCTTGTTGCCCTTTTGGACCAAGCATTTTAACCAATATTCAGGGCCAATTCCCATGCCTGCCTGTCCAGAGAGTTCTGTGGCGAAGAAGCCCCATCTCTCTGCTTCATTTCAGGACTGCGCTCACAATCCAGTCTGGCTTTGTGCCTTCAGTCCACTCTGCAACCGGGCAACTCCCTCTCATTCTATCTGCTCCACCACTTGTGCTGCTGTCTTGGGCAGTCACCATAGTGCAGCTGTTTTTAACCACATAAATGGGCTTTAATTGCTCCGTCTGTTGAGCCTGAAAGAAAGTGTTTGGCTCCCAATGGCTTTAACAAAGTCTGTGACTGGCTTTGGCTCCAAGTCCCCGATGCCAAGTCATTAGCTCCAGACAGCATATAACTCGGCTCTAAATACGAGTACAAAGACATTTTCGCACAAGACCACTCTTGTGCTGTTTGAATTTTCTCCAGTTTCTATTTGGTTTTGTTTTCAAAGCGCATCTTTACCTTTTTCACTTGCATCATGTTTGAAAATCCAGCTGAATTCTTGCTTGTTCTTGAAAATACTTTTCCTAATTATTGGGAATAATCCCTCAGTAAAGTGATATGGATGGCCAGCTGAGGTTCACATTTTATGCCATGTGCTTCCAGTCATTTGCAGATCTGCACTCTCTGACTCAATGAAAAAGGGTTGGACTTTTTTATAGATTTTTCCCTGTTATACTGGGGAATTTGTTTGTTTGTTGCTGCTTAGATCGTTAACATGTCATTTCATCTAGGTTTAGTCGATTACTCTTTGGAGAAACGGAGATTAGTTTTTCATCCAGCACAAGTAAAATTAATAAAACCGATATTTCGTTCTCCCACAGTTCAGCTCCCTCTTTGGGTAAATTTATAAGCCTAATTATTACAACAGCCAGAGCCCTGACCTCCTTCTGGGGCAGCGCCCCTGCGGCACTGCTCTCAGCCCAGGACTGGGTTCTGCATGCCCTTCTGTTTTAGGGGCACAGCAGCCTGAAAGAGGGTTTGATTTGTTTCTATTTCATGTGAATTCCACAGGCTCAGACCATATCCTCCGTGATAGCCTTGTACAAGTCCCTGCGCATCTCAGAATCCCTCCCACCCACACTGAGCACCCAAGGGCTCCACTGACCCAACCCTGACATGAAGGAATTAGTTCTGCGGTAGAAAGGTGAGCTTGGTCTCCATGGTCCATTCAGCCTTTGGCCTCATGACAGCCATGACCATGGAGGGCTTGTCTTCATGCTGAGTTTTCAAGAGATGGATTATCTGTCCACTGGGATCTCAACTGAGACCCTCCAAACTCATGTCCCTCAGCAGTGAGTGTTCATAAAATATGGTCAATTTTTAGAACATTCCTGGGCTTGCTTTGGTCCATTGCTCTAGAGAGGGAACCCTCTGATCCCATTACTAACACCTGCAGCTATCTGCTTGCCCTGAGCATTTGCAAACGTTTTTAGTTCTCCTTTGAACTCCAGCCCATGCACAAAGCCTGAGGACAGTAACAATATACGCCACCGGGACCTGTCATCACCTGGTCCCCACCCTCCTCCGCAGCACCAGCTGTCTTGGAGTGAGTTCCCAGGTCAGATGTTACTAATCCCACTCCATGAAAAGCCGGGTGGGTGGCAAGGACGTGAAGGGCAGCTGGTTCAAGTGGAACCCAGGCAAAACCACAGGAGTGTGTCGGGAAAGGAGAAATGCTTGGAATAATGGACAGGGAGGCTGGCTTCACCTTCCATTGGCCATAGGGTTGCCAGGTGTCCGGTATTGACCTGGACAGTCCGGTATTTTTGCCTCCTGTCCGGTAAAAAAATTTAGAAAATGTCTAGTATTTTCTGATTTTTTCCCGGCTAGGAGGCGAAAATCCCGGGTGCTTACCTGGTTCTACAGGGGAGCTGTCTGGTCTGGAGCAGGAAGACAAGATGGCGGCCTGTTAGAGCCAAAAAGCCTCAAAAGCAGTTCTTAAAGGGGCCATGCTGGTGGTTTTTTTTTTTTAAATTTTCTGTATTTTTTTTATTATTATTTTTTTGCTCAACAACTCTCGGGGTCTTTTTTTTTCTCAACAACTTTGGTCTCCCCCCTTTTTCTCTCAACAGAATTTTTTCCCCTGTGGGTTTTTTTTTGGGGGGGGGGGCCTGGCTGGTGTTCGGTATGTTTGGTTAAACCATCTGGCAACTCTAATTGTCAGTAAGGTGGTGGGAAGCCTCCAGGCTTGGCTTGGCTCCTCACTAGAGCTTGGCTGATCAGGAAGCTTCAATAGCTAAGTGTTTTCTTTCTTCTCCATCTCATCAGGAAACTTCATTCCTTCCTGCCAGTTTAGAAAGTGCGTTTACAAGCCCCCACCGTCCCAGGGGCACAGGGCAGCCTACACCCGGGCCATGGCAGCAGTGCAATGGAAATTCAAGCAGGAGCAGAGATTTAAATGCCACATTCTTTCCACCCTCCAGGCTGAAGATAATGGAGAGGGCCCGGAGGAACCTGACCACAGAGGCGGGTGACACCATGTCACGCAGAAATCCACCCTGCTCTGCATGCAGCACAGAGTCCACGCCGGACATGTCACAGGGGGACATAGACACAGGCTGGCCTTTCTCTCCCATGGGTGCATGGCAGTAAGCGCATGGGGACTGAAAGTCCTGGGCTCTGCTCACCACATGGCCGGCAGCATGGTCTAGTGAGTGGAGCACTGGGAGCAAACACTCCTGACTCCTTAGTTTCCTACCCTGCAGAAATCCCAAGATTCTCTTCCCTTCCTCCATGGTCCTTCTCATCCCCCGGCTGGCAGAGCCACCCAGCACCTGCCACACACATGGGGGAAGGGGGTAACCTATACTTGAGTCATACTCATGGGCACAGCTGGGAGGGAAATGGGGGGTGTTGCTCCCCAAAATGCAGGCCGCGGCAGAATTTGCCCCTCCACACCCAGCCCCATTGGCCTGACCTGCACTCCCCTTGCCCTTAATATAGACATGAGATCCTCCCATGGCCACAGGGTGACCCTGAAGAGGACAGAGCAGGTCTGCCACCAGCACCGAGGTGGGAGCTGTGCCCGGCGTGACACTGTGTGGGGCAGAAAAGCGACGTTCCTTTGCGGGAGGGGTGAGCCAATGTGGTCACAGCCCGAGGAGTTGAGTGGCAACTTCCTGTCTGCAGCCGAGTGCTCCGAAGTGATGTCCCCCCAGGGAGCCCTTCCCCATCCGTCACAAAGTCGGTTCCCTGTCCCTGGCGAGAGAGGGCAACCACGGCGCACCCGATATCTCCTGTGGGGGCCCAGCCATGATGGCTTTGATGGGCCAGACACTGGCTGAGGGGCGGGGATCCGGAGCTAGTTCCCAGTCTCCCCATGGCTCCATGTGACTTTGAACAAGTCCTTTCTCTGGGGATGAACTTGCCACATTGTCCATTACGCCGTCCGATAGGTCTTCACTGCTTCCTTCCTGCTCTCCAGACTGTGGGGGTGGGTGGATGTGTGTGTGGGGGAGTATCTGTGTGTGTGTGTGTGTGTGTGTGTAGAGTGGGGGGTATATGTGTGGGAGTGTGTGGGGAGGGTGTGGGGATATGTGTATGTGTGGGTGGGTGTGGGGGTATGTGTGGAGAAGGTGTGGGGGTCGGGTGTGTATGTGTGTGGGGAGAGTGTGGGGGTGTGTGGGGTGGGGGTGGAGGAGAGTATGAGGGGAGTGTGCATGAGACTCACTCATCGTGATTCATTTGCAGTGAAATGGCCGTGTACACTGACACAAACCCTTCAAGCCCAGCAGCTGCATAGTTAGGGGGTTCAACCGCGGAGAAGTGGCTCTGGTGGTGCAGTGCGCCCCCCTGAATTGAGCAAGTCTGGGCAAGTGTCTGTGCGCCTGCGTCGCTGGCTGCCCTGTCGGGCTGTCTGCCAGCTGCCGTCCCACGCGGCTATGGCCGACCCATCTGTTCACTGCGGCGCCCCTGTTGCTCTGGGGTCCGGTTCCCAGGGGTCACTTCCCTCTTTGGCAAGGCAGCTTGTCAGCTCTTTGGGGCAGGGACCATCTTCTCTGCACTGGGCCCAGCCCGACGGGGTCCTGACCAGGGTTCCCTCTGTGCTGCGCAGCAGCCCAGCTTGACAGCTGATTAATCAGCCCCGCCCAGTCAGCCCCCTGCATGGAGCCCTGAGCCTCTGACTGGGCAGGGCTGATTAATCTCCTAGGAAGCTTAGAGGGAACCCTGGTCCTGATCAGTAACTGAGGCGCCTTGGTACTGCTGCAACATAAATCATAAGGGTTCACTTCTGCCTCAGTTTCCCAGTTTCCTGGGACTAGCACTTAATGATCTCACAGGGCAGGCTACAGCCATACACCCAAAGCTGGGCCCGACTGATGTTAGTCACCTCCCCTCTTCCTGCTTCCACCGTCCCCGACATGGAATGGGCCATACACTATTTCTCTATCTCCAGTGGCCCCGATGAGGCTCCGTTAACAGCTGCTCCTAAGTCAGGGCACAAGAGAGGACGAAGTGTTTGGATTATTGGGAAACAGACTTGCAGCGTATGGCGCCTGCGTGTGGCATCGCGACCCACCCTGCAGTGCAAAGATATGTGAACAGAGGGAAGAATTAAGCACAGCCCTCCGTTACAATCTGCTTTCCAGAGCCTGCAGGATTATATGGCAGGGAGGTTGATTCGACACTTCTAGACTGTTTGAAATGGATCCTCTGAGAAAACAAATGCCTCGTCCTTTCTGTGTATCTGCCTGGTTTCCAGGGCTCCCGAGTCACGGCTAGATTGCCCCCAGGTCTGGAGGACAAACGTTCATCCAGTCCTGGGAGGTATGCTCACGGCACGCAGAGTATGGCCCAGAGCTTAAACACACATCCTGAAAGGCTGCAACATGACAGGTCTTTGGGGCCTAGAATCCAGAAATCCAGCACCCAGCCACCAAAGGCTGAGAGAAACAAAGCAAGCGGCAACCCCCCCCCCCCCCCACACACCACTCCAAACGGCTCTTCTGCAGGCTGGCTGCCAAGGACCCAGGTCGCCTGCTTCCCTGCAGACCCCTCACCTGCAAGCAGGCCCCGCGCACCTTGGACTGTGAAGTGGCCACTTGCCATATGAGTATCGTTTGCAACACCCACCTCTGGCAACGGCTCCGCTCGGGGACGCACTGGGAACAGCTGCAGTCACGGGGCCCCTAACGGTGGTTCTGGTCGGCCTTCCACCGAGTCCTGCTGCCTTCTGCCCCAGACACAAGGAGCAGCCTGGGCCTTGCATGCGTTGGGAACTTAGGTCACCCGCAAAGAAGACAAGCGAGGTTTCCCAGGGGTAGCAAAGGGTCCCTTGAGGAGCCCAGGGAGGCTGACACCCCTGTGCCGGTCACGTCGCGCTCCAGCAGTGGCTCCCAGCCCCAGCGCTCTCCCGGGACTCCGTGGCGCAGGGGGTAGGGCGGAGTGGGCGTGGCTCTCACATACCGTCTCTCCGGCTGTGCCAAGGTGTGTCGGGGTCTGGGCCTGATGGGACTGGTCGGGCTTTGAGCCCACCTGGCCGCGTGCTTTGGGAACAAGCCTTCCCTAGTGCTGTGGCTTGAAATCGTCTCCGGGTGGGGGCCTGTTATTTCTGAGCTGCCCAGGGGAGAGCCTGGCACCCTGCTTCACAACCAGAGCCGCCTTCCCACAGCGACAAGCTCATCACGGCAGCAGCCATGCTGGAGGCTGGGGGCCAAATGGGCCAAACAGGAATCTCCTTCATCCCCTGATCTGCTGCCCCACATGCCTCCTCCCCCACCCTCTCTGCTATGCAGCCCCCCACACTCCACACACAGGCCTCCTGAGGGCGGTCCCAGGCCTACACAGGACTTGCCGTGTCCGCTCCGCCGGCCAAACAGGAAACTCTAGTAACCTTCATCCCAACTGGCGCCTGCTGCCTGCTGCCAGTGTGGGGTCTGGCCAGAGGGCTCTGACTGGGACCTTTCATTAAATTGCCTCCGCATTTGCAAATGGCTCATCTGATTCACTTCAGCTGTGCTTGGAAAAGGCTCCTTTGCCTATCGACTAGACCAGGGCTGGCTGATCTGTGGGCTGGATGCAGCCTGCCAAGCCACTGGATCCGGCCCATGAGAGCCTCTGCCTACCCGGCCCCACGCAGCACTCAGCGAAGCCGGCTGCTGCGGGGCCACGTGCACCTCTGACTGCTGAGAGCCCGGGGGAGGGGGCAAGAGGCTTCTCACACAGCTCCTGCCCCCAGTTTCTGGCCAATAACAGCTGCCTGTTTGCAGGACAGGCAGCACATGAAGTGCCCCTCCCCCCGGTAAACATGGCCCCGGTAGCTGCTGTGAGCAGTACAGGGACGTGGAAGGCAGGGACCTGGTCCAGGAACCTGCTGGGCTGCTGGCTGGGAGCCACCCAGGTAGGGTCTCCCAGCAGAGCCTGCCTCTGGCATCCCAGCCCCTCCTCTGCCCCCCTCT
>JANRFK010006689.1:3631096-3646740 GCA_030068395.1 Apalone spinifera
GCTCCAAACTGAATCCCAGGGAAGCAATTCTCTGTGTTTTAATCTTACTTTTTTTCAGTTATTCTGTAACATCTAGCAACCAAGTAAACTGATGAAGTGGGTTGTGCCCACGAAAGCTCATGCTACAATATACTTGTTAGTCTCTAAGGTGCCATAGGACTGCTTGTTGTTTTTAGCGTTATGTACTAACACAGCTACCCCCTGAGACTTTCAACTAAGTAATGTTCACCAAGTAAAAACTTACTTGTTTTGTTGATAAAAATCACTTTGTTAAGATCTTTGTTAAGATCTGAGTGTGTCTAAAAGGCAAGAGGTTATGTGTGCATATGCCTAAGACTGCATAGAAAAATTACAGGGTTTGGGGGGTTTTTTCAAGCTCTCTCCAGAGGGAAAGTTAAAGAGCTTGAGGGTACTTCACAGGAAGAAATTCCCAATGCATCTTCCTGGGTTCTCAAATTATTTTTTTTGCATTTGGGTGGTGGCAGCAATTCCCATCCAAGACCAGGGATTCTGTGACCTTGGAGAGTCTTTAAACAGAAGTCTTTACTGACATTTGGCAGGGTATTTTATAGTCTCTTGCAGGGCCCATCTTCTGCGTTCAAGTGCCAGAATGGGGAACAGCTTTCACAGATCCTACGCTAAGGGACTTAGTCAAAAATCTAAACCTAGTCAGCATCTCTACCTAGTGACCAAGGATAAGGGTTATGGTCTATTGTGGCTATGTAATTTGGTTCTGAAATCCTACAAGGTTATATTGACCAATTTTCCAGCTGGCATTAGCCAAGTCTTAGTCCAAAACATAAAAATACAAACCCAGCCATACTGCATCAGACCAGAGCTCCATCTAGCCCAGTGTCCTGTCTTCCTACAGCAGCCAATGCCAGGTGCCCCAAAGGCAATGAACAGAACAGGGATCCATGTTTGCCTTCTTATCTCCTGTACTGTTCATTAATTGTTGTTATGGGTATTTTACAAAATGCTATAAAACTAAATTCGACTCCTGAGCCCTTTTCTTTAGTTAAGCAGCTGAAATCAAAAGAGCCTTAAGAATGGTGATCCGAGGAATCAGGCAAGCAGTTGCTTTACGAAGGGTTGGTTTCTATCCTATCATTCTTGCAGTACTGACCTCCTGTTTATCTGTTCAGGATACCCAGGGCTGTTCCTGCCACAGTAATTGGCAGGAGCAGTGTTTGACTGAGGGGGACCTGCTGTTGGAACTGACAGGGAATCTGCCCTTTCTGCTGATGACAGGGAAGGGAACGCTCAATGATTGGCTGTTTGGTTCATTCCCGCAGAAGCACCTAGCACTGGCCACTGTGGGACTAGATGTGCCATTGGTCTTACCCAGTATGGCTGTTTTTATGTCCTCTTGCTTCTGCTGGAGGCTGACTCCTGGCACCCCAGGCTTCAGTAAGAAGCAAATCCCTTGTCTTTGGTGTATACCCCGAGAACCAGGTGGCAGTAGGACGGGGAGGGGAGGGGGCAGGAAGGCCTAGTGGACAGAACACTCACTTAGGACTCAGAAACACTGAACTCTGTTCCTTGCTTCGGCCTCTTGGGTAATGTTGGGCACGTTTCTTCGCTTCTCTGTGCCTCACTTTCCCCACCAGTGAAATGGGGACAATATGCTGCCCTCCTTTGTAAAGCACCTGGTGCTCTATTGGCCAAAAGCAAGAGATTTGCTCAGTCCCCAGCGAGCCGGGGGCAAATGTCAGTACAGACATGGCTCCCTGAGCCCCTTTTCACTGGCTCTTCACTGGCAGGTCTATTCCCAGGGAATTCCCCTGGGGCGGGCACTCCTCAACCACCCAACACAGCCGTGCAGCCGTCCTTCCACAAACCTGCTCAGGCCTCTCACGCCGTTGCCCACCAACGCCTGCAGAGTGACATGGGAAGCCGCGGTGCAGGATGCTGGGTGCACACGGCAGGGGGACCTCAGGTCCCACTCAAAGCGATTTACCCGCAGGAAGAACACTACAGTGTAGCAGCCCTGGCACTGCCGCAACCCACAGCAAGCTACAGAGTCTCTGACCATCAGAGAACATCCCCTCAGTCCAGGCAGCCCAAGTCCCGGGGCCCCAGGAATTGCAGCCAGGCTATTGTATTGCAAGGAGCCACTGCTTTAGTTGATTTTACAAAGGGAATCCCTTCCTCTGCCAGCCTCCTCAATCCAGGCACCCTGGGCAGCAAGGAATAAAAGCCTCTGCCTACCAGGTCTATTCCTCCTGGACTGGAAACAGCTTGAAAATTATAGCTTGGGTGCTGGACGCCAAGAAACAAACCAAGGAGCTATTTTGTCCTGACGCTCTCCTAGGCACTCCAGGGGAAGTGAGAGGGGCCGTCACGTGGACTGCACTTCCCTGGAGTGGCAGAACGGTCTAGCAGTTAGAGCAGGGGTGGTTACGAGCCAGCACTCCTAAATCGCCCCCCTTGGGCAAAGTCACGACTCTAGTCGCTTCCCCTTGCCTCAGTTTCCCCAGCTGCACGATGGGAATAAAACACACTGATTTAAATCCCGGTTCGAAGTGCACTGGAGCCTGAATTCACAGGACTCGCTGAGGCGCTCCCGTTTCCACGGGTGTGAGATGGGCTACGTGCCTGGCCAGAGACCTGCGGCTTCAATCCGGTTCGCTCAGGGCTGTCCCGGACTGAGCCCGGGGACAGCTGCCGTGGGCAGCAGGAGCTGCCAATATTTGCTGGTTCTGGGGAAGGGCACAACCGTGCTGGGGAGGGCAGGCAGGGGGAGCCCTACAAGCCCAGGGCTGCCGGGACTTTGCTGAAATCCCCCGCCCAGCGGCGCCCCCAGCAGAGCCGCCTCGCCAGGACGCACGGTCCGGAGGAGGGAAGGCGCCAAGGCGCCCTACCACCCCCGGAGCATCAGAGGCGGCGGCCGGCACCGGCGTGGGGCAGGCGGCAGAGCCACCGCCGCGCACCCGGGACAGCTCCCCCCTCCCCACCCACACTCCGCACCTCCGCCTTGTCCCGCCCGCCCAGCGCCCCCGCCCCAGCCGCCCGCTGCATCCTGCGCCCCGGCCTCCCGTGTGCGCCCCGGCCGGGCTCCTGCCCCTGCCCTGCCCGTGCCCTGGGGCTGCCCATTGCAGCGCTGCAGCGGGGCGAGTTAAAATACCAGCCCCCCTCCTCCCCGGCCTCCGGCAGAGCCCCCCGCCCCGCCCCGGCTCAGCCTCTGCAGCACCAGCCTCGCTGCTGGCCGCAAAGCACCGGCCCCCTCAGGAACCGGCGCGCAGGGACTGGCGAGAGCGGAGCCGCTGGCGCGGGCGGGGCTGCCCTTGGCTGGGCAGGTGAAGTACCGGGGGCAGAGGGGGGCTGTGGAGGAGGAGGAGATACGCCGGGGGAGGCTGGAACCCAGCCCCATCCGAGCCGGGGAGCCGGAAGGCGGCGAGCCGGGCAGCCCGAGCGCAGCAGGATTATAAAAGGACCGGCCTGGGGCTGGCGGCGGGAGCCGGGGGCCAGCGTCTGCTCCCGGAGAGCCCGCTCCGCAGGCAGGCTCCTGCCAAGCAGACCTGGCTCCCTCCCCGCTCCTCCGCGACACCAGTATTCGCGCCAGCCCCGCGCCTGGCTCCCCGCACCCCGAGCAGTGCGGCAGCAGACTGGCCATGCCGGCCGGAGCCTGGCCAGGGGGGAATTAACAGCCCCAGGATGGTGCTGCGGACAGGTCCGAGCCTCGCCCTGCAGGTAAGAGCCTCTCGCTTCTCGGCGGGCTTCGTCCAGGGACCCCTGCCCCCTGAGCGGGCTGCATTGGGAGCGAGCTGCGCCGGGGACGCCCCTGTCCCGGCCTCGGCACTTGGGGGCGAGTTGGCGATTTATCGAGCCCGCAGCAGCGCGCAATGGAACGAGCCGCGGGCGCGACCTGCCCGCTGGACTCCAGCCGGGGCAGAGCGAAGAGGGAAGGCTCCCGGGGGTCGTTCCGACGTGGCTTTCCTTGCCTGTGGGTGGCAACCCCAGCTCAGGGTGGCCAGCCCGGCCCCCAGAAGGACGCGGTCTGGGGGCCAGCCATGGGAGAGGGCCAGCCCCGCTTCCTCCGGCAAATCCCCTGGCGCGCTGCTCCGCGCGGCTCCGGCTTGGTTCCCAGCGGAACCATCTGCTCGCCGCTTTCCTGAAAGTGCCAGCGAGCCGAGTCCCCCGCTGCCTTGGCTGGCTGGAGCCGGCAGGGCCCCTGCTGGACATGCCCGCCCGCTTTCCCCGCTGCAGGCAGAGCCAGCCCCGGTCAGAGGGGGGATACTTGTGAAAACACATCGAAGCTGGAGCCGCCTTTCGTTCGCCAGAGCCGCGTTGCCTTTCTCCCGGGCGAGGTGCCGGTTCCGCTGAGAACCCAGACCCAACCCACACGGTGCCAAGAGGGGGGAGGGGAGTTCGACAAGCACCCGAACATTTTTGGGTTGCAGAGCGGCTCGCCCTGAGCCGACAGGTCTGGAGGGGACCAGTTCTGTGCCGCCCGCTGCGTTACCGGCGGGGGAAAGACCGCATCGGTCAGATGACAGTCAGCAAAGGCGGAGGGCTAAGTTCTACCGGCCCTCTCGGCGCAGCGGCGCTTTGCAAGCTGCTAGGTTGTGCGACAGAAGCGGCCAGAAGTAATTGCAGACCCTCGTGTTAAGCAGAAAACCGAGGCGTCCAAAGAGCCAGCATGTGCTGAGCATTGGGAAGAATTACTCGGAAGTGCTAACGCGCCAAGGGAGCATCGCGGTTCCAAGCTTCTGTCTTGGATGACCTGAGTTCCTGTTGTATTCGCTGAGCTACCATAATATTGCATGAAGAGAGCTTCCGCGAATATTATGGTAGCACCATTCGTGGTAGGGTTTGGATTTTGGGGGGGGGGGGGTTCCACAAAAATAATGGGAAATATTGTCTGTTTCCAGTTAGCGTTTAAATGCTCCTCTATATTTTCCCAGTCTTTGATCTCAGGAAGAACTGCCCCTTTCCTGTCACTTCTGTCCACACCCTTGTCCAGAGCCCCTCTGGGGAGTTCATCCCAAACCATTTGAAGAGATCCCGATCAATTGACCAAGTGGGGCAGAGGGATGAGAGTGGATGTAGGGAGCAGCCTTAGCTAGGTCCGGGTCTATACTGTCTAGGTAAACTGATAAATAACACACCAGATCCAGCACAATGAAATTACAAGGCAACACACTTCATAGAGTCTGGCAATGGAGGGTTGGGAGGGGCCTCAAGAAGTCATTAAGTTCGGCACCTGTGCTGAGGCAGAACCAGGTGAACCTAGAACTAGCTGCATGTGGTTCATCGAGATTCGCCACAGGCAGGATGCCATATGGTTTGTGTCTCTGAGTGGCAGGGCTGCTCGCAGCTCCCAGTGGCTGTGGTTTGCCGTTCCTGGCCAATGCGAGCTGCAGGGATGTGGTGGCCCAGCCCACAATGCTTTCTGTGGCTCCCATTGGACACGGGAGCTGCAAATGGCCTGGCTAACACATGCTCAGTTAAGCAATCTGTCTGGTGGCCCGGATGAGCCATGTCTGGCATGTGGGCTGGAGGTTCCTCGGCTGATCAAGAGCATCTCTAGACCATTGGGTTCTTTCTTCCTTCCCCAGACCTGAGGAAGACTCCGAGTAGCTCAGATGATGGTCCCTCCCTCCAAATGAAGTTGGTCCATCCTCTCCCACCTTGTCTCTGTCATAGCCTGGGGCCAACACAACAGCAACACTGCAGACTAGAGCATCCCTGGCAAGTGTTTATCCAGCTTGTTCTTTAAAACCTCCAGGGATGGGGACCTCTTGGAAGCCTGTTCCGGAGATTAACTATCCATATAGTTAGAAAGATTTTCCTAATATCTGACCAAAATCTCCCTTCCTAGGGTCCTGGTTTAGATGGTTATCTGAACTAACACACCTCTGATGAATCACACCACACTTCCTTCCCACACTGGTACTTTATTCTCAGCACCTCCCATCATTGACCTAGGAGGGAAGCCTGAAAGAATTGGGCTTGTTTAGTTTAGAAAAGAGGAGACAGAGTATAAAAGGGTGTTATAAGGAGGAGGGAGAAAAATTGTTCTCCTTGGCCTCTGAGGACAGGACAAGAAGCAATGGTCTTAAATTCTGCCTATCAGGGTGGTTAAACACTGGAAGAAATTGCCTAGGTGGGTTGTGGAATCTCCATCACTGGAGATATTTAAGAGCAGGTTGGACAGACACCTGTCGGGGATGGTCTAGATGGTGCTTGGTTCTGCCGTGAGGGCAGGTGACTGGAGTTGATGACCTCTTGAGGTCCCTTCCAGTTCTAGTGTTCTGTGATTCTATGATATTCCTCCTACATGGGGCCTCTTCGGGGAAGGGCTGATGGCTTGCTACTATTTTCAAGGGTAAATCAGTCATAGCCTCTGTGTCTCTCAGTCCTGGGCAGTCTTTGCAGGGCTTGGGAGACATACAAGTCCCTCCCAGACCACAACAGAGTGGAACAGAGATGCTGCTGTTCCAAGTGGCTCCAGAGTCAACCAGGGCCTCTGTGTCATTGAGCCAGCCTGTCTTCTGTTAACACTGTCGACCACCCAAGTGAGTTCAACCAACATCAAATGATTGACATGACCAATCACAGCCATGCAACCCAGCCTGAAAGAAGTCAGCCTAAAGAGAAATAAAATTAATTAAACCTAAAAAAAATGAGAAAATTAAAGCCCTTCTTCAAGCAGAGTTTTTGCTCTCAAAAGAGAGAAGTGCAAGAGATGCCATGAAATCCACTAGGGATTTTGCTCATGCTGTCAGTTTTGCTCAGATACCATGGTGATGGATAGCAATAAAAATCCAGAGACAGAGAGGAGAGAGATGTGAACATTTGCTGTGAAAAGTTCACCCTGACGCTACAAGTGGTTCTAACCCCCCCAGAATGTTCATATGACATTTTGTCAGGAAATGTTGACATTTATACAATTACAGCAATTTCCAAATTGTTTTCCCAGCCCTCAAATTGACATGTCTTGATGGGCAGGGAGGGGGGGAAAGAAATCTTTTGCTGCAAGACTTTTGCCCGGCTCTAATAATAGTAATAATTAAATATGAAACTCTGCCATGATGGTTCAAGCCACCTGCTGAGGAAACGCTCAAGGGAACGGTGTGCGTGCGAGCACACACATATGTGTGCGCGTACATGTGTGTGTGTGTGTGTGTGCGCACGTGTGTGTGCATGCATGTGTGTGTACGTGTGCATGCCTGCATGTGTGTGTGAAAAATAACCACCTGGATCATTTCATGTCTCCAGAGATAGTGGTGCCATCAGTGTTGAGCGTAGTTGTTCCACTGCTATCAGATGGATGTACAGAAATACAATCCGAGAGGCCAATGGGAAAATCCCGGGCAGAGTTCCTGCCTATGTGAATGCAGATCCCTTGGAAGGTTTGTGGCCCAGAAGCCTCTCTTGAGCAGCGAACAGACAGTGGTCTTATGCATCCCCAATGTTTTCTCACCAAGTCTAGGGAAAGACTTAATCTAGCAGAGTGAGGAATAATGGGATCCAGTGGGTGGAAGCTGACACTAGACAAATCCAGACATGAAATAAGGCCCAAATTCCTAATGGTGAGGGCAATTACTCAGGGAGACATCTTAACTAGGGACGTGGTGGATGTGAAGCCTTTACATCAAGTCTGGGTGTCCTCCTAACCCTAAAACATAAGCTCTAGTTCTTCGGTCTCCAGATCCCGTGTAGGACTCATGGGGGGGCGGTTCTCTGGCCCACACGATGTGCTAGGTCAGACTGGCTCAGCACAGTTGTCCATTCTGGCTTGAAAACCCAATGAGTTCATGAGCTCCCAATCCCAGTGGGGTCAGCCTCCCATCAGCTCTGAGCACGGAGCCCAGGTTGAGTGAAGGGCTCACTTTGAAATGAGGCAAAAGATGGGGGTAAAATTTTTAAAAAGAGCTTCTCTAGCCCTTGCCTGAATGCCCCGTTGGAAGCATATTGCTGTGCAGTGAAAGGTGGCCCTGGGTTTGGGGCTGGCTCCTTTCACAAGTTAGAGTAAGAATTCTGCCTTCATTCATGTACGAAAGGGCCTTACTGATTTTTGGAAGAGGAAAAAGGCAGTGGCTGTGAAAATATCAGCAATTAGGCTACAGACAAGCTGGGAAGCAGAGCTGCTGTGGGAACCAGAGCAGGCTTCAGATAATCCAGAGGTTCATTGGAGTGATGGTGACTGGAGAGGAGATTGAGTGATGAAGAAATTCACTCGGAAGGACCATTTTTCTTACGCTACAATATTAGGCTCCTCTCTAGGCAGTAATGTTCTGAGGAACTGACTTGAAAAGTAGCCAGAGCACACAAAGTTGAAGCGCTATTCATTTCTGGCTTGTGTCATTTTTCCTAGTCACTCTCCCCAAATCCGGGCTATACATTACATCGCCTCTCTCTCTCCTGAGCAGAGACAGGGAACCGCACAATGTCTCCTCCTAGGGGGAGGTCTGTCTTTCCCAGTCTGCTTGTACTCATAGATACACTTTGGGTGAAATCTGGACTTCATGAAAGTCAATGGTAAAAATCCCATTGATGTCAAGTGAGACCAGAAGTCTATGGCAGAAGGGACCCAATGTGATCATCTCCTCTGAGCTCCTGCGTAACACCAGCCAGAGAACCTCACCCGGATATGCCGGCACAGCTTCTCCCTTCACATTGCTGAGTTCAAAGGGCTACCCTGAGGGTGAGTCAGCATCATCCGTTTGTGTGGGTGGATAAATTGAGGTGCCCACAGTCACTGAGATGGTCGGAGAACCCAGGTCTTGTCCCAGGTCAGTATCGTAGCTCCTGGACCTCAATGGTCCCAGTGGCAAACTCTCAGCTAACTGTATTTGCAAATCCCCTGCCCGTCAGGTGACTCCCGCTGTACGGTTGAGCCGGAAAGTTCCTCTTGAAGGGAACTGTTACAAGCAGAGCTGTTCGGAAAATCAAATTCCCATCCCGCAGGGTCCCCATGTTGTGACGTGCGTTTTTGTCCTGAAATGAGGCAAACAGTGTTGTGTTGCGGCACAAGAAGATCCAACCAATTCCAGATCTGCGGTGTCTGAAGGTAGAATTTGGATACGGTCACTTGAAGCAAAATATTTCACCTACAAACCCCATTGGCGTTCACATTTCCCAAATCGCGACGTGCTGGAATGCCAGTTTGAAACACCAGTTAGAATTTCCCATGGGAGAAATGTATTGAAAGGGGCATTTGCCCCCGAAAAACGTGGATTTGGCCGCATTATGTTGGGAGGAGGCTTTTGTTAAAAAAACATTGCCTGGCTTTAGCCAAAAAAGAGGTTCATAAGCACAGGACACTTACAAAATATTGTCCCTGGATGCGTATTATTGCAATTAGCTGTGTTACTTTGTATTGGTATTGTCATAGAGACAAGCAATCCTGGTCATGTATTAAGGTACAGGTTTAGCCAGAAACACAGGACTGGATCTATGCACTGACCTGGAGCTCAAGCCCTTGTTAACCCCTTGTAGGCATTAACCCTGCACATGTGATGGTTTGGAGAGGCCTAGCGAATGCACCCGGACAACCTGACCTCTGCTCACACCATGCAGTAACCACAGGGATGTGGCTAAGGCAGTTTGGGGGCCCAGCTTAGGTAACATTTATTTTAAAACCTGTCAGATACAGCTGTCCTGATGCAGCAATGCGTGAGATCAAACCCCGAGCGTGGCGTGAGGTCAGGTTTGGGGAGAAGGGAGGATCACCGAACACACTTGAGCAAAAATAAGTGATAAGACTCGGACCCATTTACAATTCCCTTTTATTTAGGGGCACTGTATCTTGGGAACCCCTGGGTCAAATGGCCTCAAATTTGTACTGCTAGTGCAACCCTGGCCCCCGATGAAGCATGCGAACCTTTGAGACAATCTGAGTGTGCATGTGGATTTTAGAGCCCCTAGTGTGTAAATAGCAAACTCCTGAAGTATGGCCGTGCCAATGCCCTGTGCTGCTCACTTAACCCTCCATAGATCATTCCTGAGCCTCCTTGAACATGACAGGAAGGCCTCCCTGAATGTGCTACAGCCCTGGCAGGCCCTTCCCTTGGCTTGCTCTGGAGGTCTCTCAGCAAGGGCCCCTGCTGGCTTGTGAGGCCCAGGGTGTGACGTAGTGTTGGTACCTTGCTGATTGTTATGCTGGGGCTGTGGGTGACCCCCACTGGCTGCTGTCTGTAGCACGGCCCAGCAGGGCAGGGGATGAGTCACTAGGCAAGGGTCTCTCAACCTGTCCGACCAGCTACCCCCCAGGGAGAGAAACAAAGGAAGGTGGAATGCTGCCCCTGGCTGGGGGGCAGGGCTGGAAGAGGGTTAGTTTCTGTCTGGGATCATGGAGGAGACAGCCTAGGGAAAGGGGCTGGAATTTAGGGGTCCAGTCTCCCCCATCTAAAGGGGGGCTGAGGCACCCTAGGCCCGGTTCCTGTAACCAGATGACATCTGTGCTGTGCTGAATCCTGGAGAAGCAATAAACTCCCTCTATTCTACTGGCTGGTGGAGTCTGTCCATGCCATTATGGGGGTGCAGGAGACGGGAAAACCCCAACGCACCGTCACACAGGGCAACTGTTGTCCCTCGGGGGCTGGGAAAGACGGTTGCTCATCCTTCGGCTTGGCAGCCTAGCTTCAGCTGCTGGGAGGCCCCCTGCCCTGCACGGCCGTGGGGTCTGTCTGCCTTCGACTGGCTGGTGCAAAGACAGCCCTGCGAGTCCTGGGGCTCTGGCTGGAACCATGACGGGGGTGAGGGGACCCAGAGCAAGCGAGATGGCGCTGGAGCATGTCTCCCTCCTCCCTCAGCTTCTGTCAGAGAGGTTTGCCACAGGCCCCTTCAAGGGACCCACAGGCCGAGTCCTCTCCTGTAGCATCGCCACAGACTGTGGGCACAGGCAGGCGATGGACGCTGGGGCGGCAAAGCTCTCCGGCCCCAGCCTCAGCTCGCAGCACCACGGACTGGCGGCTTTTCACCCTCCTGTTGCACAAGGTGCCTCGCGGTAGCAGGCACAAAGCGGGAGGTGTGTGGGGAATGGGGGGGGCTACATCCATTCCACCATCTTGGCAGCCTTCCTTGCAATTGTCTCTCTGCTGCTTTCTCTGGCCCGGCGAGGTGTGTGATCCTGGGGAACGTGGGGGGAGGGGGAGTTAACCAAAGAGGTTCCACCATGGGCTTTGGGTCTCCAGCCAGGTAGCGTCTGGCTGAGGGGCACGGTTTGATTCATTCCACAGGCTGCATGAGACTGGCGGGAAGCTAGAGAGCAGAACTGGCTCAGGCTGGGTCCAGCTGGCCTCAAGACAGGAACCCGGTGACTGCAGGAAGAGAGCCTGAAACATAAGCCCTTGTGTGACACCTGGTAGAGGGCAGGACTTGCTCCAGGAATCTGGCAAGAACAGGGCCAATATTGCTAGAAATCCATGTGCCTGAGCAGTGCTAGTCACGGGCAGGCACACAAGCCCATCCCAGTACTAAGGATGGTGCAAAACCCCGCCCTGGGGAGGAGGTGCACACTGAGCTCCCCCCACGGAAAAGGCCAGGCTAGCAGCACGGCACAAAGAGGCTTTTATCTACCCACCCTAGACAAGGTGCTGGGGGGTCAGTGGCATGTCAGGAGGCAGTACCCAAGGCAGAGGGGCAGCACAGACTTGCTTGTACCGGGCATGAGGCTGTATCTTAGAGGGCGTTCCCTTGTGTAGCCTTAGGCTGCATCTAGACAGCGGGGCTATTTCGGGATGCCAGGATTACCCCGAAATAACAATTCTGCATCTTTAAACACACCCGTTATTTCAAAATAGATTTCAAAATAACGGGCGCGCTATTCCGGCGTCCCTGTAAGCCTCGTTCCACGAGGGCCGAGGGACTTGTCGGAAGAGCGCTTTGTTTCGAAATCTGGCGCTGTGTGGACCACACTGAACCTCAAAATAGGCTGTTTCAAAATAAGATTGAAATAAGTGACGTAATTTGTGTAGCACCAGTTGTGTGGCTTATTTTGAGGTAAGGGTGCGGGGTAGACGCACCCCTTGGGAGAAAGGGAAAGGCTCCCCATTCCCTGAGCTGCTCCATTGTTATAAGCATACTTGTATTAATGGTCTGGTAGCGGAACACATGGGCGGCGGGTGAAGGCCTAGCTGGGGAAGGCAAGCCCCAGCCCCGCCCCTTCTGTCCAAGGTCTGCCCCTGGAGCCAAGCCCCGCCCAGCCCCAGCCTGATCCTTCTGTCCAAGTCCCGCCCCTGGAGCCAAGCCCCACCCACCCCAGTGGCCGTGAAGCCAGGCTGCCATGCACAGAGCCAAGCCTTCCTGGGTGGCGGGGACGTGTAGGCAAGGAACCACCCTTGGCAGAATACTAGTAACATGCTTCATTGACAATAAACCCGGGAGCGTGACATTGTACCTTAATGCACGTTGTGCGGTTCGCTTGAGGTCAGCTGTCTGCAGAGAGTGAGGGCAGCACCCAAAGGGAAGAGACACATGGTGCCAAACATTTATCAGCATCTAACCACAATAGTCATTCCAGCAAAGCCGGACACTACCCCCTGCTTGTGACCGATTGGCTTCAAATACTGGTCATTCACCCTAAGCTGTGTGGCTCATCCCCTGACAGTAACTGGCAGCATTCTGCATCAATAGACCTACATGGGGAAACTGAGGCACAGACAAGGGAAGTGTCTTGCTCCTGCTCACGTTCAAAACCAGTGTCAGGGCTGAGACTGGAACTGCAGTCACCCAATACCCGGGCCAGCATGCTAGCCATTTGCTCCTGCTGGCTTCCCGGAGGCAGACCCATCTTTCTTTCCCTGATTAGACGAACAATCCTTTATGCCTGACGTCTGCTTCCACCTGAAAATGAATCGCATTGACTCTTGAGAGCTGCGTCACCGTTAAACACGCCTCCACCCTTGCTGCCTGGGCATGTCCGTGCGAGCATCTGTGAAAAGTGAGCAGCGGAGGTGGGGGGAGGGCATGAATGTAGTCGGAGCCACATCTAACAGTGAGGGGACCGAACTATTTGCAGGAACTTCCTGCTCACCCTTCCAACCACGAAGCCACCCTCCCTCTCCCAGTGCCCCCCCAAGAGTGCCCCCAGTGCGAGGAGCTTCCGAGCGCACACACTGACCCAGCTGCCCAGCGTGCCTGTGCTTTGAAATGCACGGAATGCTTTGCTCAATAAAGCTTCGCAGCTCGCTCGCCAATTTCAGCCCCGCTGTGAGCAGGAAACCCAGTTGCTAATTAGGCAGTGCCCATCCATCTTTCAGCACCGAGGCTGCCCTGGGCCTCCTGACGCACTGCTCAGATCTGCTCTGAGCAGGAAACGTCCAGAGCATGGCAGCGCGGGGGGCTGGGCCTGGACAAGGCGGTGATTAATTAGTTAATGCCTGTGGCGCACTTTGGAGATGGGGCCATGCTCAGTGCTTATTATAATGGATGAGGACTTTGCTAGTAGGTCCCTGGCAGGCCAGGGGTGGGTGGATACACAGCATGTCTCTGCATCCACTGCTCACACCTCTTAGCGGCTGTCACTGCCGGGGCTGCCCTCCGAGCTGCTGCGCGCTAACACATGCTGAGTTTCTCTCTCCCCCAGCCGTGTCTCTCCAGCAGGGAGGAACCCGGCCTACCTGCCTCCCGACAAAGTGCGTGGTCAAGGCCAGAGTCTCCTCTGGGTCTTGGGCGGAACGGGAAAGGCGGTGCACCACATCGGAGACACGCGGCAGCCTTGACCAGTCCGGGAAATGCCCACGCGGGAATGGTCGGCCCGGGTGTCGAGTGGGGGTGCAGGACGGGCTGGTGGGCTGGGATATCTGGGGCATGGGACCAGGTGAGCTTTGCTCCCGTTGGGCCTTAGACAACATGAGGGGGCTGGTGCCAGAGCGTGTGTTACGCAGGGGACTTTACAACATCCCAAAGGGACAGAGATGGGAGTCCCGGCGCAGGCCATGAGTCTGATGGTGCATGGGAGGCTTAGTCGAGGGGTAAGGAACTCCCCTGCAGCAGGGAGTCACACTGCAGGGAGGTGGCGGGGTGAGACCAGATAACATGCCCAGGTGGGGCTGCGTCAGGTTTCATTTAGTGTGTAAGTCAGCGTGGCGCTGTCTACGCTGCAATGAGCTGCTCACAGCGAGCCCCGGCCAGCTCCAAAGCCCTGAAGTCCTCACTGCAATGTAACGGCCCCTTGGCCCGGGCCCTGTGACCCTGTCAGCTGGCCTAGGCCAGCCACAGTATCCAGCTGCTGTGCAGACTGACCCTTGGCTCACAGGGCAGCTCGCAGTCCCCCTCAACTGGGCCACGGGGAGTTTTACGTGTCTCCTGCAGCCTCTCTGCCACCCAGAACTGGCCCTGTTCGCCCAGACCCCAGAGCAGGACTGATCCGGGCGGGCCGGGGCCAGGCCTTGCTCTCCATGGTGTCCCCAGGGCTCTGCGATACATACGTATTCCCCTTTGCCAGCATGGAAACGCTGATGTTCAGTGACCGGAGAGGCTGTGAAATTCAGGCCGGCAAAGCCCAGAGTCCTGGCTGGGGTCCCTCGGTGCCCAGGACATAGCGCCCTGGCTGGGGTGTTCTCCCACTGGCTGGATGATGCGAAATTCTCAAAACTGCACTCCCCTCGGGTCCATTTTACCAGACGACCGATAGGCGTGGATGGCCCGGTGCAGTAGCCTTTTAAATCAGCCGCTCTCCAACTTGAGCAACCTGAGGGTTCCACTTTTAATTTACATTATTTGAGGACCCCCAACCTCCCTTGGCCCCAGGGCCTGCCCCGATTCCACCCCTTCACCCAAGACCCCACCCTTGCCCCATCTCGTCCCACCCCCTTCTTCACCCCACCTCCCTCCACCTCTTCCCTGAGCACTCCTGCCCCCAATCCACAGGATGCAACATCTGTTCAGCAGCATGCAGGAGGCCAGGGGATGGAGGGGGAGGAGTTGGTCAGTGGGGCCAGCAGATGGACCCCAGTTTGGGACACACTGTTGTAAATGGTTTGTGATTCCTTGTGTGCTGCTGTGTGGGTGTCAGTTCCCAGGGGAAAGTGCGTTCCTGGCAGGTTAGACTCATTGAGGATCCCCTTGCTTGTTTGCTGTAAAATGCAATTTGGGCACTTTCCTGAACTCCCCCTTTAGACTTCCATTTGCAGTTGCCTTTTTTGTTCTTCACTTCCAGTCCTCCTCTGTTCTGCAGTGCTATTCAACAGCAGCCGATTCGACCCCAGAGGTGGCTGCATTCCAGCTTGCCTCAAGCAGAAAGAAACCCTTGACACTGAGTCATGTCTTCACTACCTGCTGGATCCATCCAACATGGATTGATTTATCGTGTCTAGTATGGACACGATAAATCAACTGCCGAGCGCTCCCTCATAGACTCCAGTACTCCACCAAAAGGAGAAGAGTAGGTGGAGCAGATAGGAGAGTGTCGGGGTCAACTTGCTGCTGTGAAGATACTGCATTAGCACGCTTAAGTACACTGACTTCAGCTACGTTGTTCATGTGGTTGGAGTTGCGTAATTTAGGTTGATGGCCCATAGTGGTGTAGACAAGACCCGAGACAACTTCCCTGTGGACCAGAACGTTGGCTCCCTTGTGGGAAGGATGCTTTATCCCTGGGCTCTGGCTCTTTGCCTTAAGCAGGATCCCCGGCAGGATCTTCACGGCTGAAGATGTTGGGGAGATTCCCAGATGTGCACCGTCCTTTCTGG
>JANRFK010006689.1:3646840-3670640 GCA_030068395.1 Apalone spinifera
TGGTCTGACCCGGTACGGCCATTCTTATGTTCTTATGTTCTTATGTAGGATTGATGAGATGTTCCCAGACAGCTCCCCTGGTTTGAAACCAGGGCTCATTGGGCTGGCCTATCTATTACATTCGTCCAATTTGTGACCCTCTCGCCAGCCAGCCAGCCAGGCGGGGCTGTCCCTGTGAGAAATGGAGTGGGCTGTTTCTCACCTCCCACCGCCGAAGTGCCATCACTTATTTTTAGACAGGAGACAATGAGCTTTCTGATTAAATCCGGGCAGCGGCAGCAGCCATCAGATAGCGGCCAGGTGGATTCAGCCTACACAGTTGATATTAAAATCAAGCGTGTTCTCAGAGCCAATATTCAGATGATTGTGTTCAGCTCTTGGGGGGCAGGGAGGTAGAGGGCCGGCACCAAGCGGCAGTGGCTTTGGTGGAAGACACAGGCTAAGCTCCCCCCCCAGCCCTCTGGCTTGGAAATGAAGCCTGGAAAGAAACGGAGAAAGAAATCAATTGCTGGGGCAGGGCAGCGCAGCTCACACAGGAAAATCTCCCTTTGTCCGGCCAAAATGCCAGCTCCTCTCTTCAGAACAGTCTGCTGCCCCTTCATCCAGCGGCGCTTGCCCTTTGTGCTGGAGATCTGATCTTGCCGCGACGGGCTGTGCTGGAGGAAGCCCTGTGTGCGAAGGAAGTTGCCGTGCAGAATTTCCACAGGCGGTGATGCCTCCATGGTTTCCAGAACCCCTTCGGACAGGCGGCCTGAGACTGGGGGAAAGCGCCAGAAACGCTGAGGTGGCTGAGGGGCCTACGGCCTGTTGAAAATCCAAGAGAGTGTAGCTCTTACAGGCCCAAATCACTTTTGAAAAAAGGGCCTGAGCTCCTAAATCACTGGGCTGCTTTGCAAATTTTACCTGAGGTGACAATGTCTCAAGCCCGCTCTCGTTCCTATGCGCTACGATGTCACGTCCCGCCCAAAGGCATTGTCTGAAGGCAGCGGTTTGCCCAAGTAAACGGGTTCGTCTTCGCGCTGACACAGGACTCCTGGCCGGTGTTGCTGAAACAGACTAACACGCTAACTCGCCCAGCACAGAAATTTCCACCGTGGCAGCGGTTTCATAATTTACACCCGGGAGTGACTGATAAAAGAGCATCCATGTAAAAGGAGGGGCGGGATTCAGGAAGGCAGAGACCTTAGCCCAGGTGGTGCCACACTCTTCTTGTGCCACGTGACCACAACGGGGCATTCAAACCCTTCTGGGGTTTTTCCCATTCTTACCGAGAGCTGAGCAGTTTTATATTCAGCCTGGAGATGGCGGAAGCCGCTCTCATGGGGGGGCTAGTGGTGACTAAGGCTATGTCTACACTGCAATGCAATTTTGGGATACCGGAGTATCTGGAAATAGCTATCTCGCGTATTCACAGCATGCCTGGTGTTCCGGGCTCGCTGTTCCAACATGCCTTTACACCTCATCCCACGAGGCCCGAGGGACGTTTTGGAATCACGGGTTATTGTGTAGATAGCGCCAAATTTCAAAATAGGCTTTTTCAAAGTTATCTCAAAATAAGCTTTTTCAACCTACGGTGCAGTGTAGACGCACCCTCGGAGAGAAAAGCACCCCACCCACTTAGCACTAGACAGGGGCTTTTCCTTGGTGGGCTCCCTGCTAGGCAGCAGCCGGGCCGGGCTCTGCTTAGTGTGGGTGATCACACAATGCCGCTGCAGTCTCCAGATATGAAGAGCAGCTGGCTCCAGCGTCGCTCTTTCCCTAACCAGCGCTCCCAGCACGTCACAGCTCCCCACCCCCCTGCGAGGCAGGGCATCGACCCTCTCCCTGCCATGCAGACGGAATGCAGGCACAGAGAGACCAGGTGAGGTGTAGCAGAGCGGGGAACTGATCCCTCCTCTCCTACCCGAGGGCCCTAACCTCTGGGCCTGCCTCTCGAGACCCACGGCTAAGGAACGTGCTGCTGCTTCAGAGCCCTGTGCAGAGAGAAGCCCCCGACTCCAGGCTCCCCGGCTGGCAGGCAGACAAAGAGATGGCTGGAGTGTTCTTCATTCCCCAGCGCCAGGAACGTCCCAGCGTGAGTCTGTGCCCAGCAGCCCGAGGGAATTCCCTGCTGGGATACCAGGGGCTGGGTGGGGCCGGCCTGTTGGGCAGGAAGCAGGCATTCCCAGAGGAATGTCTGAACTCCAGCGAGGGGACAACAGGCCTGGAACAAGGGCAGGGGGAGGAGAGGGACAGGGGGGCTGCTGCCTGCTAGTTCCCATAAGGGCTGCAGAGCAAACTTCATTCTAACACTCTGCTCCTGACTCCCAGACTGCAACTGCCCGTGGCTGGGCCTCCCTTTCCCACGGCCACTGGTGATTCTGGGGGCTTCCATTCTGACCTAGCCAGACTCTTGTCCCACAGTATCTGAGCACCCCCCAGGAGAGGGGTAGTAAGATGAGGGCCTGACGCATGAGCCCCCGTAGCACAGGCCCACGGCCCAGAGAATAATGATCAAGACATTGCTAACATAAAGCAGGCCCTGCTCACAGAACTTGGCAAGAGCAGGATGGGTATGGCAGAAACACTCCTACCCAAGAGGTACTAGGCTGTAGCATGGGTGGTCGGTGCAACTGGGGCTGAGGGAGGCAGGCCCCCAGCCCCACCTATAGCCCTGCCCTATCTGCTGAGGCCCCTCCCCCACCACAGGGAGGGGAAGAGTGTGTGGGGGAGGGATCCCCAGAGCAGCAGGGAGGGAAGAGGCCTCACAGCCTGAGCCTCTCCACCCCTGGAAGCGGCGGGAAGGGAGGCAGCCATGGCCTGAGCTGGCCCAAACCTCCCTGACCCCAGAGCAGCGGGGAGGGAGGAAGCCACATGGCTCCAGCCTCCCTTGCCTGGAGCATCGGGGAAGGAGGCGGTGGCATGGCCAAGCTGCCCCAGACAACGAGGAGAGAGGTGGTGGCATTGCCCGAGCTGCCCCAGAACATGGGAAGGGAGGCGGTGGCATTGCCCGAGCTGCCCCAGAACATGGGAAGGGAGGCGGTGGCATGGTCTGAGCTGCCCCAGAGCACGGGGAGGGAGGCGGTGGCATGGTCTGAGCTGCCCCAGAGCACGGGGAGGGAGGTGGTGGCATGGCCAGCAGCGTGTCCTGAGCCATGTTCCGGGGCAACAACACTTCCCCCCCAGTACACTTAGAGCAGATGTTCTGGGGGCGGAGTGGGGCTGGGGCCAGGTTGGCGGTTTGGGAAGACAAAGACTTCCCTCGCCTGACCCACCGGACGCCCATGGCTGTGAGCATGTTCCAGAGGGATCGTAACAGAGCAGCAGCATTTTGGCACCAGCCGCCTCCCGGCAAATAACAGACATACCGACCCAGGTCTAAACTGACAGCATGATGGAGAGGAAGTGAACCCCCCTTCTGTGAGGTAAGGGGCTAGCAGAGGGTGGCGACCTGATACGTCAGGAGTGCTGTGTGACTTGTTTGGGCCTGTGTATGAAAGCGCACCTGAAGGGTGGCTGTCGGCTGACCATGGGAGGGGCCTTAGAATCCAGAGCGCTTAGTTGGGTGTTCGTCCTTTGTCACGGTGTACGAGGTGTAGTGGTGCAGCAGCGAGTCTGTTCACTGACCACTATTGTATGTCGCTTGGCAATAAACCTGCTCCGGTGCTTTCAATCCTTTTCTGATTTGTGGTGTCTGGGGGCTCTCTCGGAGTCTGTCGTGTTAACTAATTGCACATGGAGACACACAAGTAGCTGAAAGTCTATCATCATTGACAGAGTAGAGGACCTGTCAGGAACTCATCGGGACAACCCCACCTTACTGACAACAAGGGTGTGTGTCTGGGCTCCTCATGACCCCCCTTCCCCCGCCGCTATATGAGAATTGGCTTACGACTATGAATATGCATAACTCCAAGATGCTTTAGACAAAATACCTCACATAACCTATCAATTTTAATGTCACAATCTGCTGGATCTGCATATCCTAATTCTGTGCATACATCATTCTTGTGTATGAAGTTAGCAATAGGAAAGGGGGATATGATAGAGGTCTATAAAATCATGACTGGTGTGGAAAAAGTGAATAAGGAAAAGTTATTTACTTGTTCCCAAAACATAAGAACTAGGGGTCACCAAGGGTGCATCTACACAGCAGGGCTTAACTTGAAATAAGCTACACAAATTGAGCTATGTCAATTGCATAGCTTGTTTCGAAATAGCTTATTTCGACTTTTGGTGCTGTATACATAGCACTTATTTTGAAATAAAGCACTCTTCCCCCGACTTCCCTTACTCCTCGTACAATGAGGGTTACAGGAGTCGGAGTAAGAAGTCCTCCAGCTTGACTGCTGGCTGTATAGATGCGGACTATGTTATTTTGAAATAACACTAGTTAATTCAAAATAATGTTGCTGTATAGACATAGCCCAAATGAAATTAATAGGTAGCGGGTTTAAAACAAATAAAAACATTTTTCTTCATGCAGCACAGAGTCAACTTGTGGAACTCCTTGCCAGGGGAAGTTATGAAGACTAGAACTTTAACAGGATTTAAGAAAGAACTAGATAAATTCATGGAGGTTAGGTCCATCAATGGCTATTAGCCTGGATGGGTAGAAATGGTGTCCCTAGCCTCTGTCTGTCAGAGACTGGAAATGGGTGGCAGGAAAGAGAACATTTGATTATTCTCTTTTCTGTTCACTCCCTCTAGGGCACCTGGCATTGGCTACTGTCAGCAGCTAGACACTGGGCTAGATGGACCCAGTCTGGCTGTTCTTATGTGCTTATCTGTTTATAGTTCTGAGTGTGCTAATGACATTGCTAATGAGTGTGCTAATGATGGTCATTAATGGTGCCCCAGAAACCTATTGACTCGGTGATCAGCTCACTGACCTGTAAATGGCCTTGTTGTCCTGTAAGCCCAAAGGGTGGTTGGTCCTAGGAAAAGATGTGACCATGCCACCTGGTACCGGAATCCATCTTGGACCTGGTCATTTTCCATGGGGATGGAAGATACAAAACAAAGGATTCCTGCCCAGAGGGAAAGTCTGCTTAAGTAATGGAAAGCTGGGGCAGAAGAGAGGGACTAAGCTAGAGAAACTCTGCTAGCAGTGCAGAGACCGGGATGTGAAATAGCTCCCAGTGCTGGAGGGGGAGTTTTCCCCCCACCCCCAGAACCAGTGACCAGGCTTGGGCTGAGTCCCAGCAGCATTTCCCAGCCCCACTGTCACAGGAGGGGTGCAGAGAGTCAGACATTCCAAGGCCAGAAGGGAGCACTGTGATCATCTAGTCTGAGCACCTGCCTAACACGGGCCAGAGAACTTCCCTGATATATCTCTAGAGCAAAGCTGCTAACAAAACAGCTCATCCTTTTTTAAAATGTCTAGGGATAGAGAATAGTGATAGAAATGTAGCCATGTTAGTCTGGTGTAGCTGAAACAAAAAACTATCCAAGTGCAAGAAGATGGACATCGTACCCAAAGGACTGAAAGTGAACAATCCATTAAGATCAACATACTATACTGACTACAGTGAAAGACTCTGCCAATCTTGTTAGTCTTTAAAGTGCTACACAGTCCTGTTTTTTGTTAGGGATGGAGAGTCCACCTTCGTCCCTGCACTTGCTCTAAAGGTTAATTTCACTGGTAAAGAAGTTATGCCTATTTCCAGTCTAAGGGTACATCTATACAGCAGGACTTAACACGAAATAAGCTACACAAAGTGAGCTATGTCAATGGCGTAGCTTATTTCAAATTAGCTTATTTCAAAATTGGGAGCGTCTACACAGCACGTATTTCGAAACAGAGCACTCTTCCTCCGACGTTCCTTGCTCCTCGTACAACGAGGGTTCCAGGAGTCGGAGTGAGAGTCCTCCAGCTTGACAGTGTTTTGACGTTATTTCGAAATAACTGCCTGCTGGGTAGACGCAGACCAAGTAATTTCGAAATAATGTTGCTGTGTAGATGTACCCTAAATTATACTAGCTCCAGCTTCCAGTGTTGGGTGGTTTTAGATCTTTTTCTCGACTACACAGCCCATTATTAAATACTCATTCACTACAGAAATACTCATGGACCACGATCAAGTCACCCTGCCCCTCGGCCTTCTCTTGGTTAATTGAGTTATCTGTCTCTGCTCTATTCAACATCTTTTCTAATTCTCATAATTCTTGCGACTCCTCTCGGAACCCTCTCCAATTGTTTGGCCTCCTGTCCAATTGTGAGCACCTGATCTGGACCCAGGATGCCAGTACTGGTCGCATCGGTGCCCCAGCAACAAGATTGTCCTGTTTACGCTTCCTGAGACTGCATTGGCTTGTTTGACCACAGACTCACACCAGGAGCTCCTGTCTGGTTGATGGCACACCATGGCCCCTCAGAATATATCTACCTGCAGAGTTTTTCCGGAAAAACTACACTTACATCCACACTGCAATAGCATTCTTTCAATGGAAAATTGAAAAAACGGAGGGATTTTTCCAACAGCGGTAAACCTCTTTCTAGGAGGAAGAAGCCTTTTTCCGATAAAGCTTTTTCAGAAAGGCTAGGTCTACACTATAGGTTTTTTTCAGAGAAAGCTACTCAAATTGTGCTCTGCAGTTTGCGTAGCTTTTTCTGATTGTTTTTCTGGAAGAGGTTTTTTCGCCATTTGGCCCCGTTTAGACGGGGCAAAATGGCAGAAAAGCCTCCTCTTTCGGCGGAGCCCTTATCCCTCGTAAAACAAGGCATACAGGGTTCCCCAAAAGAGCGTTTGCTCTTCTGCAAAAAAAAAGGGAAGAGCAAACACATTCCTTGACACAGCAGAGTTTTTCCAGTATCCTGGAAAACCCCCGCAGGGTAGATGTACCCAAAAAATCATGAGGAGTAAGGGTTATTTTGAAGGAAGGATTTTCTCGAAAGACGCTATTTCAGAAAAGTGGCGCACCACGATGATGCAAATGAAGCGCGGGAAATTCAAATCCATGCTTCATTTGCAATTTCGCTTGTCTGCATTTGCATTCCTGTCTTGGAAGAGGAATGCAATGTATACATAGCCTGAGTGTCCTTGTCTGCTTCAATATTTAGCAATCTCCACGTTTTTGAGTCGTCCGCAAACTTTATCAGGGACAATTTTATGGTTTCTTCCAGATCTCTGAGAAAAATATTCAATAACCTAGGGCAAGGAACCAGCCCTGGTGGGATGCCACTAGAAACAGACTCACTTGAAGATGATTCTCCTTTGATAGCGACATTCTGCGAGCTAGCATTTAGCCTGTTTTTAGTCCCTTGAACATGTTCATTTTATATTATTCTAATTTTTAATCAAAATATCGAGTGGTCCCATGTCAAACAACTTCCAGATGTCTAAGTCTATTATGCCAACGCTGTTATCTCTATCAATCAAACTTCTAATCTCATCCAAAAAAGATATCAAGTTCGTTTGAGTGGCTCTAGTTTCCATAAACCCATGCTGATTTGCATTCATTGCATTACCCGCCTTTAATTGAGTCCCAGATCAGCTGCTGCATTCCCTTGCCCGACATTGATGTCAGGTTTACCCAGGCCAGACGTGTTAGAAAGGAGGGTCCGCCAGAGCATTAGGGTTGTAATAAAAGCCTTTCCCATTCATGGCCTGGCAGAACAGCCAAGGACAGGGGCCTTCGCACATGCCAGGGCATTTTTATCTGACCTGAGGGGACCCTGAGACTGTACAGTGGAATGCACATTGGAGAGGGAGGCTGCCTCATCCACCGCTGGG
Source organism: Apalone spinifera (assembly GCA_030068395.1). Lineage (NCBI taxonomy): Eukaryota > Metazoa > Chordata > Testudines > Trionychidae > Apalone > Apalone spinifera. Next base: position 3,654,556 of record JANRFK010006689.1, read on the forward strand.
GTGGAACATCTGGCAGCACCATAAACCTGACCCAGAATTTAGGGTGAGAAGCAAATATTCAGGTGCTTATTGAACACAGCATTTCTCTAGAGGTTGTCAAAGTACTTTACAGGCACTAATTATCTACCCTTCCTAGTAACCTTCCAAGAGAGACAAATAATTATTGTCTTGTTTGCACAGGTGGGTAAACTGAGGCACAGTCAAATTCTGTCCTGGTTAGTGCAGCTGTACCTCAGATGAATTTGGCCCAGTGAGATCAGGTGACTTTCTGTAACATCACATGGTGAATCAATGACTGTCCTAGGAATAAAACCGGGAAGTCCACTAAACTCCCCTCCCCAAGCTAAGAAGAGAACCCAGGAGTTCTGACTAGGTTCTCTTCTTAGCCACTAGTCCCTTCTCCCATCCTTGACCTAAGAATAGATGCCAGGAATCCTAACTCCACTCCCCTGCTCTAAGCACTAAACCCTTCCCCATCCCTTGCTGTGACACTAGCCAAGCCCCATGCTGCCGGCTCCCCCGGAACACTGAGAGAAAGCTCCGCCAAGCACGGCGCTGGGGGGGCTTGCAAATGAGCTGCCAGGGCCGTTTCTGATAAGCACCCCAAAGCTTTTTTCAGCAGAGGCAGGTGGTTTTACTCGGGGACCTGGAGCTAAAATGTCCTCATAATGAACTACTGCAGGACAGTGCATCAGGGCAGGGCGCTGCCTCTCTCAACGGGGGCTGCAGTGGAAGCACAGAGCTTGCTGCACATCTTCCTTTCACATGTCGGGGACTAAGGGAGGACAGAGAAACTGGGGTGAGGGGGTAGCCTGAGCATTGGGAGACCCAGGTTTAGCTCTGTACTGGCTCTGGGTGAATGGCAGCTGATCCTCGGTGCTCCCTGGCTAAGTGGCACCGAGGCTCAGAGTTACTTGCTCTGGTTCCCAGGACTGTGGTGGCTCCAGCGGGGAGAGCCGGGAGTGACTGCGTTGCAGGGGCATTGTGCACTGCGCAGTAGGAAGGCGCGATGGCAGTGGATTAACTGGTGCTGGGTTGGGCTGGAACGGCCCTGTAATGTGGGATCTGTCCACACTGCAGCGAAGGGTGTGAGTGCAGCTCCTGCAAACCCTCCTGCACTAGCTGGGATCCCACTAGCTTGGGCGCTCCCCACAGTGAAGCTGCAGCAGCCTGGGCCTCCACACCAGGATCCTGGCTATTGACGTGGGCTGTCAGTCTGACCTGCAGCCCGTGCTGCGGCGGCTTCGCTGCTCTTGGCACTTGAGCGAGCGGGCTCAGAGCAAGCGCAGGCCTGGTCCAACGTGCTGCAGTCGCCCCTCCGGCTGCCAAGTGGCCATACCCCGCGTGTGCCCCTGGGGAGCAAATGCACCTGAACAAGCTTCTCTTTCTTTCTGGTGCCCAGGGAAGTTGTGAACCAAGTTTTTGGGGAGGGCAGGAAGCGATGGAATAAATATGATAAATTAAAAAGAAATATGCAACCCGAGCGCATAATCTTCACTTACACTAGGAACCCCTTATACACCCCCTTATACACACCTTATATACCTCTGAGGTAGAAAGGGCACTTCAAGTGAGTGTAACTATAATGCAGGGAGGGGAACCTTTTGGCGGTCTGGGGCCACTGACCAGATAAAAATCATTTGGGGGCCACACACAAGTGAGAAGCCCCTGACTGAGGGATGCTCCTCACATTCACCTTGCACACCAGAGCCTAGAGGGCCCGGGCTAGTAGATTAACATGCTCCAGCCCTGGGTGGGTGGCAGGGGGACTGGAGATCCAGTGCGGGCTCCCCAATGTGGGAGGATTCCTGAGCCTTGGGGGCCGGATCCAGGCCAGCTGGGGGCTGCATCCGGCCCCTGGGCCTACGGTTCCCCACCCCTGCTATAAGGTATGTTCACTGAAGGCTCTTTAGGCAAATCTGATTCCCTGCTTGGTGCCTCAGTTTCCACGTCTATAAAACAAGGAGAACTACTGAATAAAAATGCCCAGGGCTCGACGACCGCAGCGAAAACTCACTCGCCAGCCCCGCACTGAGCGTGCACCAGACCCGCACTGCGCATGTGCGCACCGCTGGTGAACGGGGAGACCGGCTGAAATCTACTCGCCACAGGCAAGTAGAAAAGCGGATTTGTCAAGCCCTGAAAATGCCAAATATTCCTTAATTATTAGTATCTATGAGAATCAGCCCCATAGAGGAGCAAAATAAGTTTATTGCACATTTGTACAGAAAATACTACTACTACTGCTAATTAATAATAAATAATACTCTTTGATAGCCCAGGCCCTGGGTCTCCCAGAGTGAATCCTCTCTAACAACAGCATCACAAGAGCAGAATTTGCCTGAGCATCACAACCTTCATAGCCACTGAAGGTGGGAATGGCTCCATGCTGAAACAGGCAGGGAGTTAGGAATTAGATGTACTGGGCCACATTCACCCAAGGAGCAATTCCTCTGGCTCTGGGGCGTTCTACCAGGGGTGGCTTTGGGTCAGGCACTGGCTGCGATGAGGTGTCTGTGCACAGGGCTCGGCCAGAGAGAGCTGACACAAGGGATGGTCCCTGAGGTCCCTCACGAGGGGGGACTGAGTTCTGTATGCGAGGTCAGTATCGCCACCTGCAGTCCTAATGGTGCTTGCTTCCCCCTTCTCTCTCCACAGGTCTTTATCCTCTGGATCGGCCCCATCTCGGCTTCCATCCAGGATCAATACTGTGAGAATTTATCTCCAGTCAGTAACACCACCGGTAAGCACGTTCCCCGCACTCCCAATCCCACCCCCGCCGCCGCCCCGCACCTGCCCAGCTTTACTTCTGGAGTTGCTGAGTGCACATTAGCTGCATGGTTCTCCACAGGGACAAGGGCTAGCTGGGCTCTGGGTTCAATGGCTCATGCTGCAAGCTGCAGGGAATTGGTCTGCTGGGCGTTCGAACCTGGCTCAGACCTCGCCCCCGTGGTCCCAAGGCTCCTGCGATAGACTCTGTGCACCGTGTCTCTGGGTGGCCCAGCACAGAACTCCCAGACTGGGGGGCTTGGAAACTTGCATCCACCTTCGTCCCCTCCCTGGCCTGGGGTGCTCTAAGGGCCAGAGCGGCCCCCAGCGTCGCTCAGCCAGTCCCGTGAATCTCAGAATCTCTATCCCCACCCAGCAGGCCCGGCGGGGGTTCCTCAGTGCGCCTGCTCATGGCAGTGCCTGCTCCAAGGTCACCTGCTCCTGCCCCAGGGGGCTTTGAAGCTCCTTTATGCAGCGCTGGTCCTTCCATTCAGGGGGCCGTGTGTCAGCCGAGAGGCGGCAGCGTGCGGGCGCGTTCATTCCCGCCTGCCCCCTGCCCTGGGGGCTTCTCACCTTCGTGACAGCGGAGAGCTCCCTGCGATGGGGGACGTCTCTGCTGGCCCTTGAGAGCCACGTTCTGTCACTCATCTTGCGGGCGCCCCTCCTGCACTCACATGGCTCACCAGACCCCTTGTCAGGTGAAAAGTAGAGGCAGAGGGAGGAGGGATCCGCAAGCGAGAGCAGTCTCAGAGCAGGAGACACAGGTGTGTCCGCACTGCACTCTAAGCCACGTCCCCTGCCCGTCCACACACACCTGCCTGACCTAGGTCAGCAGGCACTGAACACCTGCTCCTAGCACCCTGCTGGGGCCTGGATGGGAGCCCGAGTCCCACTGGGACACAGGTCCAAGCCCTGTCCCTTTGCAGTGTGGACGCAAGTGAAGGCATATACTCGAAATAGGTCTGTGTAGAGCAGCATGGACATGTGAGCATGGGGATGAGAGCCAGCCCCTGCCTTTGTAAACCCGAATCCAGGTAGGGAGGTGGGCTGGGTTCTGGAGTGGCCTAGGGAATTCAGCTGGGGAATGCAGGGTGGTGGTTTGAGTCCTGTCCCTCTCTACCCACTCTGGGAGTGATCAGACCACCAATGTAGGATAAGGGACGTCCTGAAGGGAGGAAGGTGGGGTGCATTCTGGAGTGGCTTAGGGGATAGAGCATTGGCCTGGGGAGCACAGCTCCAACACTGGCTGTCCTAGGGATGGAGATGGCTCTGGCATTAGGAAGGCAGGGTAAGGGATGCCCTGAAGGTAAGGTGGTGGAGGGGTGGCATGAGTTCTGGAGTGGCTTAGGGGATAGGGCATTCACCTGGGGAGTGCAGCGTGGTGGCCTGAGTCCTGCCCCCCTCCACCCACCCTAGGCACAATCAGGCTGCTGGCACAGGATAAGGGACAGAGGTGGGGTGGGCCTTGGAGTGGCCTTGGGGATAGGGAATTGGACTGGGGAGCACAAAGGTCAGGCTCAAGTGAAACATCTCCCCTGTGCTGGCAAAGCAAAGGGTTAGAAAGCAGGTTGTGTGAAACCTTTTAGTTTGGTTCTGACCATTTAAAATGGTTTTTTAATTCGATGAAAGGAAATTTCTAACCCAAGTCATTTCAGGCCGAGGAGTCCAGGCACCAGCTGGTTTTGCCTTTTGCTAGTTTTGTTGCGTGGGAGGGGTTTTGACAGGGACAATGTGATGACACTGGCTGGAAGTCACGGGCGATTTCGCTTCAGTCAAATCTGCATTGTAGGGGGAGGGGGAGGAGATAGTTTTGGCTGAAGAACTTTGCCCCGCTCTATTCTAAAGGCTCTACATAGGAACCAGTTAAGCTGTGTTGACACTTAAAATGCTAAGGCTGCTTCAGGGCACACTCTCACTGCAGTGACCTGCAGGTTCTCTCAAGGCTGTAGCCATCCACCTTTCTAAGAGGCCGTAGTCTGGGTTTTCCGTGGATTTACGCTGTTTACACTGGGGTTGCAAATGAGTCCCTTGGGTGTGGATCACGGCTGCGTAAGAGGCCATCCCAGCCACTGCCAGCCAGCAGAAGGCAGTCACAGACGCATGCATATTCATAACCCCCCTCTTCCAGCCCCCTCAGTGGTTTGAGGGATAGCTCGGTGGTTTGAGCATTGGCCTCCTAAATCCAGGCCTGTGAGTTTAATTCTCAAGGGGGCCATTTAGGGATCTGGGGCAAATTTGTCAGGGATGGTACTTGGTCCTGCTCTGAGGGCAGGGGACTGGACTTGACCTTTCAAGGTCCCTTCCAGCTGTATGAGATGGTATATCTCCCCTAGAGATTACAGTCTGCTTATTAGCTTTATACCTGCAGGACGAAACCTACATAAGCCAAGGTCAGGAGGGATCCTGTTTCTAATTGACAAGTAGTTCTGAATGCTGCTTTTCATAATTTGTGTTCATTAATTAAATGCTCTGAGCAGGCTAACACAGGTTTTGCTGATAAATCTCCTGCATAGTTTGCATCATTAGTTGTCACAAATTTGTAGTTAACTCTGATACTTGGGTGAATCCTGAGCCATTTCCTTGGTATATGGTGGCCCTCACACCTAGAGAATTAGGTCCAATTCTGGGGCCCCCACTATAGAAAGGATGCGGATGCATTGGAGAGGGTCTAATGGAGGCACAAAAATGGTTAGGGAGCTGGAGCATATAACCTACGTGGAGAGGCTGAGGGATTTGGGCTTGTTTAGTCTGCTGAAGAGTGAGGGGGGATTTGAGAGCAGCCTTCAACTTCCTGAAGGGGGGTTCCAAAGAGGATGGAGAGAGGCTGTTCTCAGTGGTGGCAAATGGCAGAACAAGGAGCAATGGTCTCACGTTGCAGTGGGGGAAGTCTAGGTTGGATATTAGGAAAAACTATTTCCTAGGCGGGTGGGGAAGCACTGGGATGGGTTCCCTCGGGAGAGGGTGGAATCTCCATCCCTGGAGGTTTTTAAGTCTCAGCTTGATTTAAAGCCCTGGCTGGGATGATTGAATTGGGACTGGTCCTGCTTTGGGCAGGGGGTTGGACTCCATGACTCCTGAGAGCTCTTGCAGCCCTGGGATTCTATGATTCTATGAAGTCTGCAGGTGCTTCAAGTGCAGGAGAGTTGTTGCCAAATGAAATAAGTCTGGCGGGTCTCATTTGAGCGCCACCATCACAGCCGAACACCAGTTCTTGCTGGAAATCTACCTGAAGGCCAGAGGTGAAACTGGCTCTGGGGAATGAAGTCCTGTCTCCATTCTGTGCCTATTCAGTGCACGGCAGGGTTGTCCAGCACCCCTCACCACACCAGGTTCCCATGCACACCTCCAGTCTCTTTCTTTCCCCCACCAGCCATTAAAAGTGCGGATGTTTGCCCATGAGAGCAAGAGCATCCCTGGCCATGCTGCCCGTGGGGCTGGGGAGGGTGCAACGGAAGGGACAAGCCTCTCTGGTCTCTTGCATGAAGATGCTGGTTTATTTTCCAAACCATGGCCTCTAAGAAATCACTGGGCCTGACCCGGCCCCCTGCCAATCGGCAGCTTGTCAGGATGACTGATGGATTCACGGGAGCTATGTTGATGGATGCTGCCTGCCATGTGACACCAGTTAGCTCACCTTGCAACTACTTTTTTTAAGAATTGACGCCAGCACAGGGTGACTCCCTCCCTCTCTGGCTGGCGGCAGCTGGAGTGTGTGTGGTGAGCTGGCAAAATAGCCACTCTGCACGCCTCATGGGGACTGCGTCTTCACACAGCGGGGGCCCAGAGAACCCGGCAACCGTGCCAGGCTTGGCAGAGAGCTGGCTGCAGAAAAACCCATAAGGCCTGTGCCCTGGGATTGCTGTTCACAGTGCAGCTGTCGGGAAAGGGCGAGTGGCACAGCTGCACTGGACGGGGTCTGGTTGTCACTTCTGTGGGACACCCTGGGCCTGCAGCAAATCAGACCCCTTTGTGAGCCTCAGTTCAGGTCACACGTGTCTGGGGAAGGAAGGGCCCATGGTGCTGTGGGAGCTGGGAGAAACACAGCAGGGACATCTACACTTCGAGCTCCAGGAGACGTAGGCTATGTCTACACTGCGGAATATCCCTCCGGCATCCCGAAATAGCTATTCTGCGTCTTAAGAGCAAGCCCATTATATCGAAATATAACGGGTTCACTATTCTGATGTCCCTGTAAACCTCATTGCACGAGGGTTAAGGGACGTTTTGGAATAGCGCCTTATTTCAAAATTTGGCACTTGTAGACACCACCAAATTTCATAATAAGCTATTTCAAGGTAAGAGTGCTGTGTAGACGCATCCAGACCAAGGCTAGCCCTGATCAGGAGAGTGCACTAACAATAGTGTAAGTGGCACAAGGGTTAGGTGCCCTAGTGGGTACCTCTCCGAGACCCAAGGTATGGCCACTTCCCACCACTTGCTGTGCCAAGGCTACCCTCTATTTCAGTATGTTGGCTCAATCAGAGCTAGCTTGGATACATCTCGTGGAGCTAGGACCCAGCTCCCTCAGAGCCCCATGCCTGGACCTACCTCCCATGAGCCCCTGCTCCCTCAGAGCCCCATGCCTGGACCTAGCTCCCATGAGCCCCTGCTCTCTCAGAGCCCCATGCCTGGACCCTGGACCCAGCTCCCATGAGCCCCTGCTCCCTCAGAGCCCCATGCCTGGACCCTGGACCCAGCTCCCATGAGCCCCTGCTCCCTCAGAGCCCCATGCCTGGACCCAGCTTCCATGAGCTCCTGCTCCCTCAGAGCCCCATGCCAGCAACTTTCTCCCTCCAAAACCCAGGCCTCAGCTCCTCTATTTTATCCAGCCCTGAGTTAAGGCTCTGACTCCCCTCCCTACACCCCAGGTATCCTGCATTGGCACTCCCTGTGTGCTGCACTGCTGTATCTAAGCAGAGGCAGGCCTTTCACAGTTACGAAAGTCTGAATAATAATTAATATTTAATCATATAATAGCAATAATGAGTCATTAATAATATTCATTGCTAGGACTAGGGTTTTCAACCCTCAGGGACTGGAGTCTCCTGGAATCAACATCAATCTCCTGGTGACAATTGAATCAATTCTGGAGATTTTAACCGGGTATTTTAAGAAATGGACATTGCTTCATGGGAAGAGGGAATCTCCTGGAATAGCGTCTTCAGTCAGCATTGGCAACCCTAACCTAGGACTCTCATATTAGCAGCTAGAGGCCTTGCACAGGAACCCGGACCACACTGTGTCAGGTGCTGTGTCAGGACCAGCATTCAAGCCAATATTCAGACATAAACTCCAGTGAATGAGGTGATGTCTACACTACAGAGTTTTTCCGAAAAAACTCACGAGTGTCCACACCTCAAGCGCGTTTTTGCGCAAAAAAATTGAAAGAACAGAGGGGTTTTTCCAACATAGGTATTCCTCATTCTACGAGGATAGACTTCCCAGAATGGTGGTGTTGGATTTCAGCAAGGCAGTACAGGTTGTGAACTCCTGAAGAACTGTAGTCGTCTTATCATGGAGTCCCAGACAGTTCCCTCCAGCAGTCTGTCTTGCACCCAGGCTAGCTGGACTTAGTGATAAAGGGTCGTTTGTACCAAATATCACAACATATTCAGGTCCCTTTCAGTCCCAAGAGACCAGCCATTTGTCTGGGTGAATTTGTACCTTAGATCTCACAGCAAGACAGCGCTGTAGCCAAACTTGTCATAAGCCAACTAAAGATATATTAACTAGGAAAAAGCAACGAGCAAGCTATTTACAGGGTAAAGCAAGCAACATATCTTACAAATGAGTTAGACTATGTCTCTAAAGCTGACACAGATGCAATAATCGGTCAACACTGAATATTTTTCAGGGCTAACCCAAGCTGACCAGGGGGATCTCTGCTTTTGTTCCAGAGCCTCAGGTCTGTGAGACTCCAAAGAGATGAAAAACATTCTTGTCAGATATTTGTATTTCACTCCTCCAAAGGGATGGGAGAAGCTTTTCTGCACACAGCCTGTGTAGGACAATTAGCAAAGTCTTTCTATTTTGATGTGTCACAATAGCCCTGTTAGTCCTCTTGGATGGGTGAGGAAACCACTCCTCCCGCCTGAATTCACAAATTCAGAGAAGGCATTAGTACAGTTATAAAGCAAAGCTTGCATGTTACTTTAGAACACTGTGTACAGACGTTACAAGTAAGAATGCTACTTAGAAGGACAATCATTCTAACCTGGCCTGCAAGTCCTCTGTTCCTAATGAAACCAGAGACAGTCAGAGTCCAGGGGTATGATACGGTGAAACAGACAAAAAAGGAGGGAGAAACGGAACAAGGTCTGAGCCAGGCAAAGTGTAAATGAGGGCTCCTGGTAGTCACAGGAAGACTGGGGCAAGATTTTTCACACTCAACTTTTTTTCAGCAATAATAATGCAGTTTTGTTTGGTGCCATCCAAACATTTCTCAAAGACATGTTGATTTTTCCATAATTTTCATTTAGGATTTTTTTTTTAAAAAAAAATTTGTTGATGTTTTCAAAACAAAACATTTTGACTTTTCCCTTTCAAACCACGTTTCATTTCACAGTTCCTTTAATTGTATCGTTATGCAGACTCAAAAATGTTTTAAAACACTTGGAATCTAAATGAAATAATTTGTTCAACCTAAACCTCATTTTTTTTCAAATTTTTAATTTGCTGGAAATTTCAAAGAGGTTTTTTTTTTTTCAGTCCAACACAAAATGAATTTTCCATGGCTTTTTGAAATTGCCAGGGAGCCCCCAAATAGCTGCATTTCACCTAGCTCCAGTCCCTGGGAGTTGCCAGCTTTGCCAAAGGCAGAGGGTAGTGGGCTGTTGGCATCACCATAGAAAGTTCTCCAATATTACCGGTACTCTGTTCTTTGTACTGTAAGATGGCCTAGCAGCTCCAGTGATGGGCTATGGCACGAGCATCATATAACAGCAGAACAAAAGATTAGCCCTGCCCCAGAAAGTATCGAAACAAAGGGCACGTCTACACTTACAATGCTGCATCGGCGCACTGTAGCACTCCAGAGAAGACAAACAAAGGCATTCCTGTCAGTAATTAATCCACTTCCATAAAGGTGGTTACTGTGTGGGCGACTCCCCACCCCCAGAGTGCTGGCTACACCATGTCAGTAGAACTATGTTTTCACACCCTTGAACGGCAGTGTCACTCTGTAGTGTAGCCCTGTCCTTTGCCTTTGGGATGGAGATTCCTTGTGAACTAGGTCGTACACACACCCCACCCTCCCTCCAGCAAAGCCTCTTGATGAAGTGATGAAGCCCAGGGGGGAAAACAAGGTGGGTAGGGGAAGTGGCAACACAGCCTGGGCTGGGACACAGGGCAAGGAGTCATGGTCATAATTCATTTGTTTTCCTCCCTGAAGGGTTTCATTACCTTGCTAGAGCAAGTGTCATTTGTCCTTGGGAGTGCCAGGTGGTGATAAATGGCATTTGCTTTTCTCTTATTCACCTTCCCTGATCAGCAGTGTGCCTGGCTTTGTGGGTTCTTGATCTATTTCGTTCCCAATAGCCTCCCAATCAGGGACTAGTTGTCTGCCTTCTGCTACACGGCTGCCTAGATTGATAGGCATGTGCAAAGGCAGATGGATGGATAGAGTGGCTGATGGAGAGAGGCGCAGACAGAGGGTAACTGGCTGTCATACGAAGACTGTAATAACCCTTTCATTGTCGTAACCCCAAAGCATTCCTCCAACGAACTGACTGCCCCATTCAGCAAGTCAGCCAGTGCGGTACTCTGCCTTGACTAGGGTTGCCAGATACTTTCACAAAGAATACCAAACATGGTGGGAAAAAAATTGGTCAAGAAAAAAAAAGGGTGGGGGGGACCAACGTTGTTGAACAAAAAAAAAAAAAAACCTGCGCAAAAAAAAAGAGTCACTGCACCTTTAAATCCCATGCTCCCCATTCCCCTTGCCCCCACCTCCTACCCCTGTCAGATATTGCAGGGGAAGAATGTCCCAAGCGGCCTTCCATCCGAGAAAAACAGAAAATACCAGACATTTTACATGTCCGGTATTTTCTGCTTTTTTTTTTTTTTACCAAATAGGGGTTGCAAATACCTGACTGTCCAGGCCAAAACTGGACAGCTGGCAATCCAAGCCTTGACAAACCTGCTGCCATCAACGCTGTGGCTGTCCTGGTATGGTCAGACCATAGCAGGGCATTCTGCTTGGCTGCATCTGGAACATGCTCTTGCTTCTTTTCCCTACTAGTTCCCCTCTGAGCAGCCAGTCTATCAAAGGTGGAGCAAGAAACTGATTCCTTTTGCTCTGTAAAACCAGAGCCTTTCAGGCAGCAGGAAGCCTCCTTTGCTGACCCTGTCATCTCATCAGAGATCAGCTGCACTGGGGAGGTTTGGCAAGAAAAGTCCTGTCAACATGCAGAAGTCAGCAAAAGTGAAAACTGGTCAAACTGGTTTTCCTGCCTCCCATTGTCCACATTTCATGGCCATGCTGATAGCTCCCCTGGCAACAGATGGAGCAAAGCATTGTGGGGAAGCATCCCACAGTGCAGTGTGGTGGGAAAGCACAGCTGATCCCTACACTTCTTGGGATTCTTTCCGAGTTCTCCCACAGCATCCTCAGCTGCTGGGAGCAGCATCATGAGTAGCTCTGGGAGCTCTCCATGCTGAGGCATGTCAAAGCAGCACGGCCCTCTTGCTGCAGCAGCCTGCCTGCCGCTGTGTTCCTACCAGGGCAGAACAGGAGCATTCCAATGATTTGCTCGTTTTGTTTGTTCCCCAGAGGGAGCAGCTCGCTCAGCTGCCAGATACTTCCCAGAGCTTTGAAAGAGGAGGGGTGCATGCTGGCAGGGCAGCAGAGATCACAAAACACTGAGTAGAGCCATCAGGGCAGACAATGTGGGACACTGCTGGAGGCCAGTTCTCTTGACAAAGCAAACAGAGTCCACACTGGCTCTTTGTCAACAATAAAGGGAGGGGAAAAGACAAAAGTCTCTCACAGGGGTGGAAATTTTTGTTGCCAAAACTGGGTTTTCCCCCAGCTCCTCCCACCCCCGCCGATAAAAGTTGTATTGTAGTGTGTGTGCTCTCACTGTTTTGTCAACAAAAGGCAGTTTTTGACAACAAAACTTGTCAATGTCATCAAACCTTCCCAATGTAGACGTAGTCAATGTTCCCCCAAATCTTACGGCAGATGAGGAGCTGAGCGAGGGGGGAAACAAATACTATAATGAAGTGGCTAGGATGTAAGAATATCATGGCCCTCTCCTTAGTAAAGGTTGGGCTGTTCAGCTGTGTGTCATAAGCCATATACTGCTAATAGCTAATGGAGATTCTCCTTTAGCTCTAGTGGCAAGGGGCTTGGGCTTGCAGAGCAGGAGGATTTGAGTTTTCTCTCTGCTGCCACCCTGACAATCTGAATGGCCACAGGGACAACACAGTGACAGCAAACTCCCAGATCTGTAACAGAGTAATAAGAAAAGTCTATTGTCTTTTTTCATCCAAGGCTCCTTTAAACCCCACTGTCTTTTTATAAATCCAATGTAGAGCACCTCGCAGGGCAGCTGCTGTGATGTTAACAGCTGGGCTCCATTCTGGCCTCAGGTCCACGTACACAATTCCAGCTGGGGTCAGCAGGAGTGACACTTATCTAAGGCCTTGTCTACATGACGCTGCAGTCCGGACTGAAGGGGTGAGAACTGCAATGCACTGAACATGTTGCATGCTAAGTGCACCATCAAGACCCGGTGGGAACAAACAAAAAGGTGCCAGCATGCATTAGCATAGCCCTGTTTAAATGGGATTACATCAGCAGGAACTGCTTACCTTTTCTATACTCAGTGCACAGTCAACCTGTGGAACTCCTTGCCAAAGGAAATGGTGAAGGCTAGGACTTTAACAGGGTTCAAAAAAGAGCTAGATAGATTCATGGAGGTTAGGTCCATCAATGGCTATTAGCCAGAATAGGTAGGAATGGTGACCCTAGCCTCTGTTTCTGTGGAGGTGGGTGACAGGGGAGGGATCACATGAGGATTACCTGTTGTGTTCCCTCCCGCTGGGGCATGTGTCATTGGCCACTGTCTGCAGACAGGACACTGGGCCGGATGGACCGTTGGTCTGATCTAGTCTGGCCGTTCTTATGTTCTTTTCAGTTGCACCAGCCCCATAGGCAGTTCTGGATAGACAAGCCCCAAGACACAGCCAAATCAGCTCCCCTGTAGTACGGTTCCTAATTCCCTTGATTTCAGGATTCCTCCTGCTATAACCAGGAGCAGAATCCAGGGTCTGGGTGGTTTCGATCAGGATAAGTGGATTAATCCACTCTCATCCCTAACTAGCTAAATAGATTTCCACTGAAACCATTTTTCTCTGTGTGCATTTGAATGTCACGTGAGTCAGCAGAGCCCCCTTGGGCCGGATTTTTACACAGCTGCCGGGGAATTTATTAAACCTTTTGGTTCAGGGTAATTTTAACTGAGGAGTTTTATAACGAAGCTAATGTGCGGCACAGTAAGGCTGTGAGACACAATTAACGAATGTCTGTGCAATGCTCGGGGAATGGCATGTGCTAATAACATGACGCTGATTAGCCTTTAGAGCCGCATGCCATTTAGCACCGTGTCCACTGGGCTGCCTGACATTTCACAACAAAATCACTTTTCTCATCAAAAAACATTTTGGAGAGAGGTTTTCTCTCTCTTAGGTTCTTACCCATTATTACAGCACTCGATGCATTTATGCTCCCAAGCCTGCAGCGAGGCAGGTCTGTTCTCCTGGGTTTCGAGTGTGTCTATACATGAGTGTGATTCCCAGCTGGAGGAGACATACCCATGCTAGCTCTGATCAAAAGGCAGCACTAAAAATAGAGGGTAGCCCAGCATGTGCCTGTCAAGGCACTAGGTCTGTAGCTTACAGCAGTGGGAGTGGCTAGCTGCACCATGTATATAATTCACATCTCAGATGGGTACCGATGTGGCTACGTTCTGTTTTTAGTGCATCTGATTGACCAGACCTAGCATGGGAATGTCTCCTCCAACTGGGATTACATGCCCAGCTCAAAGCACAGAGGTGAGACACACCGAAATTAAGTGACTTGCCCTAGGTCATAAGAGAAGTCTGTAGTGGAGCAGAGTCCTGATTCCACACAGTTCCCAAGTCCTATGCTCATGGCATAATCACTGGATCATCCCGCCTCTGGAAGCAGCGTTCCAACAAAGCAGTAGCAATGGGGAAATTGCTTTCCTAGGCGTAGGATGCCAACTCCAAGTATTCCCAGCTCAGGCTGTCGAAATCCCTAGATTGTCTTAAAATCATGAAATTGTTTTCAAATAATAACGGTGAAATTTGTTGCATTTGCCTTCTGGGTTTACAGCTCTCAGGGCTCCCATTTTCAAGCCTTTGCCCCCTAGGAAGAGGAGAGCAGATTGTGTCCCCTAATCCTATGACTCTTGGAGCTGGGGCCATGAGTCAAACCCCAAGCTGGCAGTAAAAGGGTGGGCAAGGGCGTAATGTCAGGGAGAGCAGGCTGAGTGTAGCTGGAGGGAGCGATCAGGGTTAATCCATGGGGTGGATTTGTAAAGGTGGCTGTACACATTGTTAGTGCCCTACACGCATCTGCAGAGCTGGTCCCCCTGCGATTCCCGCTCCTCCATTGGGGGCGTGTGTGAAAATGATTGTGAAACACAAACACCAGCATGTAAGGCAAACACACCAACAAGCCGTTTCTGGGTATCCTGGATCCGGCTCAGCAGAGATAAGAGTCCCAGTTCCAGAGCAATTGAATTCTGAGTCCTTGCCCATCCCGGGAGCAACCAGCTAAGCTTGCTGGGAAGCTGTGACTGGCCAGGCCCTTGCAGTGTCTGATCAGGGGGCGCATCCCCAGAGTGAAGCTGCGAGGCGCTGCAGTTCTGCCTTGTGTCTGTGGGAAGCGCAAGAGAGCAGAGTTTGGCTTCAGGTCTCAAGCCGCCGCGGGGCCCTCTTGCTGGGAGTGGTTCAAAGAGAATTACGGAGCGGGCCATGGGTGCTTCCCAGAGAGAGGGGCCCAGGCCAGAGCTCTGCACCCAGACAAGCTGAAGCTTGGGGCAAGCCCTGAGAGTCGGGTACATTTTAATATTCATTCTGCAGGGGCACTGCAAGGGTGGGAGTCACGCTCCCTCCAGAGAGGCACACAAGGGAAGGCGGGTGGGCCCAAGAAACCTTGCTGATGATGTGGGCTGGCAAATGCCCCTTGAGGTAGTGCCAGTGGGACCCACATTAATGGTGGTGTCTCCTCTCAGATGAGGTGTAAAACCTCCACTGCAGAGCCGGTAGGAGCTGAGGGGTGAATGTTGGTGTCCCAGCCAATGTGGTGATTCCACTGCCCCTCCCGGACTTCCCCACCAGCTTTGCTTAGATTTGTGATTCTTCTCCCCTACACGCTGGCTCTTCCCATCACTTACCCTGGAGCTACTTGGGAGGGGCTCGCTGGCACTAGTGCCCTGGCACCACCAGACACATGGAAGCTTGGCCTCCCCTCCTCTTTGTGGCGCTTTGCTGCATGCTGCTGAACAGCTGCCACCTTTCACTCCAGCAGGGTTTGGAGAGCCACCCTCTACCCCCTCTCTTCCACAGGGAACGGGGATAGTGGCTCTACACTTCCACTACATACTCCACAGGAGTGCGGGAATTAGTGCTAAGTAATTACAGGTGCTAATTAGCATTTGTAAAGTCATTACAGTCATACACATAAGGGGTTGAATTAAGGTGGCACAGCCTATCCATATTCTATTCTATTCTATTCTATTTGCACATTTGCTGGGTGGGCTCAGGGCAGGGAGTGGTGTGTGTGTGTGTGTGTGTGTGTGTGTGTGTGTGTGTGTAGGGCAGTAGATGGGGGGGGACAAAGCCCCCGTTCCCCATATTCATACCTGGGCTGCTTACTCTTCTCCTTCCTCTCTGGTTACGTCTAGACTGCAGGGTTTTTGTGCAAGAAACTTTTGTCAGAAGAGATCTTCCGCATAAACTTGCGCAAAAGCACGTCCACACTGCAAAAGCGCATCGAAAAAATGATGCACTTTTGCGAAAGAGAGCGTCCAGACTGCATGGACACTCGTGAAAGTAAGCTCTGATTGCTATGCACAGAATGGCCACCAGAGCACCTGTGCTTTTTCCTCTTTCTGCACAAAAAACCCTTCTTCCCCATCCATACACACCTTTTTGTGAAAGAACTCTTTCGCAAAAAGGTGTTCTTCCTCATGAAAGAGGAATAGCAATTGCGTAAAAACCCCTCTGTTCTTTCGATTCGCTTGCGCAAAAATGCACTTGAGGTGTGGACGCTCTGCAAGTTTTTG
>JANRFK010006689.1:3670740-3684244 GCA_030068395.1 Apalone spinifera
AACTTTTCCGTTAAAAGCATTTGAGGAAAATCATGCCAGTCTAGACACAGCCTGTAGTGTTGACATAGCCCCCCTGTCAGGGAGTGGGAGCAAAGTGCACAGCTTGTCTGCCCCTGTGCTCCCCAGCCAGAGTGAGGAATGCCCCGCCCTGCATTTCAGTGAGGAGCTCTCTGGGATATTTGTCTGGTCTGGGAAAACAAGTTGTGTCTAAAAACACATTAGTGAATGTGCTTTAATTAATTGGGTCTTAAAGCCAATCTTGCACCTGGTCTAGGCGGGCAAGTTGTGTCCAGTCTAGTGTTATGTGAGCATGGCCAGCTGTAAGGGGGAAGGCTGGGTTGACCATTCTTAGCTAAAGTGTCTTATTCTGTGTTTAAACATGGCTGGTGTTCCCATGCTGTGTGAACTCTGCCCTACAAGGAATATAAACTGGCATCCTCCAGGTGATCTGAACCTGAACTGCTGTGTGTATCTCAGATTGCAAGGGCTGGGCCCATCTTTCCTTCTATGCAGGTTCAGGCACTTGGCGCTCTGGGGTGCTCAATGAATGAGCATAAAAGAATCCCAGTTGTCTGACCAATAGAAGAGACAAGGGCCCTCTGAAAACATCTCTGCAGACCCAGCACACAGGCCCCTGGATCCACACCTCCCCCCCACTCCCCCCCATTGCAGAGGTTTAGTGTCATTAACAAACAACAATCAAATAAAATGTCAGCAGGTTGGGAAAGCATCCGCCTTCGAATGCAGGGCCACCTGCCTGGAAACCTCGAATGACGCTGGGCTGGATGTGCTGGAAGGGGCTTGATCCCCCATTCCTGGGATTTGCTCTCCCTGGGGAAGCACCTGGCAGCTGGGTTCTTAAAGGAGAGCTATTTGCAATGAGACAAGTCGGGCGTTGTGCTCAGAACAGAGCCTGGCTCCAGAGCATTCTCATTCCTGGCGCCACCCCCTGGTCTGAATGCGCCGCTGGGACCTCTTCAGCCCAGACCTTATTGAGGGAAAGCGCTGCCCTTTGAAAATCCTCTTTCCAATGATGGGGCGCTGCTTTTCCAGCAGCCTAGCAGCAGCCACTCGAGTGGAACCGTGCGTAGAGCTCTCCACAGCTTCTTGCAGCAATTGCACTGAGGGGGATCGTCTGGACTGATCCTGGTCGCGGGGCAGATGCCACTTGAGCCTTGATGCTGGGCACTGCCGAGACCCTAAATGCAGGGCTGCCCTCTGGACAGCCACAGGGCAGAGGTGCCGCTTGCCATGCGCCTTCCACCCCAAACCTTGTTCTCCCCTTCAGACTCCTCATAGGTCGGTGGGCTCCACTCCCCCGGCACACACATGCACTTTGCAAAGTCACATTTCAGTGCATGTCATTATTGTTCTCGGCTGACACCTGCCCCTGCCACGGAAATGATGCCGCTGCCACGGAGTCACCTTTATGGGCAGGCAGTTGGTTGGCATGGGGCAAAGAGGGTTGGCAGGAGGCCCCCAAGAGCCCATCGCCACATGCAACGGAAGGAGGGAAAGTCAGAAATGGGAGACACCAAGGGAGAACAGAGAATGGACCTCCAGGGTCAGGATCAAAGCACAGGCACGTGGGTGTGTGGTTATCTGGCATCACTGGTGTGGTGTCCTTTTAGGTTTCCTGCTCCGTCAGTGATGATACCCATTCGGGTACATGCATGTGCTTCTCTGTGTCCAGCTGGTTTGTGCAAATACCCACCACAGCACATCTACACTGCGGGGCTAAAGTCGAATTAAGCTACACAACGTCAGCTCCGCCAATTGTGTAGCTGCAGTCAAAAAAGCTTAAGTTGGCTTTTGGCGTGATCTGCACAGCAGAAAGTCAGAGGAAGAGCATTCTTCCTTCGACTTCCCTTACTCCTCGTGAAATGAGGGCACAGGAGTCGGAGTAAGACATCCTCCAGCTCAACATTATTTCGAAATAACAGCTTGCTTTGTAGACGTTCATTTTGTTATTCCAAAATAACGCTGCTGGGTAGACATAGCCTTAGAGAGCCCTCCAAAGACCACAAACTCAGACAAGGACTGACGGCACCAGGCCAGGGTTGTTGTGAATGAAGCACAGTAATAGCTTCACGGGATCAGATGTCTTCATGTCGGCTAACAATGGACTTGAGTCAGTCAGTAGCATGGGCTCACCACAGCCCCCGAGGGCAGATGAAGACAACTCCCTGGAGGTACGTTTTTATACACAGGTACAAATAAGTTACACATCACTCACTCCTGGCATATCCGGTGGCTGCCCTCTGACATACCTAGTATCTTGTACATGGGAATTCGATCACTATCTATCAGCTTAGACCATCCTGAGCCTGCAGCGGTATGTTCCTGTTATCTGTGTGTGAGTGGGGGAGGGGGAGGGAGGGAGGAGGGTATTGGTACCAAGATGTTTCCCTCTGGAATCTGTTTATAGCCTGTGCCTGGCACCATTAGCCCTCTTTGTGACAGAGTCTGTTAGCAAAGCCTGCTTCTTGCAACAGCTTAACTTTGCTTTTATATTAGCATCTTGATCATTGTTCCTAGGCCTTAGGCCTCATACTAGACCTGTGATCCCTGGGCTTATGTTGCAGGCCTTCGTCTTACCACAGGGAGTACATCTACGGGCCTAATCTGGCCCCAGTCATGGTAGCATGTGAGCGCCTCACAATCCTCTGGGTATGTGTCCTCACCAGAAATACTGTTTGTAGAACTTACTGCAGAAAAATATGGTTTTTACCCAGGAAACTTGACAGGAAACTTTCTCAGTGAAAATTTTTTGACAGACTCTAATAATAGGCTGTCTAGTTCCTCTTAGAACAGGGCTACTCAACACGTGGCCTGCGGACCGTCTGCCGTGCAGTTTGGGTTTACAGTGTGGTTTGGGTTGATATGTTTTAGTAGTTAAATTCCTGGACTGTTGTGAAGCCAAAACGAAAAAGTAGTCAATATACTGGTCTTCTGTTGATATGCATTTTAGTGGTTAAATTCCTGGAATGTCGTTGCTCGTTAAAAGTGCTGTCATATGGGTGGAAATTGGGTAAATGTTGCATTTTATTAATATCAGCAGAACTGACTTAAATGGGGCCTGCGTGTTGTGTAGTCTTGCCTTATCTTTGTATTCATGCCCATCAGTGTGAAAGAAGCTATTTGCATATATTTGCATATATATTTGCATGTGTATGCAACCACACTTACGTTGCAGCCTCAGCATGCGCTGTGAGTATCATTGTGGCCCCCGGGGCTTCCAAAGTTGAGTAGCCCCGTCTTAGAATGTAAACTCTTCAGGCATGGTTGCTCCATATTTGTACAGTGCCTAGCACAACGTGGCCCTGGCCGATGACTGGGCTCCAAGGTGCTACAGCATCCTGGAGGGTAATAATAATAAATCTGTAGAACTGGAAGCCATTTGAAATGTCAGCAATATTCTCCATCAGCAGGGCCGACAGCCACCGTGGGCCCGAGGGCAAGTTGTGGGGGGCTAATCCAGGCCCACACTCCTGGAAGAAGCGGGACTGAGGGTGGAAGGGGCAGGGCGAAGGGCAGTCAGCCCCTAGTGCTGCACAGATTGTGGCATCCCCCTCCCCCCCACACACACCCCGAGCCCTCAGAGCCAGCAATTCAAAGGGTCCTGGGGCTCCAGCCACCACTGCCGCAGTAACTGCAGAGGCACACGGGATCTCTGAGCCCCCTTGAATCTCTGGGCCCCAGGGCAATTGCCTCCTTTGCCCCAACCCTTCCCTTCCTCCTCCCCTCTACTGTCGGCGGGCCTGTTCTCCATCGGGGATGGACATGGAGGCCGGAGAAGGCTTTCGCTACTAAGGGCTGCCCTGCACAGAAATATTAGATAGACCCATCTGCATTTTTCAGGGCTGTAAAATTCGACACCTCTGAGCAACGTAGTTAAGCCAACTTAAAGCCCCATATAGGCAGCTGCCAGGTTTCCCTCTAAGTTGCGCAGCAGCCTAGCTTCACAGGTGATTAATCAGCCCCACCCAGTCCATCAGCTCTGTGTAGGGAGCCCTGAGCCTCTGACTGGGTGGGGCTAATTAATTACCTGTGAAGCTGGGCTGCCCCGCAGCTTAGTCTACACTGCACCGTTTTCCCAGAATAACGGCCATTATTCCTGAAAAACAATACTGGTGTCCACACAGCAATTGCATTATTTCAAAAGAAAATCGAAATAACAGAGGGCTTTTTCCGACATTGGTAAACCTCATTCCACAAGGAAGAAGGCCTCTTCCGAAAAAGCTCTTTTGGAAGAGGGCGTGTGTGGACGCTCCATTGCTGCTATGTCGAAATAGCTCCTCCCCAGTGCCTGGTGGGGCTCTAAATCGAGATAGCACGTCCACATTAGGGGAGCCTGCCTCAGACTCATTTTTAGTGTGGACGCTCTATTTCGAAATAAGCTATTCCGAAAGCTATCTTCCATAATAGCTTTTTCCGAAATAAGCTTTCAGTGTAGATGTGCCCTTAGAGGGAACATTGGCAGCTACACCCTTGTAATGTGTCGGGGGGGAGGGTCTCCCAGGAGCAGAAGTAATCCGCCTCCCCAAGAGGCTGTAGCTACATTAAGAATTCTTCCATCAGCCTAGTGCTGTCAATACCAGGGGTTAGGTGGGTTTAAGTGTACCTCTCTCCTGTGTGTGTTTTTTCACACCTCAGAACAACATGGCTGGGTTGACTTAGCTGTTTAGAGTTCAGTAAAGCCTAAAATGTTTCTGTGACCACTCAGTATAAGACTTTAATCTTACACGCTCACCTTGAGGTTTATGCAGAGGAATGGAAGCAGCCTGGCAGAGCGTGGACCTGGGATGCTCTTTAAACACAAGTTACCCCTTCTGATTCATAGCAGCTATATAGAGAATTCCCCACATCATGTGAAAAAGCCCGTGAATAGAGCTGTTTAAATATGGATATAAACATTGTGTGTTTCGAGCTGAACCCAAAGTGAATTTGTCTGAAATTTTTGGCAAATGGAAATGTCGGAAAGTAAATTCATTTTGGGCTAAACAAAACATTTCATTTTAGCAAAGTCAAACCATTCTATTCATTGTGACTGTTTTAAAACTTTAAAAATTAAATTAAAGGAAATTTTGAAACAAAAAGGCTCATGGAACTGAAACACTGAAAAATTTTGCTCGGAAAACCTTTTGATTTTTTTCAGAATGTTTTGGTTTGGGTTTTCTATTGAAACGATTCAGCAAAACCAGCCCAAATCTGCAAAATGTTTCGATGTCGCCGATTCTGCCTTTTTTGCCTCCAGAAAAGTTTTGCATGAAAATGTTTGCCCAGCTCCAGGTGCGAGGGCTGCTATCAAAACCATCTTCTTGCATTTCCTAGGAGGTCCACAGCCCATGACCTCACAGTTCCAATTCTACCTGCTGTTACCCACGTGAAAATTAGGGCTAAGACAAGAATCAAACCTCCCAGCTCCTTCACTTAGTAAATCAAACAGCATAGGCTCAACAGATTTACTCCCCAGCTTCAGCTGTCAGTGCAGGGGACCAGTATGCACGCACTTTAGAGAGATGGGGCATGTACCACTCTCAGCCAGCCTGCATGGTCCTTGGGCTCGAGGGACCACATTTTCAGAACTGCTCAGCACAAGATTTCAAAGGACTCAGCACCATGGCTGCTGCTAGAGTTCCCACTGCAGCTTTCATACCAGGGATGGCCAGGATTTCAGAGAGCTTTGCAAATAGATTTTTTTTGAAACCCAAAAGTCTGTTTTGATTTGAATCCAATAGAAATCAGAACAAACATTGTGTGATGTGTGTTTTTTTTCTGTATGTTTTACCTTGCTTTTTTTATAAAAGTAAAAAAGCCAAAAACCAACAAAAAGTTTCTTTTAAATCCAAACAAAATTTGTATTTCGTCAAAAACTTGGAACAGTTGAGATAATATGGACATTTTTACAGACGCTTTCATATTATTCTAAAAGCATTTCATTAAAAAACCATTTCGATCAAAAATGTTGGCCCAGCCATCACTTAGCCCCGATCATATTACATTAAGGCAATCTCTTTCCATGCGCTTGCTTTCTCAGTCATGCATGATTCCCTTGGGGTGCTGCTAGAATTTCAATTCATAAAGGTCAAATTAACAACATCAGCATTTCTTTCCCCTTGCACATCTTTCACGTGGAGATAGACATTCCAAGCCAAGGAACTAAATTGGGATTTCAGAGACGGGCGATGAAAACGATTAGAAGTCTGGAAAAAATTCTAGCCAAGAGAGAGCGAACCGTTTAGTGTAGAAAGCAGATGAATAAGAACTTTCCTGAACACAAAAATTGTGCCTCTTTCACGGGTGTATTTAGTGCAGTTCAACTCCCCTATGTGAAGTGCTTATACTGGCATTGCTTTTTCCCTATAAGGGGAGAACCTGCTGGAGATACACACAGTAATGACTGGGCTCGAGAAAGTCAATCCAACATTTCCCATTCACCCTGTCTCACAATAAGAGTGCCACCACATAGCTCTCCTATAGGACTTTTCAAGGCATTCCAGCCTCTTTAATATATTTCACCTTCAGAGCCCCCTGGGAGGCAAGGCAGGGCTGTTACCCCCATTGTTCAGATGGGGAATAGAGTCTCAGAGAGGATGTGTCATGCCCAAGGTCACACAGAAACCAGGTGGAGCAAGGCTTAGAACCCAAGTCTCCGGCTGGCACCTGCATTATGAAACTATAAACTGCTGCACTTCTCCTCCTCTGGCTTTGAACTCTTCTTCTACAGCACTAGTGTCAGCACAGCAGCACTTTTCAGTGTGTGTGTGTGTGTGTGTGTGTGTGCAGCACACCCCCCCTGCTGGGCTCCCTGCGGTTGGGAGTGGGGTATAGCAGGCTGGGAGTAGCAGCCTCCCACAGGCTCCCCGGCCATAAGTCACAGCAGGGTGGTCACTAGTGGCAGCCCCTGGCCATGCTGAACAAGCAGCTGCTGGTTGGGCCCTGGAGGGGGGCTGGTTTGGGGCGGGGTGGGGTGGCTGTAATAGGAGCACATTCGGCCTCTCCCTGGCAGCCGCACCTGGGTGGGAAGTGGGACAAAGCTATATCTCACGTGGCTGATGCTGGTCCACACCTGGTGGCTGACTCAGAAGGAGCCCAGCTGGAGAGGTGGCAGAGGGGACCACTCTGGCCCCGCCCAGGCCCTGAGGCAGGGACCAAGCAAGCTGGGGGCAAGTGCAGAAGGAGAAAGACAGATCTCCTCTCCACCTACCCCCATCCCTGGCAGGCCAAGTGGAAATCAGGGTGGGCCCCTTGACCCCTCATGCCTCCCACATATTGCCTGTGACAAGGAGCCATATATATACCTATGCTAGAGCTCCATATGGAGAAGGTGGGGAGATGTTAAATGGTAGGAAAGAGAGGGGAGATGGTCTGGGCTGACACAGTCTGGCCCAGTCTGGCAGAGCCAGCCGGAACTCCTGCTCGTTGATAATTCTCCGCTGAGATCGGTCAGTTTTTAATTAATTTCATCTGGGCCCACATTCATTTTGTGTAGTGCTAATTCCTTAATCAGAAAGTCGTGAGGTACCTTGTCAAACGCCTTCTGGAAATGTAAGTGTATTATATCAACACAGCTGCCTTTATCAACCACGCTTGGAACCTTCTCACAGAACAATAGCAAGTCTGTCTGACAAGATCTAAATTCCATGAAAACTATGTTGGCTGGTATTAATTATATTTCCATCCTCCTTTCACTCTTTTATTGGTAGAGCACCATATCAGCCATTCCATTATTATGCCAGGAGTCAATGTGAAGTAGCATAAACCTTTAGTTATTCAGGTCAGCCTGTTTATCCTCCACAGATATTCTGCATTGTTCAGTGGCCAGTGATTTCTCATTTTTCTGTGCTGCATCATGCAAATCTCACACCTCCTAACTCACAAGTCATGCAGGCAAGTTTCCCATTTTACTATCGGGAAACTGAGGCACAGTGTGGTTACATGGGATCTACTCAAGATCACATGCCAACTCAAAATTACCACCATGATTATTTCCTAAGGAATAAGTATCCTACAGTTGCTATAGCAATGTAAACATTCACAAAAGCAGAGTAACAATAAAAAACATCTTACCACTGAAAAATATGGAATTGTTCCCAAAACGCTGAACACTTTTACAATTCCTATGTAGCACAACTGGGGGATTATTTTTTTCTGCAATAATTTTTTTGGAAAATCAACATTTTTGCTGATTTTTTAAAGTTTTCTGGGTTTTCATCAACAAATGGAAAACCAGCAAAGAGTCCATTTTTTAGGTTTTCAATTAAAACAGATTTTTTTTTTCTCACAAAAATTTGTATTATGTCAAAAATTTAAGTTTGGGTCAATTGACTTCCCCTCCTCTCCCCCCCCCCCAAAAAAATTGACCCAAACTTAAATTTTTTTACATGTAGTGTGAGAGAAGTGTAGGTACATGAGTACGAGTGGTAAAATCTCCAGTTGCATCCATGGCTCACTCACAATGCACTTCAGCTACCAAGATACACTTGAGTCTCTTCTGATCTCACATCAGCAAAAGTATGCCCTGCTCTGTTCATTCCCTCTGGGGCACCGGGCATTGGCCACTGTCAGAAGAAAGGATGCTGGGCTAGATGGATCTTTGGCTGTTCTTAAATCCTATACAGAATTGAGATAATTGAGCTCAGATTCATGCTAATAGTACTTGAGTTGTGGCGCTACTGAAAGCAAGTTAGAAAAGAATGGAACCACTCATTTCAGCCCAGTGTCTCTTCAATATCCATAAGTGCTTTGCCCTAAACTACACAAACACCTTTCAAGGTCTATTGCAAAGTCTACTGCAGGATGTTAATTATTGAATTATGTTGACATGACACAGAGAAATCGGTTTTGCATCTAATCCTCAGATGTAACAAAGACATATTTTGCAACAGAACATCCTGTACTATGTTAAAATATATATATAAATAACTCCGCAATCTGGCCTCAATAAAGCTAACTTAACACACTCTACTTTCATTAGCCATATTAGCCATGGCCCTGACAGAACTGATTTCCTGTATAATCCCACAGCTACTGAGCAGTAAACTCACACCCAGAAAAAGAGGTCAGACTTGAAGCCACCCTTAAAATTTGATGTTGAATTATTCCATCTGCCTTGCACTGAAAATCTTTTCATGCAGGAAGTGTTATGCACATAGCACGATGGGGGCAGGATTATTTTGAGCAACGAACGACACATGCTGGATCCTGGATGCTATGAATGGACTCCAGCCAATGAATGTGCCCAAACCATCAGGAGCTAA
This sequence comes from Apalone spinifera, assembly GCA_030068395.1. Classification (NCBI taxonomy): domain Eukaryota; kingdom Metazoa; phylum Chordata; order Testudines; family Trionychidae; genus Apalone; species Apalone spinifera. The sequence goes on from JANRFK010006689.1 coordinate 3,680,004, forward strand.
ATTGTGCCTCTCTTGCTCTACCGGTTCTGCTAGATGATGCAAACACTGAATAGGACCCCGGGGGGGAGGAGGGGGGGGACTGGAGAGGCAGGTCCAACAGAAGCCAAACCTGCTGATTCTTTCCATGCATGCCATGAGCTGGTGGGCTGGGTTATGAAACAACTACTGGCATCAAATGAATTAATATAACTGTGTAACTGCCTGTTAACCATGCAGCTGCCCACTTGCTCTACCTGAACTTGAACACTAAATCACCTGGAACAAACTATTAATACAGTCGAGGTGGCAGGGGAGGCTTCGCCCTGTGAACATGGTAATCCCACAACAGAAAGGACCCTCCATGCCATAGGACGGACACCTTGTTATTCTTTCAATGTATAAATTATTTTCTTTTTGCTTGTTCTATGGACCTGGAGGCTGTAAACCACAGAGACCTTCCACCAGGGCTCAGCTTCAAGTTCCTTGGGCCATTCCGTCCTTGGCCACATTTTCAGAATGGGTTTTATAACAGGTGCAGCAACCACCGCTGGTCAAAAAAAAATTCATCAAATCTCCTTTTCAACAAAAAAAAATGGCTTTTTCAACTAAATAAAATTTGTCATGAAAATTATCTGCCTCCTTGAAAATTTTGTGGAGGTTAAAAAAAACCCAAAAAAATCTTTATTTAAGTATGTTTCCACAGTGCCTTGTGGGAGTTTGTAATTCAGATGCCTTATGTATTCATTATCTTTCAAGAGCCAGATTTCATGCCTGGACTACATCTCCCATGATGCACCACAGCCAGGAACTCCCAAGACACCATTGTCTCCTTTCATGAGTGGGGTGACCATGTTGCATCATGGGAAATGTAGTCTGAGCAAGGCATGTGCCTTATAGAGGCGAATGGGAACATGAAGAAAGTGAACTACAACTCCCATGAGGCAACTGCAGTAGACTTGCCTAATTGAAATATTTTGGCATTTGTGTGCGTGCATGCACACACACTGTTTTCTAGACAGCTCTAAACATAACCAACCAGAGGAAGAAATCCTCCTGTGTGCTGTGAGGGGATAATGGGACACAAGGCCTCTGGGCATGGGGTGAAGCAAGCAGCTGGAATGGGAAGTGGTATGCAGCCGGGGATGGGAATGGGATGCTGTGAGAAACTCACATGTCCCACCAGAAAAAATCCCCTGGCCCACCATAGCTCCTTGCTCTGTTCACGAAGGGGTGCTGCTGGTGGGAGCTCCATGCAGTTAACTTTGGGATCTCCGTTAATCCTCTCCCCCCTCTCTCCCAGATCTCCAGTGCAACGCATCAATAGACTTGATCGGTACATGCTGGCCCCGGAGCTCCGTGGGGCAGCTGGTGGCCCGTCCTTGCCCCGAATACTTCTACGGCGTCCGATACAACACCACAAGTAAGGCACGTGGGTCTGATGGGGCAAGTGGGGGGGACACGAAGGGGGCAGCAGCACCAGCACCAGCAGCCCTGACCCCAGAGGGGGTGGTGGAGTCAGTTGCAAACACACCTGGGTATGACAGGGCATCAGGCAAATGGAAAACCCCATTCATGGGCACCAAGCAACTTCTGCTTCATTTGCGGTGGGCATAGGCACTTGGGTGTGAACCCAGGAATAGTGGGGCTGCTCCCTGTTCTCACAGTGCCGAATGCAGGGACAGCAGAGGCTTCAGGTCGCCTGCTAGCTGCTGCAGGGGTCTGAAGGGAACTCAGCCACCCCATACGGGGTACCCTATGGGAACAGTGCCCAGCTGGCTCAGGCCTGCAGAGTCCAGTACCCTGCCTCTGGCAGATACTTCTGGGGAAGATGCAAAAAAGCCTACAATGAGTAGATGTGCCCCAATATTAGGTGTCCTCTGAGTATCTAACAGTCAGTGATTGGTTTGAACCTTGGACCATGAGGTTTAATATCAATTCCCTGCTACTGCTAGCATTAAAGGGGATAATGTGGGTAACTGTGTTATCATGTAAATGCCGAGGCCTCTTTTGCATTGTGCTACGATTTTGGCCTCAAGAGCATCCTGTGGGAGTGAGTTCCACAGGGTAATCCCCTTATGTGAAAAAATATTTCCTTTGGCCTGTTTTGAATTTGCCACCTTTCGATTACATCGACGGTTTCCTTGTTCTTGCATGAGGAGACAGTGAGAACAGAAACACCAGATCTACATTCACTATCACATCTATCCCCTTTGTGAAAACCATGGGCTTCCATGCTCTGACACTTGGCTAGTGCTAGCCACAGCCTGTCACAGGGCGAGAGATGCAGAGTCTGAGAGTTTAAATGTAAAAGGGACCAGCAGATCGTCTAGTCAGAGCTCCTGCGTTGCGCAGGCCACCAGCACCCGCACACTAAGCCCAACACCCAAAATGAGACCAAAATATTGTAGCTCAGCAGAATGGCACATGGGGACCTGGAGGCCACAGCAGGTGCTTCCAGTAGTCCCAGGCATCATGGCAACTCCTGTCACATGTGAGGAACATCATTGTCCCTTGCTGCTATATAGTCTTTTCCTTTCATAGGTCTCACAGCACTTGACAAAGGAGTTCAGCAGCAGTCTCTCCATTTTACAGATGGGGAACACTGAGTCTTGCCCCCTAATCTGTCCCCTTTCTGGAGTACCATTCACTCTGGGTGCTTCCACAGGCATGGCTCCCCAGAAAGGGATGGGTTAGAGAAAAGTCTCAGTTTCCCTGTCTGTAAAATGGGGTTAATGCTACTGAATGCCTTTGGGAGGCTGGCATTGATGCCCTCCAATGCTGCACATAGAGAGAGGAAGGATGGCACTGGGGTTAGAACACTCACCGAGGCCTCTGAAGAGCTGGGGTTGAGTTCCTGCTTTACTACAGCTTGGTTTTACACGAAGGCTATATCTACACTGGTGCTTTTTCATACAAAAACTCTTTTGCGGAAGAGTTCTTGTGCAAAAACTCTTCCAGAAGAGAGCGTCTACACTGGCATGTGTTTTTGCGCAAGAGCATCCATGCCAGTGTAGACACTCTCTTGTGCAAGCCTCATTTTAACCATAGGGCTTTCTTGTGCAAGAAATTCATGTTGCCTGTCTACACTGGCCTCTTGCGCAAGAACAGTTGCGCAAAAGGGCTTATTCCTGAGCAGGAGAGTCAGAGTTCTGACGCAAGAAGCCCTGATTTCTTACATTAGAACGTCAGTTTACTTGTGCAAGAACATGCAGCCAGTGTAGATAGACAGCAAGTTTTTGCGCAAGAGTAGCCACAAGAACTGCGTGCTTGTCCCCTTCCAGCCAAATCCCTGAACTCCAGCAAGTTATTTTTGGGAAGAAAAACTTCCACTTTTCTGCAATTTCTTTCTCAACAAAATGGAGCATGTGCCAGACATGCAGAAGGTACCTAATTAACACCACTAATTAGGTGGTGTTAATTAGGTAAATTGCTCCAGCATCACACAAGGGGAGGAAGAGTCATCCCATAAAGTCCCAATTGGAAGTCACCTGTAATCCAGGAGCAGTGGCTACTGCATGAATAATGCAGAAAGATTTTGAGACTGTAAAAAACACTTTGCAAAATTGCACTTCTCAGCACTTTCCATCTGATGACATCAAAACACCGAACTAAAACCAATGAATTTACACAGACACCTGTGAGGCAGAAAAGTATTATTATCCCTTTTTTCAGATGGAGAAACTGAGGCACGGGATAATTAAGTTCCTTATCCACTAGCATTTTTTTTAAATCCTTGGAAAAACTCCCCTTGAGACCAAGCCTTAAATGATGGGTCCACTGTCACACTGGAAGTCTGTGCCAGGAAGGCCATTAAGAAACCCCTCACCTTCACGTTTCTAGCAGAGGGGAGCATGGGTCACTGGCTGCATTGAGGTGGGGAGATCACCTGAAACCCCAGCTTCCCCCAGTACAGGAACTCGGCAGTGAGGCTTCACCTGACAGTAACACAGTGTAAGGGCTCGCCCTGACCCTGCTCCTCTCTGCTAGGCCTACCAGCATAAGCCAAATGTGAAGGGGTTATTGTGGGGGATCTGGGTGTGGGGCAGCCTGGGTATGGGTGGTTCAGTGAGAGATCTGGATGCACAGGGGCCCGGTGGCGAGTTCTGGTGTAGGGCCAATGGGACTCTGGTTGAGCTCAGGGGACGAGTCGAGGGAAGGTGGGGCGTGGTGTGGGGTCCAGGTGCTGAGGAAGTGGGACTTCATAGGACAGGGGGTCCAGGTGCAACTTGCTGGGGCTCAGTGGGCTGGGGGTGTGGGGAGCT
>JANRFK010006689.1:3695268-3706313 GCA_030068395.1 Apalone spinifera
AGATATTGAACAGAGCCGGTCCCAGAACAGACCCCTGTGGAACCCCACTTGTTACTCCTTTCCAGCAGGATTGCGAACCGTTAATAACTACTCTCTAGTACGGTTATTCAGCTAGTTATGCACCCACCTTATAGTAGCCCCATCTAAGTTGTATTTACCTAGTTTATTGATAAGAATATCATGCGTGACTTGATGGCCTTCTAAGGTCTCTTCCAGCTCTATGAATCTATGAACTCTTTGCAATCGCTTTACAAAAGCTTTGACTTAACTACTTTGAGTAATTAGCTCTCATCTGTAAATTTTGCCGCCTCACTGTTTTTTCAAGATCATTTATGAACAAGTTGCCCAGAACTGCTCTAAACGCAGATGACTCTTTTTTCCTATCTTTTACCTGGCATGATCATCTAAGGACCCTCCAAGTACTGGAATGCCCAGCCTTTTGTGGTCTCCCCTCGGTTTATAAACAAATCCCCTGCCTCAAAGCAAAGCTGGAACAGCACAAGCCCTGGGTCTAAGGAATGGGATTTAACTAGCCCTCAAGTATGAAATAAAGACGTTCAAACCTCAGGGTATAGCTACAGATCTTCCTAGCCCCCCCTTAAATGGCAGCCGTGTGTGTCTCTGCCTCTGCTGCGGCAGCTCCCTGAATAGCAGGCCTGAGCCCCTTATTAGACAGCTGTGCGGCCAGACAGCTTAGCGGGAATCTTGGGAATACCAATTTAAATGTATTATAAACAAATTTAGACACTTTTCTACATTGTCAGATATAGTGATTTCAGTTATAACACAGAACACCCATTTTACAGTGCTCCCTTTGCAGTATTATTTTAGATTACAACTGCAAAAAAGATAAATTGTATTTTTCAATACAAGTACTGTAGTGCCATCTCTTTATCATGAAACTGACCAATGTAGATTTTCTTTTTGCTACATAACTGCACTCAAAAGCAAAACATTAACAACTTCAGAGCCTACAAGTCCTACTGCTTGTTCAGACAGTATCTAAGACCAAAACAATTGTTTACATTTATGGAAGATAATGCTGCCCACTTCTTATTTACAATATCACTGGAAAGTGAGAATAGGAGTTTTCCTGATACTATTTTGTGGCCAGTGTAGCAACGTGTTTATGTTCCAAATATACTAAATATCGGTATGCCCCTTTATTCTTCACCATTTGTGAAACAACTTGTTTTTAAAGTTATAGACTAACATGGCTACCCCACTGAGATTTTTCCACATTTGTTAAGTTGCATTTTCACTTTCACTATACTTAAAAATGTAGAAAAACATTCACAAATATTTATAATAATTTAAATTGGTGTCCTATTATTCTTTAACACTGTGATTAAAACTGCAATTAAGCACGACTATATTTTTAACCTTGCTATTAATTGTGATTTTTTGTAATCGTTTGCCAGCCTTAGTTGCCATATATTGGACTGGAGGGACAGTAAGAGAAGCAAAGATAATATATTAACCTCAGGTTTGGGGTTTGGATCAACAGTGTCTGGCGTAACTCTGTGGCATTGAAGGGCATACATTGATCCAAGAAAGATGCTGTGAAATCATTACAACCATTAATAACCCAAGAGTTGGTCTATTAGTTTGTTTTATTTAACAAACAATCTAAGGGCTGTCTATGTGCCTGTGAATTCTCCACAGCTAGCACTGTAATGGCTAGTGTCTAATTCACATTCCCAGATCTGTAGTCTCTAACCTAGCCCTCCCATCTGATGCTGTGCGTGCTCACATCTGGTGGCCAGAGGATAATTGTCTATGCAATTTAGTGATGTCATATTGATTCCAGGGCACTATTTATGGGGGACACTAGCCCCCTTCCTGAGTTTGAACCCCTGGATTTCATACTTGAGGTCTGCTTAAAGCCCATGCCCGGACTCCAGAGGCAGCTCTTAAATGCATCAGAGTTTGAGCTGCTTGCAGCTTTGCCTTTGGGGCAGGGAGTTGGTTATAAAGAGGGAGGCAGGGTGATTAAGAATAACAAAAGGCTGGGCGTTCCAGTCATTGAAGGATCGATAGATCAGCATGAAAACATGGCCAGGTACTCCACTTAAAAGATGGGGGGGGAATGAGTGTTGTGCTGCAGGGATCTGCATTTGGAGCACTGCCATTAAACTTCTCGTAAATGTTCTTGAAAAGGGGGTAAACAGGGACTAATCCAAAGCTGACTGCAAAGAGTTACAAGAGGATCTCCCCAAACTGGATGACTGGGCAACACAAGGGCAGATGGAATTCAGTGTTGATAAGTGCAAAGTAATGGGCATAGGAAAATATAATCCTAACTATAGATATAAAAATGAAGGGGTCTAAAGGAGTTGTTACCACTCTAGAAGCTGTTTCCACTCCATTGCATCCAATTCTGGGGACCCCCACTACAGAAAGGATGTGGACGCATCGGAGAGGGTCCAGAGGAGGGAAACGAAAATTATTAGGAGGCTGGAGCACATGAATTATGAGGAGATGCTGAGGGATTTGGGATGGTTTAGTCTGCAGAAAAGAAGAGTGAGGGGGGATTTGACAGAAGCCTTCAATTACCTGAAGAGGATGGAGAGAGGCTGTTCTCAGTAGTGACAGATGGCAGAACAAGGAGCAATGGTCTCAAGTTACAGTGGGGGAGGTCTAGGTTGCATATTAGGAAAAACTATTTCCCTAGGAGGGTGGTGAAGCTTTGGGATGGGTTCCCTTAGGAGGTGGTGGAATCTCCATCCCTAGAGGTTTTTAAGTCTCAGCTTGACAAAGCCCTGGCTGGGATGTTTTAGTTGGAGTTGGTCCTGCTTTGAGAGGGTTGGACTCCATGACCTCCTGAGGTCTCTTTCAGCCCTAGGATTCTATGATTCTATAAAGAAAGAGAACTTGGAATCCTTGTGGATAGTTCCCTGAAAACATCTGCTCAATATTCAGTGGCAGTGTAAAAACTAAAACGCTAACAGAATATTGGGAATCATTAGGGAAGAAATAGATAATAAGACAAAATCCCATATTGCCTCAATATAAAGTCATCGTATGCCCACATCTTGAATACTGTATGCAGATCTGGTCACTCCATCTAAAAAAAGATATATTGGATTTGGGAAAGGTACAGAGAAGGGCAACAGAAATGATTAGCGGTAAGGAACGATTTCCATAAGAGAAGAGATTTAAAAAAGTGGGACTTTTCTTCTTGGAAAAGAAATGACTAAAGGGTGGGGGGATGTGTTAGAGGTCTAGAAAAGAGACTGGCCCCAGCATGGGGAGGGTGTGGAGCAGCTGAGTTGGGGGTAAGAGAAGCTACTGACAATGTACTGATGAGAGGCAGAAAGAAGACAAAGTTGACTCCAGTAAGGAGGAAACTGAAATCTGTGAATATTTGTTTATTGGCTATCAAGGACCAAAGTCCACCTTGAATAAGGGGTTTGTATGTAAAGTCTGACTCAAGATTGGTTTATATAGCCAAAGGGGAAACTGAGGCACAGCTCAGGACTTTGGCCTATGGCACCACCTTTGTGGCCTTGCAATCTTTGAATCTGATTTCTCTGATAGGGCACAGCAGCCCGTTTGCTAATAACAGACCTGCAATGCCCCACCCCTCTAGCCTTCCTCTCATGCTAAAGCGGGCAGGATGCTGCTGTCTCAGGTCCTGGTTCCTGGAATCATCCTGGGAAAGTGACCTTTGCCGCTGTGCTAAGGAAGTTCTAGTGCGGACAGTAAGGTGCTGACTTCACAGTGTTACACCAGACAGTGAATGATCACAGGGAGAACAGCTAGTACGGAGGGGAAATTACCGCAAGCACTTTGCTCTCAATGTGCTTTTTTTTCTTTCCTTCTTGGCTCCCGCTTTCATCCTTGTTCTCAAAGAAAGTTTTTGAAAGAACAAACATGGCGTTTACTAAGGGGCAACTGGGCGTTCATGATGAAAAAATAATAATCAAGCAAATGAGTCAGGATTACAGAAAAAAGATCCAGTTGGCCCAGTGTCATGGCAACCTAAAAGTCTCACCATAGCAACTTGCAAATCTTTTCTTTAAAAGGTTTGCGTCCAGCTCCCTGCATCCTGTGCTATTAATGGTTCAATGTGTTTGTGCCCCTGATTGCAGACAACGGGTACAGAGAATGCCTCATGAATGGGAGCTGGGCAGCCCGCGTCAATTACTCCCAGTGCCAGGAGATCCTCAGCGAGGAGGTATGTGCCCCACACCGCTGGCTCCAGGCCCTGTTTGTTCCAGGCGGTTGGAAGGAGGTGGCTGGAAGGAGGAAGAGGAAATCGAGTGGTTGGGTGTCTGGTAGGCAAAGAGGAGCCTGTGTAAGGGTCTGGAGCCATCTTGAACTTCTCATGCCTTTGATGGGTTGTCAGCAGCAGGGGTTGTTAGCCCAGCCAGTGACCGAGGGCCACAGGGAGCGAGTGTTATGCACTGCCTGCATCGTGAGCCCTCCATGCACGCAGGCCGCTGTGTCGCTGCACCGTGGGCTACCAGGCGTGGCCACCTCGGAGGCAAAGGACAAGCTGCGTGACCACCCTAGAACATGTACCCCACCCACAGGTGGTAGGAAACAAGCCATGTGTAGCTCCAGGCACAATGCCCAGCCCCATTTTCAGTGACAGGGCACGTCCTCTCTTGACTTGACAGCAGGACACTACCAGCCGATCCGGGGCCTCCCTTCCAATAAAGCCCCCTAGGAACGACTATCTAGTGCTACCGCCGCAAGTGGCTCTTTAATGTGTCTGCTGCAGCTCTGGGAAGTACGTGACAAAAAGCGGGTGTGATTCAATTGTTAACCACTCGATGCGACTGTAAGTCGGGAGGCTTTTATTATCTGATTAACCACACGTAGCTGATACATCGCAGGGAGAATTATAGCTCTAGTAAACGAAACAATGAATTCACCCTGTTGAGGGGACCCCGAATGGTAAATATGGTGCAATCTAACATACCCAGGGGAACAATCCAACCCTCAATGGGGCTGAGCCGACTGCTAGACTGGGTCAGACCCAGCCATGGGCCATGGGCCACATGCTAACCAAGCATCAGACCTCGCTGGGTTCCTGGTCTCTTCTCAAGGGACTCCAGCCCCTTGTCAGTGGGTCTTGGCTCCCAAGTGCCCAGCTTCTTTGGAAAATGGGATTTATGCTCCTAAGGCACCAAGCTCTTCCATCAGAGAGCTGGAAGCATTTTACAAAGCAGTGACCAGTGGTGGCTACTACCTTCCAGCTACTGCTGATCCACCTTTCTTGTGTCTTTTCTCCCTTAGAGGAAGAGCAAGCTGCATTACCACATTGCCGTCATCATCAACTACCTGGGACACTGCGTCTCACTAGGAGCCTTGCTCCTGGCCTTTGTCCTCTTCATGCGCCTGAGGTGAGAGACCCAAGAAGCCCATGGCTGGTGTCCAAGTGGTATCCAGATCCTGTTCTCCTCTGCCAGTGAGCAGTCAGAGATAGGCCATGTTGCCTGGCTTGCTGCGGTTGAGAGGGAAGAACTAGGCCTGGTCAGAAAACAGGGACGCAACCATTTTTGTCCATGGAAAAGTTCAGTATTTCAGCAGAAATTTGAACAACAAAAACCATTGAGACCAAATCCTTGATATTTTGATTTGGAAATGTGTCATGGGCCTTGGAGCCATTCTCTTCTATAAGCCAGGCTCTCTGGTTGGGCTACATCTCCCACAGGGAACTGCAGTCTTGTGGAGGAAGGGTGGTGCATTATGGGAGTCCCTTCCAGTAGTGTATGATTCTAGGTATAATTTACACAGGAAAGCAGCTGTAGCATTCTCTTCCCTTGTTTGGTCACAGACTACCATCTCATAGAGCTAGAAGGGACTTTGAGAGGTCGTGGAGTCTACTCCCCTGCTCTCGCAGCAGGACCAACTACCATCCCTGACAGATTTGCCCCAGATCCCTCCCTCAGGGATTGAGCTCACAACTGGGGGTTTAACAGGTCAATGCTCAAACCACCGAGCTGTCCCTTCCCCCAGACTGTGGCGCTTAATATGAGAGAGCAGCCATTATTCCTTGTGTAGTGTTAACGCAGACCTTGTGCGATGGATGGTACCATCACCAGGGTGTCGCTGGCTTTTGTACAACAGAATTGCTCACTCCATATGCAGTGCCATTGTATCAAACCTGCCGAACCTGCGGCTTCTCACTTGCTGTTCAGCCCCCTTCTCCTGGCTCTTTGCACCACATTCTCTGGAAAGTAAAACCCAAACCGAGTGTCTCTCTCTTGCTGGGACCGAGGCATTCTGCTGTCTCCTTCCTTTGTTCACCTGATATGTAAATGGAGCTTCATTGTCTCTGCCTGGGGACCCATCCCAAGCAAACACATTCCTTTGTCTGGGGCTTGTCTACCCTGGCAAGTTACTGGGCTGTTATTTTCTTGCTCAGGGGTGTGAAAAAACACCCCTGGGACAGTGCTGTGAAGCACCAGTGTAAACAGGCTCCCAGTGCTGTTATCCACTCCCTTCGGGAGAGCTCTCTCCCTGAGCTCTTGCTGGGACCACGCTGCTGCTTCAAAGTGTTGCCGCGTCAACACTTTAAACTTGAACGTGTAGACTAGGGGTGGGGAACGTCAGGCCCAGGGGCCAGATGTGGCCCCTGGCTTGCCTGGATCTGGCCTCTGAGGCTTAGGGCTCCCTGTCCCCCAGCTTTGGGGAGCCCGCGCTGCACCCTAGCCCCTCCACCGCCAGGCTAGAGCACACAAAATCTACTAGCCTGGGTCTCCTAGGCTCTGGTGCACAAGGGGGGAGTGTCTTTGTGCTTCTCAGTCAGGGGCCACGTCAGTGGAGGGTTGCGGGGGGGGGGGGGGGGGGGGGGGGGGGGGGGGGGGGGGGGTGTTGCTTCTCACTTGTTTGCGGCCCTGACTGATTTTTCTGAGAGTCAGCAGCCCCCAACCCAAAATAAGATTCCCCACCCCCAATGTAGACAAAGCCTAGGACAAACCGATTCATCAGGCCCCACCCTCTCCCCACGTGACACTGTTACAGAAAAAGCAAACATTCGCAGGAGTGTCATAAGCAGGGCTCGACAAACGGCTGAATCTACTCACCCATGGCGAGTAGATTTCAGCCGGTCGCTCCGTGCACCCCATTCACCAGCACTTCGCACGTGCGCAGTACCAGTCTGGCGCATGCACAGTGCGGGGCTGGTGAGTGGCTCTCCCCAGGGTTTGTCAAGTCCTGGTCATAAGCAAGACACGAGAAGCGATTCTTCCGCTTTCCTCGGCCTTAACTGGGATTCTCTGACCAGTTCTGGGCACCACATTTCAGGAAAGATGTGGACAAATTGGAGAAAGAGCAGAGAAGAGCAACCAAAATGATTAAAGGAAACAGGAGCTGTGAGGGAAGATTGAACAAATTAGGTTTGTTTAGTCCAGAAAAGAGGAGACTGGGAGGGCAGATGATAACAGTTTTCAAGTACAAAAAAACATTGCTAGAAGGAGGAGGGAGACGAATTGTTCTCTTTAACTTCTGAGGATAGGACAAGAAGCAATGGGCTTAAATTGCAGCAAGGGAGGTTTAGGATGGACATTAGGAAAAACTTCCTAAATGTCAGAGTGGTTAAGCACTGGAATAACTTGCCCAGGGGGTTGTAAATTCTCCATCACTGGAGATTTTTAAGAACAAAGTTAGACAAACACATGTCAAGGATGGTCTAGTTTGAGGCAGACAACATATGCCCTGCCACTATCCCAAGGCCCAGTTTTCAGCCAATAGGAGCTGAGAGATCATGCTGAGGGCGGGGCAGTGCATGAATCCCCGCACCCTGGGGCATGCAGTGTGTAGAGACGCATGTGGTCCCTGCAGCTGGCTGCCTTGAGAGGTGTGCAGGGGTGTGGAAGGCAGGGAGCCTGGCTGAGGGTCCTGCTGGGCTGCTGGCTGGGAGCCACCTTGGTAAGTGCCTCCCAGCCAGACCCTGCATTTGGCATCCCAGCCCTTTCCTCCCCACAACCTGCTGCCCCCCTCTTACACCCTTGCCCCATGTAATCCAAACCCTCTGCACCCCCCACTTCTGAGCCCATACCCCCCCCCCCCAGCCCTGCACCTCAATCCCCTGCCACAGGTCACAACTCAGTCCCCCCGCATCCGCTCCTGCACCCCTGCCCCAGGTCACAACCCCCTCCCAGATCCTGCAGCTGCTTCTGTACCCCTCCTCCAGGTCAGACTCCTCTCCTGTACGGGTACCCATACCCCCTCCCAGACCCTGCTCCCCCTCCTGCACCCAGTCTCCTACCCGGGCTCCCTTCTGCACCCAACCTCCATCCCAGACCCCTTGATATCATGGAAGAGTGTGGCCCTTGGCCGCTCACCAAATTCTGGGGGTGCCCTCCCCCAGTCTAGACAGTGCATGGTCCTGCCATGAGTGCAGGGGCCTGGACTCTCAGGGTTCCATCCAGTCCTATGAGTCTATGCCCATTCCAGGGTCGAGCCCAGACTCAGGATGCTCTCTGCAGCCACGTCACAGCAGGGGATGATCTGTGAGTTACTGGTTCTATGACGTGGCCATGGCGAGTTGTGGTTCACACGTCAGTCCAGCCGAAAGTCATCTCATACCGGGGAGCCCCTTGTCCTCAGGATGCTCGTAGGGTCCCGATGAGTTAGGTGGGTCTCTGCTCTAGCTCCCACACCACAATCTCACCCCCGTGCGTTGCACTGACTGGCCAGCTCCACAGGAGGCGGAAATCCGGGAGGCGGGGGAGACTGGAGGAGGCACAGGATTCAGGACTCCAAAGGGCAACGGTGACCTCGCAGCCTCTTCCTGTCCCCTCTTGTGTCCACAGGAGCATCAGGTGCCTTCGAAACATCATCCACTGGAACCTGATCACAGCCTTCATCTTGCGGAACGCCACCTGGTTTGTGGTGCAGCTCACCATGAACCCGGCCGTGCATGAGAGCAACGTGGTAAGTGCAGCACTGGGCGGCAGAAACTGGCAGGGGCGGCGGCTCTGTGCTCCGCATGGCCACCGCTCTATCCAGCTAGAGCAAAGGCAGCCCAGCCTGCAGCCCAAGCTAGTCACAGCGCCCCACGTGGCTGGGGCAGCCTGCGCTGACGCCCCCGGTTCTGGCTACCATGTGTAGATGTAGTCACTGGATTATAGCTAGCTCTAGTGTGCCAGCCTGGGCTGCGGGCACGCCCCGAGGGGCAAACGTTTCCCGACTGCGCCGGGCACTGCCCATGGTGCTGAAGCTCACTTGGCGCAGCAAGCACTGCCCGGGGCACCGTATTGCACATCTGGTGTGCCAAACACTGCCCAGGGCACGGTGTTACACATCTGGCATGCCAGGCACCACCCAGGGCACTGTGTTGCACATTTGGCATGCCAGGCACTACCCAAGGTATCATGTTGCACATCTGGCGCGCCAGGCACCGCCCAGGGCACCATGTTACACATTTGGCATGCTGGGCACTGCCATGGGTGATATGCAAGACCCAGTGTGCTAAGTGTAGCCATGAGGGGTGATGCTGCCCCATCTGGCTGGTGCTGCATGGCCCTGTGAGCAGGGAGCTGCCCAGCCCGGTGGGTCTGTGGGTGCTGGCGCTGAGCGGGTGCAGCTGTGCTGAGAGCTGCACTAGCCAATGAGACAGGTGATGCCGTGTGGCCTCCCCCCATGCCCGTGGACATGACGGGCGCTGTGCATGGCTCCCCGCAGGGCAGGCAGCTCAGGCCAGGGCAGGCTGGTTCCCAGTGACGTAGGTGGGGAAGGGGGCACTGAGGCTGTCACCCAGCGCTGCAGGGCCATGCACATGACACCGACCAGCTGCAATCAGCAGAGGGAAGCCAGTGGCACCTGCCAAGAGAAGCTGGCCGGGATGGCCTGTGGCCGGGCGGCAGTTACACTGTGCCAGGGCTTCCTGCTGATCCCCGTCCCTGGGCAGGGCTGCCCCGGCACTGGCTCCTGGCCCAGCCCTGCTGGCTGGACCCTCGCCCCAAGCTCCGTGCAGTGGCTCTGTAGGTTCCAGAGGGCTGGCTCGCCTGACTAGCCAGTGCCAGTCGGGATGCTTGCAGGCCAGGAGGAAGAAGATCAGAGCGGCGGGCGGCTGAATGGGGCCAGGGCAGGAGGAGGCCTCCCAGACAGCAGCAGGGAGAGACAATGGCTCAGATACGCAAAGGCTCTGAGGCCCCCAGCTCGCATTGTTGCAGGCACTTAACCACGTGGGAGGATCTGGGCCCAAGTTCATGTGGCCTAACCCGGGGCTGGGAGGTGGCCAACAGGACTGGTCCCTCTCCCAGCAGCCCTTACTTCCAGGTTAGCCCAGCTCCAGCCTGGCATTGTGGGCAGTGATTGGTGGGAGAGGGGGGGTTACATGGTCTCTTTCACCACAGCAGAGAAGGCAAATGCATGCCCAGCCCAGCCCTGCAGCAAACCCACATTGCCTTAGTTCAGGGGTGGGCAATAATTTTTGATGGGGGGCCACTCCCACGATTTTGGAAAGTGGTCGAGGGCCGCACTCTTCCATGGTATTAATGGAGGAGATGCGGGCTCTGGGATGAAGGCTGGGTGCAGAAGGGAGCTTGGGGTGCAGGAGGGAGAACGAGGTCTGGGAAGGTGTTTGGGTGAAGGAGGCAGTTGTGACCTAGGGCAGGGAACTGGGGTGCAGTGTTTTGGGATGTGACCTAGGTTAGGAGAGAATTGGGGTGCTAGATCTGGGAGGGGGTGTGAGTGCATGTGAAATGGTGGGGCAGAAGGTTGGGGAAGGGAGGGGCTGAGGTGCCAGAGGTAGGTTCTCGCCAGGAGACTTACCAACCTGCCTGCCTGCAGAGCTAAAGGCTTACAGAGCTTACAGTGTTTCTGCTTGGTGGGCCAGATGTGGCCTGCGGGTCATATTTTGCCCAGGCCTGCCTTAGTTATTAGATGAGGGAGGCCATGGAGCTAGCCAGAGAGCCTAAGGGATGGTGCATGTGGGACACAAGCCTGAGTCTTGGGTGACCTTTGTTCAACTCTATTTTCTGCCACCGAGAGCTTGGGTTAGTTTGTGCCTCAGTTTCCCAGCTGCCCAAGAGGGATGATAGTAGCGTCCTGCCTCCTGGGATAAATATTTAGTCTGAAATAGC
>JANRFK010006689.1:3706323-3716878 GCA_030068395.1 Apalone spinifera
GTTCGATTTTGCAAGTGAAGTGTCCACACTAACAAGCCCATTATTCTGGAATAAGGGGCCGCAGAATTCAACCTCTGTACTTTTCAGGAACTTGTAAGTCCAACGCTCTTCCTGAACTTGTAAGTCCAAAATAATAGTCGTGTGGATGCTCTGGTGCCGCCAATTCGAACTAATTGGCCTCTGGGAGGCCTCCCACAGCTCCCCAGGGTGTTTCTTGGGTCTCGGAGTCCGAGGTAGCACGTCCACATTAATGGCACCTGCCTTGGACTCATTTTGATGGTTCACTATAGTGAGGACACGGAACTTCACATTTGTAAAATTGGGAGTCCATAAGTCGAATTTAGTACATTCCAAATAAACTCCTCGTGCAGACATGGCCTGAATGATTGTGAGGTACTTTGATGGGGGCTAGATAAGAGTGAAAGTAGATTCTAGAGACTTGAGCACTCTGCAACTGACCCATTGTGTGTCCTTGGGTAACTCACTTTCTCTTGGTGCCTCAGTTTACCCTCTGTAGTATGGAGCTGCTGGGTCTCCCTGCCTTTGAGATCCTGTGGGAGTAGTGCTGTCAGTTTTCAGCACCAGATGGATCAAGCAGCCAGGCAGGGATAAGGAACTCTGGCTGTTTGTTTTATTACCGAATGCACATCCTTACCTGCTTCCTTTGTATCCCTCCCCCACCATGGCAGGCCTGGTGCCGTCTGGTCACAGCCGCCTACAATTACTTCCACGTCACCAACTTCTTCTGGATGTTTGGCGAGGGCTGCTACCTCCACACGGCCATTGTGCTCACCTACTCCACCGACAAGCTGCGCAAGTGGATGTTCATCTGCATCGGCTGGTGTAAGTGCCAGGGGGCGGGGCCAAGACTGGGCCTGGGCCCTGCCCCTGCCTTGCCTGGGATGCGGGGTGCCAGCAGGCAGTTGCAGTTGTGGTTGTGCCACCCCTGCCATTCTCCAGTTGCATCGTTCTGCCCTGCAGGGCGGAGACGGGTCAGAGAATTCCGTGCACCGGGATCTGTGCAGACACCATCACTGCCTGCAGAGATCCATGCCCAGCAGACACGTTACATTGGCCATGGCTTGCTCAGCTGAGGCTGGCTAGATCCACTCATGGTCTGAGGTCCGTCTCTGTTCGGCCCATACCATACAGATGAACCACACGTACTCGTGGCTCCTGGGGCAGCAGAAACATGGAGAATTTGGAGGCAGCACCCAATGGGGGATCAACCCCACCCCTGACCCAAGTTCCCTAAGACCTGGGCACGGCCCTCAAACAAATTATCTTGCATCCCCAGGCAAGCCCTACCTTGCACTCAGCCACATAACACCCAGTGGGGAGTGTAACAACCTGCAGGCAGATTCAAACCTGGGACCTCAGTAGAGGAGCCTATACAGCTTGAGCTATCACGCCAGCTGAAGCTGGGGTTACAGGGAGCATAGAGGAGGTATTTCTTCCTGCCTAGCACCTGAGCCTGGAGTCTGGTGGAACAGAGCCCTCCCTGAATCAGAGCTCCGGGACTCGCTGGCGAGACTGCGGAGAATCATTTCCATTGCACGCAGCCGCATGGTGCAGGCAGGCAGAGCCCGGTGGGAGCTTGTGCTGAGCTCAATGCAAAATCCAGGGCTAGCGAAATCGTCCCCCAACGGCATTTTATTTGTTTCAAAACTTTCACCTGATTTTTTTCCATTCCAACTTGCAAAGCATGCGAGCCAGCTCGCTGTGTGATTGCAAAAGAAGGGAGACGGGGAAAGTTCATGAAAACCTCCCCAGCAGTTTCCCCAATTTCAGGCTCTTGAATTTTCAAATTTCATCAGGAACCAACCTTCCAAACAGCTCCGCTAGAGCCAGCGCTTTGGGAGCGGCGTCTCATGAGTGCCCCCGAGTCCTGGTCAGGAATTGGGAGTAAATCTTCCAGGACCTTCGTCTGTACTTCTGCTGCTGAGACCGATACGTTTCTTTCCTCACAGGTATCCCCTTCCCGGTCATTGTTGCCTGGGCCCTTGGAAAGCTGTATTATGACAATGAGAAGTAAGTCTGAATTCTATTACCATACTGAAGCGCTGTCCAGGTCTCTGCTCTGGATGGCTGCTGTGCTAGGTGCTGTACAAAGGGGTGGCTATGGGTTCCCTTAAAGCGCTTACAGAAGGCGGCCACATGCAAACAGTGGGGCATGACAGACAAGATTCTTCCTTTCTTCCTAAGCTCCGCACAGTGACTGGCTTTCCCCTCGATGCAAGGAGTGAGGATTTACGGGGAGATGTTAGCCTGAGTCAGGGGTCCCTACTAAGTGTTTGCTGAATGGAGCTGGGATTTAATCAGCCAGCTGATTTATAAACTGCCTCCACCTGAGCCATTTTCACAGAGCCCTGCTAATGGAGGACTTAGCAGGAATGTGATGTGTTCTTCCCATGAACTGTGGAGTTAAAATTAGCCTGTTTTGGTACCTGACAGCTTGCCTTGTTTTGCAGCCGCGGTTTTGCCTTGTTGTGACTCTGAGACCTTTCCCACAGGAGATGCGTCCGGCATGGCAAAGCTGGGTGGCCACTCTTAAGCCTCGTCTACATGGGATGTTAGTCTGGTACGATTATCTCGCTGCGGTTCCACCCTTACAGCTGCCTGAGGGAGGCTGTAATTCCAGGATAACAGCCTCTCTCCGGTTTAGATTAAACTACTTCCAAAGCAACTGAAACTAACTCAGAATAAGGGCCTCTTAAACTTGCCTGTTCTTGCCATCGAATTCAGATTAGGGAAAGGTGTGAATGTAAGTGCCATTGCTTTTCCTAATTCTATGTGGACGCATCCTTCTTGCAGAATAATGGAGTCTTGTTCCCACTTCGGGTGCATCTACACCGCACTCTAAACTTGAAATCAGATATGCAAATTGCGCATCTTATTTCAAATCTATTTCAAAATAGCTTATTTTGAAATTTGGTGTGTCTACGCTGGGCCAAATTTCGAAATAATGCGCTATTTTGAGCCATCCCTTAACCCTCGGACAACAAGCTTTACCAGGATGGCGAAATAGCGCGCCCGTTATTTTGAAAATATAGTGTAGACGCAGGGTAGCTATTTCGGGATACCAGAGGGTTCCTGAAATAGCCATACAGTGTAGACGTACCCTTAGTCAGATTATACTACATCTGTTATCCAGAAGGAGAGGGTCCACACATAGGGCTGCTCAGTGTTAGCTATTCCAGAATAAATCCAAGTGCAAATAAGCCTCAATTCCAGATTGAGAGTCACCTTATTCCCGACTAGTTAGAATCACAGAATCATAGAATCCTAGAGCTGGAAGAGACCTCAGGAATCATCTAGTCCATCTCCCTGCCCAAGGCAGGACCAATCCCAACTAAATCATCCCAGCCAGGGCTTTGTTAAGCTGAGACTTAAACACCTCTAGGGATGGAGAATCCACCACCTCCCTAGGGAACCTATCCCAGTGTTTTCCCACCCACCTAGGGAAATAGTTTTTCCTAATATCCACCCTAGCCCTCCCCCACTGTAACTTGAGACCATTGCTCCTTGTTCTGCCATCCGTCACTACTGTGAACAGCCTCTCTCCAGCCTCTTTGGAACCTCCCTTCAGGAAGCTGAAGGCTGCTGTCAAATCCCCCCTCACTCTTCTCTTCTACAGACTAAACAAACCCAAATCCCTCAGCCTCTCCTCATAGGTCATTTGCTCCAGCCCCCTAATCATTATGGTCGCCCTCCACTGGACCCTCTCCAATGCATCCACATCCTTCCTATAGTGGGGGGCCCAGAACTGGACACAATACTCCAGATGTGTTTAAATTGATGCCCTACCTCAACTTCCCATGTAGACATGGCCTTGGGATGGGCTCTTCCCAGGAAGTTGTGCCAAGATCCACAGCCCCCATGCTGACTGCCCCATTCACTTGACTTGCAGATGCTGGTTCGGGAAGCGAGCAGGTGTCTATACCGATTACATCTACCAAGGCCCCATGATCCTGGTGCTCCTGGTAAGAGCAGACATGCTTGCTCCTGTAATGACACCTCACTCTTGTCTTGATTGCGGAGGAGACATTGTCCTAAACTGCGCAGGTCTTTTCAGCCAGGGAGAGCGGCTCGGCCCGTGGGGCTGGGGAAGGGGGGTGTTTCTTAGGAGAGCATCTGGCCGAGTAAGTCAGGTCTCCTTGGAAATAACTAGTCACTAAAATGCCCATCAGTGTTTTGCCCCACAGAGCCCAGTGCTGGAGCCAGCCCATTGGGGTGTCTTGTGTGGCATCCTGGGGGAAGCAGGCAAGTCCCGCGGTTGCTGTGGGAGCTGTGAGGGGAGAAAGCGAGGGATAATGGAAGAGCAGGGCAGGAATGGAGACAGCTGGCAGCATTGCTTTGAGCAGGAAGAACAATTAGGAGGTGACATTTGCTGGGAGCAGCGCTGGACATCCCATCCCTGCTGCAGCCCTCATCCAAATTTATGATCCTGACCCAGCTGCTAAACCCTACCCTAATAGCTGAGTCCCTTGGCGCTCAGCTGATAAACGCTGATAAAGCATGTTGGGGCTGTTCTCTATTTGTACAGCACCTTGCACCCTGGTCCTCCTGGGTTGTTGGCCCTTGTGCTCACAATACAAATAATAACTGGCAATTGTATTGAAAATTGCACCCCTTTCTGTGACCCCTTTGGCACTCTGGCCCCAGCTACCCAATCCCCACCTTTGAATCCTACTAGATTCCTCTCCCAGGTGGATGCCCTTAGCCTCTGTTTGTCAGAGCTGTTAATGGATGACAGGGGAGCCGGGGTGGCCAACCCATGGCTCATGAGTCGCATGTGGCTCTTCCCCCCTTAAAGTGTGGCTCGCGAAGCCTCCCCCTCGATTCGTGAAGATGCCCCTGTAAATGGCCCCCGGTTCCCTGTGCTCACTGGGTGCAGGGGAGCCGTCCGAAATGGCGAAGCAAAATGGCACTGGCTTGATGGCGCTGGCCAACGGGAGCTTGATGTGGCCAAAAACCCAATCTGGAGGTTTTTTTAAAGGGGCAACGTCCTTTTTTTTTTTTCAACAACTTTTTTCTCTTGGCTCTTTGCGTTATATCCAGCACTATTTTGGCTGTTTGCCTGTAACGAGTTGGCCACCCCTGTGGGAGGAATCACTTGATGATTCGCTGTTCTGTTCACTCCCTCTGGGATATCTGGCATTGGCCACTGTTGGAAGACAGGACACTGGGCTAGATGGACCTTTGGTCTGACCCAGTCTGGCTGTTTTCGTGTTCTTATATTCTTATTCTTTGTTCAGGCCCAAGGCATGGATGAGGGTGGTAGGCACTATCCTTAGCCACATGTCTGGGTCTGCCCCGAAGAGCTATAATCTAAGGCTAAGGGTGAGAGACAGCAGGTGGCTGTGACAGACAGGGGAATACAACAAACTTTAAAACCAGCAAATAGTCCTGTAGCACCTTAGGGTATGTCTACACTAGCTCGTTAATTCGAGCTAGGTAGGCAAATGAGGCGACCGGAGTTGCATATGAAGCCCGGGATTTAAATATCCCGGGCTTTATTTGCATGTTCCCGTCTGGTCGCCGTTTTGAAATTTCACTAGCCCAAACTCACTGCTGCGCAGCTACACGCGGCAGTGAAACATTAATTCGAATTAAGTCCTTAGTTCAAATTAACTGTTACTCCTCGTGGAATGAGCATCTCTCGTGTGGACTGGTCCAGGCTGAGGTTGATGGTAGGGTGGTAGTTGTTGAAATCCCTGTGGAATTCTTCAAGGGTCTCTTTCCTTTGGGTCCATATGATGAAAATGTCATCAATGTTGCATGTGTAGAGTAAAGGTGTTGGGGGGCAAGAGCTGAGGAAACGTTGTTCAAGATCAGCCATAAAGACGTTGGCATATGGTGGGGCCATGCAGGTGCCCATGGCTGTGCCGCTGACTTGAAGATACAAATTGTCTCCGAATGGGAAGTAGTTGTGGGTGAGGACAAAGTCACAGAGCTCTGTAACTAGGTGTGCAGTGGCATCATCAGGGATGGTGTTCCTGACGGCCAGTAATCCATCATTGTGTGGAATGTTGGTGTAAAGAGCTTCTACGTCCATGGTGGCCAGGATGGTGTTTTCAGGAAGATCACTGATGTTCTCTAGTTTCCTCAGGAAGTCGGTGGTGTCTCAAAGACAGCTAGGTGTGCCGGCAGCATAGGGTCTGAGGAGAGAGTCAATACAGCCAGATAATCCTGCTGAGAGTGTGCCAATGCTTGAGATGATGGGTTGTCCGGGATTTCCAGGTTTGTGGATCTTGGGTAGCAGATAGAAAACTCCTGGTCGGGGATTTTGCAGGGGGGTGTGTTTGTGTAGATTTGGTCCTGAGTTGTAGAAGTAAGTTTCCCGAGCAGATGGTTTTGGGGGGTTTGGGTATTCTTTAGTGGGATCAGAGGAGAGAAGCTTGTAGAATCTCAGTTGTCTGGCAGCCTCCTGTTCATAATCTGGTCTGATCATGATGACTACAGCACCCCCTTTGTCAGCCTCTTTGATTATGATGTTGGAATTGTTTTTGAGGCTGTTTTTGAGGCTGAGCATTGCGCCCTGCATGGCGGAGGTTAGATGTTACATGTTGTTGCTGACAACGTTGGCCCGTGCACATTTGTGGAAGCGCCACAAGTGAGGAAGACTCTCGTTACAGCCATACAGGGTTGGTCAGTGTGTTGTTCATCAGTGTGTTGGAAATATTCCTTTAGGCAGAGGTGACAAAAATAGGCTTCCAGATCTCCACAGAACTGAATCATATTTGAGGGGGTGGTGGGGCAGAAAGAGAGTCCTCAAGATAGGACAGATTCTTCCGCCAGGCTAAGAGCATGGTTGGATAGGCCGGCAGTGTTGCTAGGTGAGTTGTGGGGAATACAAGACTGCTGGGTCTGTGGAGCAGGCAGCCATCTCAGCACACCAGCTGCGTAACCGGGGCCTAGGTTTTTGCAGGCCTCACGGCAAAGAGGAGTTTTGCAGAGGCCGATGAGGCAGCTTTCTGATATTTATGGGGAGCGTGAGGGGCAGCACTGGAGAAGGCGTGAAGGTGCTTGTCATAAGCGGGCACCAAAGGCTGGCATCGCTGGTCGAGCGGAGTGGGGCTTTGGCGTCAGCTGACACCTGAGGGCTGAGAGGCAGGAGGAGGCTGGGGAGGGCTGTGAGAGCGAAGGGTTGTATTTGATGCAGTGGAAAAGGGCGTATGAGCCCCTTGCCCAGAAGACTGGATGGAAGAGCACAGGGAGGGCCTGCCAAGGGGAAGAAGCAGAAGAGAGAGAGGCTAGTAGGGCTGACAAAAGGGAGTTCCCACCTTCACAGAGTGCGGAGTACAAGTGAGGGGGGCACTGAAAGTCCAGGGACTTCACTAATATGTAGAAAGTGGTGGAGTGAAACACTGCATGGGTGCCCCATCTCAGCGCCACGGGGCCTGTCGTGACAAGCCTGGGAGAAGCTGTTTGAATGGACCAAGCCTCACAGAGATGCCAAAATAGTTGCCTGGGAAGCTCCTTAAAAAGGTCACAAAAGGAGCATCTGTTCCAGTGCAGCTTTGCTAAAGCAGGTCAAACAGAAGTGGTCCGGCCAGCCCTGGCTTTAGTCCGTCAGTAGCTGAGTTCACTTGGTGAGGAAATGAACCAGGACTCACCAGGTGGGGGCCTTCGCAGGGTATGTGAGATGCCAGCCTGGCACCTCAGTCTCATGGCGTTTCTGAGTCTTGCTCGGATGACCCGACCTTGTAAACAGGAGACATGAAGGAGCAGGACACGCTGGGGCTTGGCTGTGCTCTAAGGATGTAAAAGGGTAACCGGTTAATCAGGAAGCATTGCCGGATTCCTCGCATGCCTACCAGTTAACCTCTTAACCAGCAGGGCAGAGGGGCAGCCCCCTACCCGCTGCGGCCCAGCTGGCCAGGGCCATCCTCCATCCGCTCACGAAAGGCTGGGATGGAGGAGCACCCTGACGGGTGGGCTGGCCAGACTCCAGCCAGTTAAATTACATGTTTTGTTGGTCTATAAAGTGCTACCAGACCAGTTTTTGGTTTTTAAGTTTATCACAATGAAGTCATTTAACCAGTTCACTTTCTTCCTGATTCACTCTGGGACAGGTGGGACTTGGATGCATTGGCAGGAGGGGGAAGCCATGTGGAAGGTCCCCGTGGCTACTCCCCCCTTCCTGCCAATCAGTAATAATACCCAGGACTTTTAATCACCGGTATCAACTGGCCTCCCCTCTGGTTCTCTGGGTAATTGGGCCTGGCTCCTCATTTCCCAGCCCTTTAGGTAGCCAGACCGTTTTTAATCTGTGTCAATTTTGCTTGGACCTGTCTGCAGCTCTCCCCATGACCTCATTAATGGAGCAGCAGTCAGGCAATGGATTGATTGCCTCCAGGAGCCACAGAATCTGTCTTATGTTTCTTGGTCTCTTCCTCCTCCTTTTGCCTCCCCCTCTTTCCTTCCTTTGTTTCCTTCCACGGCTTTCTCCACCCCTCTGACTCTAACCCTCCCCCTCCATCGCTGCATCTCACGCCTCCCCTGGAACAAGGGCCAGATCTGACACTGAAGTTGGCCCCAAATGTCTTGTTCATAAAGCACTTGGGGGTGATAAATGAAGCTGCCCTGTCCCTGCAGCCATGCGTCCTGGGTGTTGAATGGGGGTCCTGGCTAAAAATTGGGGTGTTTATGTTACTGAAGACTTAGAGCTGGATTGACATTTTTGTGGGGTTTTATGAAAAACATAACCCGGCCCCCTCCCCACATTTCATCACATTGAGACGATTCCATGAATTTCCCAAGAAATGAAGGGAAACGTGTTTTTAAGCAGACGTGTTACTGTCCTTGTAATGCAGGATTGTGGCAACTCAGGGACTCCAGGTCAAATGGCCCCATTTACAGTCAGAAAAGTCATTTTCCTACTGATGCCTACTGGGATCTGAGAGTCAAGCTGGGTCTTTTCCTTCACTTGCAGCATCCCCAGAATAAAGGGTTGGCAGGGCACGTGCTGGGTATTATGGTGAATGTTTTGCTGGCTAAGTTCCAGGCTAAAACACTTGACCAATCCCGTAGGCTCCAGTGAGTTTGCACAAGAGGGGCTGGTTGGAACCTAGTTCTGTTGCCAATGCCCGGGCAGGAATAGACTTTAGCTCTCCCGGAGCCCTGTTGTCTCTCCAGGCAGTGACAGACTGATGATTCCTCCAGTGCAAAGGGAATCACTACAAAGGCAGCATAGCCAGCCCTACACCATCACCAGGGGGAGGCTGCCCAGGCCAGAACCCAGCAGCCACCAGCCAGCAGATGACAGAGCAGCTCGGAGGATGCTCTTCTGTTGTACCAGAAACTAAACCAACCCCAGCAGCCCCAGGATGGGAGGAGAGGGTCCAGGGTGCGCAGCGTTTCCACCCTCCCCACCCCCTCCCAGAGCACTGCACTCTCTGCTGCTTGGCTAGACCCAATTACTGCGCTCCTGCTGCTTGTTACGCTTTTGAGCATGTCAGTCGCTGTGTGCTGGGGCCCCCAGCGGGCATGGGGTGAGTGGCCTAGTTCTCTGAAGCGCTACTCTCTCTTAGGGTCTGCTCCAGTGTGTCCGACTCACTGGATTTGTGCCCGCCTTGTGCCAGGGTAATCGCCAACAGAGCAGAGGGCAAGTCGGATGGCTGGGCAGCAGCACCTGCCGTAGCAAGGCCCATTCCATCGCAGGCAGCCATAAAGACGCTCTGCGGGCTGTGACCTGCAGCTCTGCCATCCCCCACGCGGCCTCTAGCGCTTGAGCACCATGGCTGGAGGCAGGGATGTGAGTGACTAGTCGACTAGTGACTCGGCTAGTCACTCTTCCCCGCCCCCTGCCGCTTTGCTGTCTCTATCGGAGAGGTGCAGCAAAGGGGGGAGCAGGATCTGGTGCTGGGGGGGAGCAGCTCTTGCTACACTTCAAAAGCAGAAGCCCTGCAGAGCCTGGGGCGAGCTGGGGATTCAAACAGTTCCCCGCTGGCCCCGCGCTCCCTGCTTTTGCACTCCCGGTGGCGCTTTGCTTTTGAAATGTACAAAAGCCCTCCCAAGGCTCTTGTACGTTTCAAAAGCAGGAATGCAGGGCCAGCGGGAGCCAGCTTGAATCCCCCGTCGCCCCGTGCTCCCTGCCGTGCTTCTGCTTTTGAAATGTAGCAAGATCCAGCAGCTCTTGCTACATTTCAAAGAGCCGGCAGGGCTCCTGCTACATTTCAAAGGTGGAAGCACCCGATGCAAATTACATTGACTATTCAATTAGTTGATTAATCTAAATGTAACATCCTTAGCTGGAGGGGAACACCACAGAAAGGGACCAGCCAGGAACTCCAGAGCAGAAGTAGCAAAAACAGAAGCTTTGGCACATTTTCCATCATCTCTGCTCTGCCCCTTCCC
This sequence comes from Apalone spinifera, assembly GCA_030068395.1. Lineage (NCBI taxonomy): Eukaryota > Metazoa > Chordata > Testudines > Trionychidae > Apalone > Apalone spinifera. The sequence goes on from JANRFK010006689.1 coordinate 3,716,686, forward strand.
TTTTCTTTCCTTTTTGTTTAGCTGATCCCCTCCAACTAACCCCCACTGCTGCCATCACTTTGCTAGTATGTTTCTACCCCTTCCCCACCCTGGGCCTGGCTGGTCTATTTGAATTGTTAGCTCTTTGGGGCAGAGACCAGACCCTACCCTATGTCTGTACTGGGCCTTGCACAGCAGGGTCCCATACTTGGTG
>JANRFK010006689.1:3782297-3804976 GCA_030068395.1 Apalone spinifera
ATCATAGCTGCGGTGATGAATGACCCTGCTCAGATCTGGCATCGGGCACCTTGACTGCAACCAGCCTCTTGTTTCCTGTGAGTCATTCTGATGCTTCCCCATCGGAGAGCACGGAACACAGTTAAAAATAACAAAGGGGCCGAAATCAAATCGGACAGGGAAATGAGCCCTCCCCCCCCAAGAGCTCCGTGTGTGTCTCACACAGGCACGCAGGACTGGCCCGTCTGAGCAATGGGGCCCATTAGCCCTCCCTGGCCCGCACAATTCCCAAGATGTCTGTAATTCTGGGAATACACCACGCAGCACCATTAGTGAGCCCTATGCTATGGGCAGGGACCAGGAAAGCCGTCCCGTCTCTAGGATGATTCAGAGCGGCCACCTCAGTGCCTGTGCTTTGGGAGTCCCACAGCAGCTGCCTCAACCAGGACTGCCTGGGGGATTAGCCGGTGGGGAGGGTCTAGTGCAGGGTGCCAGCAGGGGTCGGGTCCCCCTCCCATATTCAGTGCTCTGTCCTGCCGTCCAGCTCCCAGCTCGCTGTGCCCCGCTTCACTGCAAAGCACCCAGCCCCACGGCACTATGCCTTCTGCCAGAGCAGCAAGCTGGGGAAAGGCGGTGGGATGGGGCGGAGGCAGGGTGGGACCTGCAGCAGGGCCCCGCACCCGCAGCACAGTGGAGGGGCTGTGCCAGGCCGGAAACAGGAGGTTCTTTTAAGCCTAGCATCCACTCTTGCCATTGTGGGTAGCAACAGAGATGGGCATGTGCCTGGCTTCCCCAGTTCTGGGAAGAATCATCCCTTTTAGCCAAAGGAGCGTTTTGCCTAGAGTCGGTAGGAGGTTTTTTTCTTTCTCAATGGAAATATTTGTCAAAAATATTTTTCTTTTCTTTTGAGGAAATTTTCAGCTTTTCATCCAGAAACTCTCACACACACAGACGCACGTGCACGCATAAAAATGCACACTCACACTCAAAGATGCACACACACAGAGATGCGCGCACACGCACACACACACACACACAAATACAAAATAAAAATACAAGTTGGCAGAAAACTGCCATAAAACAAAAAAGGTTCAGTTCCATTTTCTACTTGCTTTGTGGAGGAAGGGGTGGGGTTGATGGAAAACTGGATTTTCTTTTCCCAAAATATTTTCACTTTGTCAAAAACTCCATTTTCTGACCAAAAAAAGAAAAAAAAGTTTGGATGGAACATTTCTGGCCAGCCCTGGTCTTTCTCATGAGAGTTAAATGAGATGGTTAAAGTTGGTTTCTTGCTGCACAGGGGTACTCGGCCTCTCCCCAGCCTCTCCTCGCAGCTCTCCTCCCCCTCAGACAGCGCTTGCAGGAGATAACTGTAAAATCCCTGCTCTTCTGCCCTGCTGAGGATTCAGCATGAGTGCGTCTCTCACTGCACCATGCAGCAGAGGTCCCCTCTCTGCCCTGGCTGACTGACACCTCCTCGAGTGCGGTGTGGGGCCAGCAAAGAGGAAGGAGCAGAAGAACCTGCCCAGCTGCCAGGGGCATGCAGAGAAGCTGCCCATAGGAACACAGGGGGCATGAGAGCTGGTCAAAATTATTGAAATGAAAACCAGGGTTTGGGGCTCTTGACTTTTTTTGGGGGGGGACGGGGGGAAAACATTTCAACCAAGTTTCACATTGTAGGGAAATTTCTACCAAAAGTCCCCCCTCAAATCATTGTTGTAACGATCTTTTTAGACAAAACTCAGTTTCCATTTGCTCCTGGGGTCACAGATTGGTTCGGTTGCTCCTTGCAGCTCCATCCTGATTGGCTTCATGTAGCCTCTCTGGACCTTTTGGAGGACTTACTGCTCCTTCATGCAGGGCATGATTAAGCCTTTCTATGCCTCTGTGGGGCAGACACTCCATCACACCTGTTATAATTAGAACATTTCTCCTTATCCTTGTCAGTCCTACTCTACAAAGATATTTCATTGATATCTTCAGTTTTTCTCATCTATCGGCTGCATTATTTTAGTAGCTAACTTGAATTCAGTGACATCTACTTCTCCTTTTTCTTCGTATTATATTTGGATTCTGACATTTTTCACAACAAAAACAATCAACATTGTTTTTGAAATATGTTTAGCCAAAACTCAATTACCATGTATTGCAAATATATTTTAAATATTCCTTCTTATTCCCTCGGTTGTCCCTAGATGTTTCAGTACGGTGAGCTTCCCTTATCAGTTGTCTACATTTGTTAACATCTAATCCATATTCATCGTCATCTACCTCCCCTTCTTCTATTTGTTATATATGGATTTCTTTCTTTGAAAAAAAATCTCTGCTCACTTAGGAAATCTAAGTTTACCAATAAATACCATAAAAGCATAAGAAATATAATTTGTATTAACTATTATAGAAATGAACACATCACTTTTTGGTTCCAGAAACATTATTCTTTGACATAGTTATCACACAGTTCTATCTGGAGTGGAAATACTGTGATACAAGATGAATCTCTTTGCCACACTGAGTATATTTTTCACCTGGGGATTTTCTTAAACTCAAAGATAATTCTACCATTATACAAATTTACAAACCCAGGTGACTCTATCTAACTTATTAACAGTCCCCAAAATATCCAAAGTGCTATGCTTTTTCTGAGGGTAAGTGATTTCTGTCTGAGAATGAGGACATAGCAGCCAAATATCTACATATTTATGTTTCTCTTACAACGGCTTTGCTGTTTATGAAGTCGATGCATTAATTATTCCATAACAATAATCTACCATATCTAATTTTAGCTTATTTTCTTCTTCACAATGACAGGCTACCAAGAGTCTAGTAGCTATACTAATGAGAAATTAATTTCTAGTTCATTTCTACAAGTGTGATCATTTATCTTACGAAGCCCCAGTAGAGTTATAAAAGAATCCTTTGGCAATAAATATCCAACTCTATGCTGTACTTGGCTGTGAGTTGCATGCTAATGCCCTATAACAACTGCACATCTGCTATCTATGCCTAAAATTACCTCTTACCCCTCAGATTCTCCAATAATTTCTCCCCTCAATCTAAACATAATGTTTAAGCACACCTAAGACACTGGTACCCTTGTTCATAACCAGGGCTCTGATGTACTATGGAAATACACATAACAAACAACAACACCCCAGGTGGTGTAAGTTGCCATTTTCCTTGTAAGAAATGTTATTATGCTGCAAACCAAAGTTCTTGTCCAAGTCAAACCCCATTCCTCTAGGGTTATGTGTCTAGCCAAATCCTTTTCCTAGCAGACATTTCACTGTCAGGGCAGTTGTCAGCAAAGACTGATGCAAATTATTTATTATTCTTTGTTTTTTTCCTCTGCAGCCATAAGCTATTGTGTCTATTCAAGGAAACTTTCAGTATAGAGCAGTTTTCTGAAAAGCCGAACAACGTGGTAAATGCTCCAAAAGAATCTCACACTGAGGAGCCTAAGTCCCATTTCTGAAATCTAAATCCAACTGTCTTTCAGTGACATTTAGGCTACTAACGTACAATATGTAGGTTTCCAACTTCCATAAGTTAGGAGCCTAAATATTTTACAGGTTCTGAGCCTGAGTACCTAGATCACTGAAAACTGAGTTTAAGCTTCCCAGTCCCTTAGGTGCTTTTGAAAACGTTTGCTATAATTAGGCTTGGCAGAATTTGTTTTTTCTATAATTTCAGTGGGTAATAGAGGCTTATTTTTAAGCATTTTTTCTGTTTGTCTATTTTAAGTTTCACAAATGCATAAAATTATGGGATGTACGTATTTTTTCACTTCTCAAGTATCAATTTAAGTTTTCAGAAATGGTGGGGGGGGAGACAATAATTATTTAATAACTGCAGGCATTGAGATTCAAACAGTTAAAGCTTCACAACAATTACGATACAAATTGTCATCACATATCTAAATATACAAAGTCAAGAGCCTTCAATCAAACTCTAGGCTCTCAAGCAACATTTTTCTTACTTCACCTGTCTGTGTATTTCAGTTGTTGTCAAGGGGAATTTTTTTGGCAGTGTGTCTACAGTGAAATTATTTTTCACCAGCATTTACACATAGAAAACCAGATCTTTCCAAGTGCACCTATAATGCTTGCTTGGAGGTACCAATACCATGAGATAGTAGCCGCATTCAAGTTAGTTTTGATTTTTGCAAAAATTCAGTGATAACCATTTAGATCGCGAGCTGTTCAGGGCAGAGACCACCTCTTTGCTCTTTGTCCAGCACCTAGCACACAGGGGCTGGAACTCCAGCTGTTACCACAACACAAATAACACAAGGGATGTTACATTTCTGGCATATCTGTGTTTTAAGATTGTTTCAGGTTGCACATAACATTTGGATTCAATTTTAATCATTTAAGGGGTTTGGATTTTTAATACTTGGTCAAAATGAAGTCATTTGAAGAGGGAAAAAATGTCAATATTGCAACCAAACAATTTTGCCCAGCTTTAATAACTAATGGCAAACACAGAAAAGTCTCTTTGGTAAGCAGCTGCCTAGCCATGCTTATTCCATGGCTCTTCCACTCCTAATGAAAGGGATTGACGATGCCAAGCAGTGCTCCTAAATCCCTTAGGTGCTTTGGAAGACTCCGTCCCATGGATCCCAGATTCGTTTTATGGATCCAAGGCTGAATTATTTGCAGTGGGTGCTGTTGACAAGTTCTTTTTTCTCTGGTTCCATCCTCACCCCAAAGGGTCGCTTAGGCCAAAGTGTGGCCAGATTTCTGGAGGCCAGGGCATCTTCTTGAGCCATTAACTCACCTAGATTGACAGTGCCACCGTTTTCAATTAAAACCTGCTGTTGGGCAGTGTAAACATGGTCACTCAGCACTAGAATGCCCCCTCAGGCTCTCTTGCTGGGCTAATCCCCCCGTTGAGGGTCCCTCTGGTGGTTCCTCTTCAGTGGCTCAGCCCTCCAGCCAGGTCACCATCTTGAGTCTACCCCTTGCAAACTGAGAGTCCCATAAACATTTTCTACACAAACAAACATCCCTCCCTCCCAGGGCTCTTCCTCAGCCTGTGCCCAGCTCTGCCTGCGGTCCCCTCACTAGCATCGATCTCCCTTCTGTGGGCTTGTACGCCCCCTCTCTGGGGCCAGTAGGAGAATCCGTCCCTCCCTCTATCCCGGTGCCAGCTCCGGGCCTTTGGCAGCTGCCCCTCAACCTGAGCTGCAGTTGTCCCTGGTCCAATTCCCAGCCAGCCTCTTGTCTACCCCAGGCCCAGGCTGCCCTGCCTAACAGCTTCCCTTGCTGAGTCTTTGCTGCTTTCCTTGGGGTCCCACTGGGCTTTATTACCCCTTACACCCCACTCTTGTTCCCCTCGCCAGAGCTCCCTTCTGCACTTGGCGGCAAAGCTGCCTGATTTCCCTCATATGGCTCATTCCCCGCAGGCACCTCAGCCCCAGGCTCGCCAGCCCCCAGCTCCAACCAGCCCATAAGAGGCAGGATTTGAGCTCTGTGGCATCTGACCGAGGGGTAGTAAAGGGGCCTAACTGAGAATCAGGCCCAGAATAATTCCTTGGGGCAGGGGCACAGATCAGGAGCTGCACCAGGGTGTCGGACTGTTTCCTAATTGACTCAGGCGTTATGTGCCTGGCAGTGCTCTGGGCCCAGTTTGCAGCCGGATTACATTGCCACAGGGCATTGGTGGTGGATCTGAATTAAGCAATCTGCTGGCACACCTAATGTCCAGCTACACCAGCACTCCTCACTTGCCCCGGCCTCTGACTCTATTACCCGGCAGAAGCACTATGACATCTACTTAGTAAATGGATTGGAATCACGTGGAGCTTTTCTGCAGCTAGGGAGTCTGATCCGAGCAGAGTTGGACTCCAGGACCAAGGCAGAGGAGCTGGCGATTGCAATCATTGACTCCGCGCTCATTAATAAAACCAGGCCCTTTCTTTGCGGGAGCTGCAATGGCTTTGTGAAAAGGTGTCTTGGATTTCAGGTCCTCCATCCCGGACTTGGGGGCCCGAAGAAACTCATGCTCTTTGGGGACGGGGTTGGTACTTATTGTAGGTGCATGCTGCACCTATCACTGTTGAGCCCACCCTGTCAGAGGCATTTAGAGACTATACAATAAGAATAAGAATATCCTCAAAGCACAATCACCCGGCCCCACTGAGAGACCCACTGGAGATGGGCAACCTCCGTGAGGCTCCAGGATCTCTGCCTATTTAAGGAGAGTTAAGAAGGTTTTGCAAAACTAATTAGAGTCCATGCCCTTTATATAGATACATTGGCTGCACTGTAGTTGTGCAGGGCCAGGCAACCCCTACCACCAAGAGGGAAAGGGGTGGAAATGAGAGAGGAGTGTGGACAGAGGAAGTGTTAGGGGTACCTCCTTCATGGAATCCCCTCCACAGAGATGCAGGAAGTAGACTGTGCAGGTGGCTGGGGCTTAAAGACATGAGAAGGGGCTGACTGGGCCACCGAGCCCAGCATCCTGTCTGCCAACAGTTACCAGTGCCAGGGAATGAACAGAACAGGACAATTCTTGAGTGATCCATCCCCTCATTCAGTCCCAACTTCTGGCTGTCAGAGCTTTAGGGACACTCAGAGCATATTGTGTCCTAGACCAGCTTGGCTAAAAGCCATTGATGGAACTATGGACTTCTCTAATTCTTCCTTGAACCCATCCCCTAGCAACGAGTTCCACAGGTTGACCATGTGTTATGCGAAGAAGTGCTTCCCTCTGTTTGTTTTATGCCTGCTGCCTATTCATTTCATTGGGTGACCCCCTAGGCACATGTGTGCTGTGAAGAAGCAAACAACACTTGCTCATTTACTGTCTCCACACCAGTCATGATTTTGTGTTATCATGGCTAAGCCACTGTCTCCATGTGAGCTGAATGAGTGGTCTCTCTCTAGTGGCCGGGCCCACACATGGGGCAAAGGCCCTGCACTTGCAAGCTGCCACGACAGACGTGGCTTCAGCAGCAGAGGCCTGTGATTGTAACTATCCAGGCAGAGCTGTAATCCCAGGTTCCTAGGCACCCTTATTTACTCGGGAATCGTTATTTCCAGCAGCAGCAAGCGTCAGGGCTCCCCGTAAATCTGTGCCAGGAGCTTTGCCTTCTCCGCAGCTGCTTCTTCTCACCCACGAAAGACTTCAGACAGCTGCAGCCCCGCCCCAGCTGAAGCTCAGTAAGACTGAGATGATCCATCTTCCCTCTTGCTGGCAATAGCAAGAAGACAGAGAGGAGGAGAAGAAGCCAAGGTTTGAGCTCTGGTACCTTAGTAACCCCAGCAGAAGTGACAGTCAGTGGGGGCGTCCTGGTGCCCAGTTCCGGCAAGAGCTGGCTGAGTTGCGGCAAAGCCGGCAGGGAGCTATTGAAAGAGCTGGCGGGACCCGGGTTGCACTAGGACGGGACCTGTAAGAAATGTGAAGTTACTTTCACAGATGGCCCCAGTCAAACAGGCTTGGGAACGGGGCAGTGTTGTCAGTCACAAGGCAGAGGGACAGACACACACACATACAGGGCCTGTCAGGGCTACACTGGGGTGAGTCACCCAGCTCCCACCATAACGACTTGTTCGGCTGCACCAAGGAGCTCCGCTAACGAGGAACTGCAGGCAGCTTTGAGATGGCCTGGGGCTGAAACATTGGCTGCCACACAGACATACCCCACTGGCCAGTGTGCTACGGATTTCCGGTTCTCTGTGCACATCTGCATGCACGGGTGTGTGCTTGTGAAAGTGTCTCCCCAGGCATACCTGTGGCTGCACTATGCCAGTGTGGAGGGTTGTGCACCAGTTTCTGCCTGTGCATGCATGTGCAGGTGTGTTGTGAGTGTGTCCTTGTGACGGTACTTGTGTCAGGAATGTGCATGATGAATGAGCACGGGCAAGTGTGGGGGGGTGTTTCATGTGCCTATATCTGTGTCAGTTGGCTTGGGGGGGGAGGGTTGTGCTTTTGCATGGTGCCAGTGCATAGTATGCACACATGTTGCTCATACAAATGCAGGTGTGTGTGAACAGCATGAGCTATGTACTTTCATAGAGGAGCTCTTGTGGCTACATCTATCAGATAAATGGCAGATTCCCCGTTAACCAAATAACAAAATGGATTTGAGCTAGCAGGTAACAGAGCTCAAACCTCCTTCCCCCCTCTTCCCCCCCCCCCCCCCCCCCCCCCCGGGAGAGAGCAACCCTCCTTTTGGGCAGACTAACTGATTGCAATAGATCAAATAAAGCTCCTGAAACTTCTGGAGATTCAGAAGTGGGGAGAGGAATGAAGAGAGAGATGGGGAGCCATCCAGCTACGTCAGATGCTAGCTAATACTAGTGCACCCTGAATTCTGCCATCCAGCTGTGTCTGTTGCTAACTAATAACAAACAGTGCACCCCAAATTCTGCCATCCAGCTGCATCAGATGCTAGCTAATACCAGTGCACCCTGAATTCTGCCATCCAGCTGCATTAGATGTTAGCTAATAACAGAGCACCCCAAATTCTGCCATCCAGCAGCATTGTTTTCGCACAAACAGCTGCAGGGAGCAGAGGTGGAAAGATGCTGGTGGCCCAGACAGAAAAATGTTTTATGAAAATACAAGAGAAAAAGAAATATCCAAAGCTCCTCTGAAACCCATCCCCTGCCAAGCCTGTTCTAGCCTCTGATCATAATTCATCTAGCAAGTGAGCTATATCAGACCCTGGAGCAACAGACCATCGTGCCAGTCAGAGATTTTCTGAAGAGTGTCACTAAATCTTAGTGGGTGCGTGTCCAGAGACGTTCCAGGCTTGTGCTTCACGTACAGGGGGGTGAGTGAGGTCAGGGCAGTGAGTGAATGTCCCAGAGGCCAGGAAATTGACAGATCACATCACCAAGCCCAAAGGCGGGCAGCTGAATTTAATCTTCCTCTCCCTTCATGCTTTCTCTCGCGAGGCTCTCTCCTCATGCCTGGGGGTGGCTGAAAGTTTTCCACAGACATTTTTTCCCATGCAGAATTGGGTTTTCAGCAAAACACGCATCGGTGGCCAGTGTCTCTCTCCCATCAACAAAATTGGGCATCAACAATATCATGGCCTGAGCCCATTTTTCAGAGCCCCTTATCCGGCTGCAGCAAAGAAAAGCCTTTGCTTTGTCAGCGAATCACATGGCTTAATTGAAGGTGCTAGAAACCAGGTTTAAACTGAATTCAGAATGTCCACAAAGGGAGTTAATAAAACCAAATGGCAGCACGTTTGTCTGTAGACACCCTCCTGGTCTCCTTCCTTGCCTTTGTTTTTGTCTTATTGTCGACCTTGCTCCATGTGCAATTTCCTGCCCTCCTTGGCTTTTCTCACATCAGTTTTGCCCTGTAACTTCTCCCTTCATTTCCCTGCTCAGATGCTTTATCCGCCCTATGTGGCATTCTCCTAAAGCCCAGAGCTCTTCACACTCCCCTCCCCATCAGCACTAGTGGTTAACGCCACGAGATGGCTCACAGCTCCCTTGGGCACTGATTCATTTCCCTTTCGACATGCGCCGTGCCCCGTGTGTCCTTCCCTGCCATTTGCATTAGCAAGCTGGATCCAGCCCTCTGCTCCAAAACATCCCTCCTGGCTTCCAAGAATCCGGCTGCAGGAATTCCCAGCCAGGCATCAGTCCCACTGCGCTGGTGTTCTCCACTGCCATGTACCATCTCTGCCGTTCTGCATCTGCCATGGCTGCATCCCTCACCGGACCACAGAACTGCCATGCTCCCTACCCTCTTGGTGAATTGATGGATGTTAAGAGAAACTTCAGGGTTACCCTGTCCCATCTACAGCCCTGCAAAACCAACTGACTATTGCATTCCAGTCTGTGACACACGAGCAGCGTAAAGGGCCAAAAGAATTCCCCCAGGATCCTCCCAACACAAAGCGACTGCCCCATCCATTCTCATGGATGCAGGCATAGGAACTTGCTGGGAGCAGGGCTGCTCAGTTCTTCTCGTGGAGGTGTGGGACACCCGTCTTACATTGGAGCAGCCCTGGGCTTAGCAACAAAGCTCCTAGAGATGGGCTAAAAAAGTCAGTGAAACAGTTTTCTTGGGTTCTGAGGGTAAATCACAATGAAAACGCTCTGCGGGGCCGTGCTGATTTCCACGACATTCCTGAAGCCAGGAGCCCCACCTGCCAGGCAGGTTCCAATCCTGCCTGCTTTCCTGCCAGCTCCCCCACCTGCCTCTCCGATGCGGTGGTGGCCACTGAAGAGTCAGCTTAGTTCCACAACCTGGCTCTGCTAGGGCCAGCTTCTGGGCACCTCGTCTGGTGGGCATGCTGAAGCCATGGTTCTTACAGCCCAGCCCCCAGGACCATGGCTCCCTGGCAGCCCAAGCTCGCACAACCCCCCAGGGCTCTGGGTCTGAGATAGCTGGGGAGTTGGAGCTCCCAGGACAGTGGGGCAGAACAGGGTATTTCTGTTTTATGGAGAATTGCCACATTTGGGGGTTAATTCTGAATTGGAACAAAAGCAAATTTCTAAATCGTCAGTGAAACATACTTGGCATTCTCTGCCGCACAGAGAGGGAAGGCATCTCTAGGCCTCCCACCTGTGTCTTGGTGGCACAGAAGGATGTGAGTGTATTCCGAGCAGCGAGGCCTAGCAAAACCCCCACTTAGAGGCACTTAACCCCACAGGCAGTTAAAGAAACCAAACTGGGGTTCCACCAACCTTTCAGAGCTAGAGACATGTGTGCGTGCGCCACACAACACGCCTCTTTGGTTACACAACACGCCTTGTGTAACCAAAGAAAAATCATTTTAAATTGGAATCTCAGTCTATGCTATTCCTAATCTGTTGGGAAGTCATCTTTCAAGTGCCTGGCCCAAGTGACCCAGGAAGGAAAGGGTTAAGGTGTCACCTACATTCCCTAATCCTGCTGCCCTCATTGTTCTTAACCCATACTTACCTCTCCCTGAAAGATTCAAAAGTCCAAACTTCATCACAGCCTCCCCATCTTTGTTGGCTGCACTCATCCAATAAGGAAATAGGAAATGAATCATGTGACTGAAGTGGCTATTCTAAGAGTAGGAACCAATGATGAACCCAGTTCATGGATATTCCTCAGAGGATTGTTTGTCCAAATGAAACATTTGATGACTAATTTGGAATAACAAACACATTTGTGGATTTCAGAGTCCATTCAAGATCAGAAAAAAGTAAGATTTATTTTCTGCAAAGACTTACACCAGCTCTAGCCCTAGCAAACCTGAAATTAGGTCTATAACAGGGTATCTGCCCCACGCTGGCCAGCAAAGTTAATAGAGTCCTAACGAGGTTGTGTGAAAAGCAGCCAATAGGAGAGAGCCTGGGAGAAGCAGCCAGATAGGGCCCAGTATGCCTCAGGGCAGAGAGCAGATTCAGTAGCTGCTTGGAGCTTGAGGAGGGGGGATTGTATCTGGAAAAGGCTGCAATCCTGTCATGCTTTGGATAGAGCAGAGCAGGAAGGAACCTGAGGAGAAATGAAGGAGCTCTGGGAAGGCTGTTTAGATTGAGGAGGGTCCTGTGGCCATGGGGAAGTGGTCGGGGGAAAAGCAATGATAGTAGAGAAAGGGGGGTACAGCAGGAGACTGTGATCCACAGGGCCCCTGAACTGGACCCAAAGTAGAAGACAAGCCGTGGAAGTGGCTGGGCTACTGAGTAGCTAAACTCCCCGTGAATGGGATGGGTCTGGGTGATACAGTTACAGGCAGTGGCTTGGCCAAAGGGCCAAGCCATTAAGAGGATGCTGTGATTCATGATGCTGCAAAAGAGGCTGCAGGTACACAGTGAGGAAGGAGTAATGGCCTGCAGACCATGGAGGGGGTTGTCAGCCTCAAGCTAACCCCCAGAACGATCAGGAGAAGATGCCAGTCCAGCCATTAGTGATGCGTGACGCAGTCCTGCTGGGCCCAGCCCAGAAAAAAGCTGAGGGCCCTCCATTCCATAAGGGTTGTCTTCAGCTGAGTGAAAATCAGAATTTCCTTCCTACAGGAAAATCCCACGTCTTGACATTTGTTTTCTTGTTTGCATCTCCCACCATGGGCAGTAGCCACGTGACTCCCATGATGCCCCGTGATGCCCCGCACTGGTCAGTCAGGGGGAAGCCCCAGTGCATGGTGTGAGGCACTGTCCAGCCATGTGAGAGAAACGGGGCTAAAGCACTGAAACTACACTTCCCATAAGGCACTGTACCATCCTTGTCAAAGGCAGTTTAGTGTCAAACTGACTTGAAACAAAAATGATTCCTTTAGAGTTTCCCAATGGAAAATTGAAATGTTTCTGCCAAATCAGCATTTGCTCTGGGGTAGGGGGGGACTTTGTGCAGAAACTGCATTTTCCATCCAAAAATCATTTTGAAAGAAAACTCCTGACGAGCTTTGAAGCTGCCTGTCGATGAAGTTCCCGGCATCTCCCAGGATCAGGCCCTTCTTGCCAGAAAGCTGTTTGTTCATATTCTCCCATGTCAGCAAGAAAGTCTGGAGTCAGTTCAGCCCTTTATCATTACAGCTGCAGCACTTGCCTGTAATTAGTTTCTTTATGACATGCTCCGTGCACGCTGTTAAAATTGCCAGGCTGGATCCTCGGCTGGCACAAACCAGCATCCCTCTGCCGCTGTGGACTGAGCTGCATGGACGTACGGCAGCTGCAGAGCCAGCACTCCCTGTGTATTTTGTTTAATACATAGGATATAAAGCCTGCACTAATAAAAACAAGCAGCCGCTGTACCACTGCAGAGTTTGTGATACTCAAGGAGGAAAGATGACAGAGCTTTATTCATCCAGCTCGAAGGAGGCTTCCAAGGTCAGTCAGCCCAAACATCCACAGAAGAGCTTCATTAGTTAATTAGTTACAGCACACCTACACAGCACTGTTATTTCATGACGTTATTCTGAAATAACACGTCCGTGTCTACACTACAAGTAGCTATTTCAACATAATGTCAAAATAATGTTGAGCTGGAGGACTTCTCACTATGACTCCTGTAACCCTCGTTTTACGAGGAGTGAGGGAAGTCGGAAGAGTAGTGCTCTTCTTTGGACTTCCGGCTGTGTAGACAGCGCCAAAAGCTGAAATACGCTATTTCGACTTAAGCTATGCAATTGACACAGCTGAAGTTGTGTAGCTTATTTCAGCTTTAGCCCTGCTGTGTAGATGTGCCGTTAGTTAGTTAGTTAGTTAGTTAGTTAGTTAGTTAGTTAGTTAGTTAGTTAGTTTTGCAAAATCCATGTCGTTCTCTGCAGCGGATGATCAGTTTTTCCAACAGTACTATTACAATAGCTCATATTTTATATACAAAAATTCCCAGAAAAAGAACTGCCTGCTGAATAACAAAACAATTTGTAGAATAGTAATAGAGATGTAGCCGTGTTAGTCTGGTCTTGCTGAAACAAAAGACAGGACTATGCAGCACTTTAAAGACTAACAGGATGGTGTAGAAACTGTAGAAACCATTTCATATTTAGCAAGAAGCCATTCTGTATAACAAAAGCCATTTAAGTTTCTCGCTTCTGCATGTACACTAGAAAGTTAACTGACCTTCACCAATGTGAGAAAGGCCAGGAGGATGGGCTGTGGGAATGTGTTAGTGAACTATTTTGAGCTGAAGCTCAAACTCCCTAAAAACCTGTTTCTTTGCTGATAATAATTCCTCTTTGAAGTTTGTTTTGATGGAATGCCCTGGCATCAGACTTGTTTGGTTAAGGGTATAAAATACTAGGATTGATTGTATTAGCCAGCCTTATTGGGCCTGGCTTTGCTGGGACCACATTTGGCTCATGCTGTGCTTTATTAATTAACAAAGCTGTTTGTTAGCTGCCTAAACAGAGAGGAGTGTTTTTGCTTCGACAATGGTTTATTAGGTGATGAGCTTTCATGGGGCAACCCTATAATAACAAACCAATCTCCAGAGTTCAGCTTTTAACAGCCAAACAATAATAGTGTGACTATCCCAGTTCCCACAAGCCCTTAAACATTGATTAATCGATTCCAAGGCCAGAAGGGACCCGTGGGATCATTAACTCTGCCTCCCTGTGTGCCTGTCCCACGAGTAGTTTCTAGAACATAGCTGTCAAAAAACATCCAGTCCCGACTTATCCACCATACTCTGCAAATTTGCTCCAGTGGTTAATTATTCTTGCTATTAAAAATGTACCCATCATTTCCAGTCTGAAAGTGCCTCACATCAACTTCCAGGCATTGGATGGCATTAGACCTTTCTCTGCTAGACAGAAGATTCTAGATGAAATGTTTGCTCCACATGAAGGTACATCTAGACTGTAACCAAGTCACCCCTTCACCTTCTCTTCGTTAAGCTAAATAGATTGAGCTCCTTGAGTCTATCACTATAAGGCAAACTTTCTAATTAACAAGGCTGTGTTTGCAGAGCTTGCCTTTGCCACCCGGCGCTCGTTAGGAACATGGCAGTAAAACATAAAGGGCAAGCCAGCAATTCAGAACAAACTTGCAAGAAAAGCTACAGGCTGGGGGCCGACTGGCTAAGCAGCAGTTCTGCAGAAAAGGACCTGGAGATTACAGTGGATGAGGAGCTGGGTATGAGTCCGTAGTGTGCCCTTGTAGCCAAGAAGGCTAATGGCATATTGGGCTGCATTAGGAGGAGCATTGCCAGCAGATCTAGAGAATTTCCCTTTATTTGGCATTGGGGACATCACCTTCGGAGTAATGCGTCCAGTTCTGGGCCACCACTACAGAAAGGCATTGTCCATTGTCCAGCAGAAGGCAACAAAAATGATCAGTGGGCCGGAGCACATGACCTACGAGGAGAGGCTGAGGGATTTGGGCTTATTTAGTCTGCAGAAGAGAAGAGCAAGGGGGGAGTTGATGGCAGCCTTGAACTACCTGAAGGGGGGTTCAAGCCTGAAGGGAGGTTCCAAAGAGGAAGGAGAGAGGCTATTATCAGCAGTGACAGGTGACAGAACGAGGAGCAATGGTCTCAAGTTGCAGTGCGGAAGTTCTAGGTTGGATATGAGGAAAAACTCTTTCCCTAGAAGGGTGTGTCTAGACTACGGGGTTTTTCGAAAAAAGTAGCCTTTTTTCAAAAAAACTTCACCTGCATCTAGACTGCAGCCGCATTCTTTCGAAAGTAAATTGAAAGAATGTGGCAGTTTTTTTGATCGCGGTGAACCTCATTTTGCGAGGAATAACGCCTTTTTTTGAAAGTACTCTTTCGAAAAAAGGCGCTATTGAATGCAAACTGTGCTTTTTGGAAAGAAAGCATCTAGACTCTCTTTCAAAAAAAGGCTCGCTTTTTCGAAAAATCTGCTTGTAGTCTAGACGCTTTTTTTTGAAAGAGGCTTTTTCAAAAGAGTACTTTTGAAAAAGCCTCTTTCAAAAGAGGCTTGGAGTCTAGACATAGCTGAAGAGTGGGGAAGCACTGGGATGGGTTCTCTAGGGAGGGGGTGGAATCTCCATCCCTAGAGATTTTTAAGTCTCTGCTTGACAAAGCCCTGGCTGGGATGATTGAGTTGGGGTTGGTCTTGCTCTTAGCAGGGGACTGGACTCGATGACTCCTGAGGTCTCTTCCAGCCCTAGGATTCTGTGATTCTATGAAAGCAGTGGGCATATGCCCATCAAGAGCAACACACACACACTCACTGAGAACAATGGAAAATTCACTCTTCCCACACACAGTCTTGAGAGCAATGGAGAATTTATACACACAGACACATACATGTGCACTCACGCACACTAGGCATAATGGAAGCTCTTTGGCAACCCCCTCTGTGCCTAAAGTCCCCATCTCTAAAATGGGCCACTTCTCCCCCTTGGTCTGGCCTGTTTACAGAGACTGTGAGCTGTTCAGGAGAGGGCCTGTCGCTGCGTGTCCGTACAGCACCTAGCACAATGGGGCCCGGAGCTGTGACAGGCACTCATCACTGTGACCACCACTTTTATCATCAACAGCAACAATTGGCCCCGTGTGCACAAGCTTCTGGGGACCAGTTGGGATGGCAGCTTTTGTGCTGTGATGTTTGTTCAGTCAAAAGTGGACTGTGACCCACTCACTTCACATCAGCTCAGAGGAAGCAACACACACACATCACTGTAGGTCTGGGCTGGATTTGAAATGCTTTATAGCCCATTATCCCACAGATGAAACCAGGGGACAAGAGCAAGACAAAAAAATTCAGAGCTGTCCCAAAGTTTGCCGGAGCTCTTATTCTAGGTTCTAAGTTGATCCATCAGGAGGCAAAAGGATCTATGGTAGTTGTACCCATCAGAAGAGCCTACTGTGCCTCTTTTCCCCATCCTTATTAATCTCTTCCAGGATGTACTCAATTTTTGGAGCAGATTGGGTGATCTTGATCATTACTGAAGGAAGCTTTAGCCTCAATCCGGTTGGCGAGTACAACTTTTCCCTGCCTCCAAAATTCCAAAATGATTCTATTATTTACAGGCAGTGATTTGAAGAAAGGCACTTAAGATTCTGAGGCCTAGCAAGGTTTTTGTCAACAACTCCTGCTCTTTTCATTGCCTGTATCGATTCTGCAGTTTAAAACCACTTAAGAAAAGTGGTTTTCTTACTCAGTTGTAAGACAGACTAGTGCTCTTGGAAAGGGTGGAGGGGAGCAGTAGCTTGAGACAGGAAGGGTGTGGAAGAGCCTATGCACAATTTCACCTCTGCTGAGCTTCTTGGCTTGGGTCTCCCGCTCTTCTGCTCAGTCATGACCTGCCATTGATGGGATTTGAAAGGTCAGGCTGACATGTCAGTTGCCTGATCTTTCTTTTACAAGAAAAGCTGCTTTATTGTGCAAAGGCAGAAGTATCCAGTACAGTGATTCATATCAACCACCATGGATTACGGTGACATTTTCAATAGACCTTGTTCTCAATTCACTGTGACCTTCATGGCGTTGGGACTGTTTGGTCAATCGATTTGGTTGGATGTTTTCCTATTAGCACACAGCCTCATGCTACCTCACCAAGGGAGAGACCCAAAATGCAGCCCACAGCACAGGGGCCAAATTGTCCTAACTCCAGAGGGCTAGTACAATTCACACCAGCTCTGGAGATGCTCTATGGAAATTTCACGATATAGCCAGCGGCTCCCTTTATTTCATATGCCAAGTGAGCATGCAATTAGTGCAGGCCCTAAGGCAGTCTCCATCCTGACCCAAGCAGATTAAAGATCAGGTTGCCTGCAGCCTTCTCCAGTTTATCTGGAGATAGTGGGAAGTTTGCAATTCCACCTTAGGTTGGGAAGACTCTGGGAACCCCGAGCCCAGCTTGGTTTTGCAGCTGTAGAAGTTGGAGAAGGTGCAGTAATTCCAAAAGCATTAGTTGCTTTGTAAGTGTTCCCGTGTCATCTTGGTCTGCTCCCAGTGTCTAATGGATAAGACACTCACCTCTGTGTGTAGTGTCAGGTCCCATGGGAGGTGAGAGACCATGCTAATTTACCATGGGTTGTGGCACTTTTTCCATCACTGAAAGCTTTTAGATTAAGACTGGCCATTTCTACAAGAGATGGGCTCCAGCTGAAACAGGGTGTAACTCACAGAAGTCATACGGCCCGTGTTATATCAGACATCATAGGACTATGATGGCAGGTCATCCGACATCCCTGGATTATCACAGGGAACCCATCTCAGCTTAAACATCTGTGAATCCACAGATTCAGGGTCACAAAGTTAATGTTACCTGCAGATGCCAGAGATGTTTTCTGTCCCAAATGTCTCTGCAGGGCTATCAGTTCTTGGGAGTGGCAGGCAGTTTGTTTCCTTTGAAACCTCTCCTTTTCTCTAGCCACCTCTATGGGAGAGCCTCACAAATGTGAGCACTCCTGCATGAGGGCCAGGAAATTAGCCCTATTTTAGAAACTGAGCCCCAGAGCAGGCATGTAACTGCCTCATTCCACATAGAAAGTCAATAGCAGAGCAAAGGCCAGAACCCAGAAGCCCTGAGCTCCAGTCAGCTGCTTTAGCCCCAAGTCCATCCAAGTGAAGATTTGAGGCCTGGTTACACCCCAGGGTGTAAGGCAAACAGCCTTGGATGAGGGAGCTTGGCAGGCGACAAGCCCAGGGGCCCAGGCAGGAACAGGGGACATGTTAGGCAGGAAAATCCAAGACAGACAAGGCCCAAGAAAGCTGCTTCTTGGAACTGGGCACCGCTCTCCCTGCGTGTCATCTGCAACAGCCTTCGTCACTGGAACCATGAGGCGCTCGTCCCGGGCAACCCTGACTCGGAGTCACTGGGTCCTCTCTAACAGGGTATGTCTAGATTGCACTCTAAAATCGAAATAGGCTATTTCAAAATTTGGCACATCTACACGGTACCAAATTTCGAAATAAAGCACTATTTCGAGACAACCCTTATTCCTTGTGGAAAATTATTTCGAAATAGCAGACATCGAAATAGCAAAATAGTGTGTAATAGCCCAGCTGAGCACTACACACAGTCTGTGGGGTTCAGGCAGAGAAATCCACATCCTTGGATGTGGGGTAGCTATTTCAGGATACCAGAGGTTTCCCAAAACAGCCTACCAGTCCAGACGTACCCTAAATGACTAGCTGCCCCCGGCTGAGAGACTGTGCTGGCAGGTGCCAAGGCAGCAGACACTGCAGGGAGCGGGCAGCTGAACTCTGATTGGCTGCCTGGACAGAGCAGTGCATAGGGCTGGGAGAAGGCAGTGGGGTGGGTCGGTAGGATGTGCAGACACATCCCTCCAGTGCCCTGCTTTTCCCGCACTCCAGTGCCACGTGCTCCCCCTCCCCCCTCCCATCTCATCCTGCCTCTGCCAGGGCTCAGGTGAAACGCAGGCAAGCGAGTGAGAGCTGGACAGACCCAGCCTGGCCTCTGAGTGTCGAATCGAAGGATCCAAGTCCCTCGAGAAGTCATCTCACCTACCCCCCTGCTGGGGCACACCCGGGTCCTCAGCGGGAAAGGGGCCGTCCAGGCATTCTCGCACGGGGATCCGAGGGGCCAAGCACTTGGCCTCACAGCTTGGCTCAAGGAAGGGGCCTGCTTGGCAGTCTGAGAGCCAGAAGGGGAGGCAGTGAGCTCCAGGGTACAGGTCCCACTCATAGCCCTCATGGGAGCCCTCCCAGGCAGCAGGGATCCCGGATGAAATGAGCCTGATCCAAACAAATGAGGGGCAGTGATATTTTCCAGCCAGAGCCCATCGGCTAAATACTCTGCTCTACTCGCCTACCCAGGCCTCGGCTCCTGCCTTCACTATGCCATTGATAGCGACTTTGATCAGCCGCCAGGCTGCTTCTCCCTCCATCCCCCTGCGCTCTCCTCCCGGCAAGAGAACAGCTCCCATCAGTGTCTGTGGGTCTGCATGCTGCTCCTCTTCAGTCCCTCCTCAACACCAGCCATGGCCTGCAAGCCTCCCTGGACCTGGCACGGCCATTCCTCCACTTTCGCCTCCTCACAGTTGGTCTGCTAGAGCGTCTCCAAAGGAAGAATGGGGGAGGGGGAACTAGCAGTTCTCAATGGATCCCGGCTTTCAGGTGGGCGGGGGGCAGACTGGGCTCTGTCTAGGGTCTCTAGCCCGGCTGAGCACTACACACAGTCTGTGGGGTTCAGGCAGGGATGTCAAGGAATGCTGGCCTAAGGAAGGGGAGTACTGCCACCCCAAAAGTTCTCCTCAGCATCCTGCTCTAGCAACAAGGAAGACATGTCTGTCTCCTTCAGCAGTTCCCTCTCAAATGAGCTGCTGGGCGGCCTTTTATACTTCCTCTTCCTGTCCCGAACCTCTGCTTCCAGCATGCTGGGCGTGGTCCTGCTGGCTCCGCCCACTTGGAGGCTTACAGCGTTCCCTTCACCTCCGCGGGAGACCAGTCCTCTTTGCTATGCTCCCCCTCAAATGCTGGGTGGGGGACTGAACCACTGCAGCTTTTGTTGTTCTACTCAAATCAGTTCATTTTGTTACCTTGTCCTCCCTTCCTGCCCCACCAAGAGGCCCTGTTTCTTGCAGGTGGGTCCTAGATGCTTCAAGATGTTCTAAGTCAGGGGTCGGCAACCTTTTCAAACTGAAGAGTCACACTACATAAAAATTCAGAACAAGTGGTCAACAAAGAGCCATATAAGAATGCCAGTTTGCATGACTAAAAATATACAACTTAATATCATGGATAATTGGCATGATTAAGAATAGCATAAATGAAACATTGCACTCAGACTTTATTTAATGGGACGTCTGCTGCTGCATCTTTTCACACCTTTCTTTGAAGTTTACATCATAACTGGTCACATTCAGGTCCAAGCTACATGAGTAACGATGCCTTTTTAAATTTTTGAATTAATTTTTCATTTTAATTTCAAAAGTTACCTGCATTTTGGGAACGATAAAAGAGCCCTACTTGGTTCCATTCTGAGCCATATTTGGCTTGAGAGCCAGAGATTGCAGATCCCTGTTCTAAATGCTTGCAGACAGGGTGATGGGGCAATATAGTTTATTGAATCAGCTTCTGTTTGCAAGAGAGACCCGCTTCCAAGCCCCACAGAGCTCTTCTTCAGGGCTGGGCAAGGTATTTAGAGTGTCGCAGCTAAATACTGCATCACTCACCTTATCTCCTGCGTGTGCTGGGACCAGCAACACTGCAGAGACAACATAGATTTGTAAGGACCTTCTATAGGCCCGTCGTGGGTGATGCTAACTGGCTCTCATGTTCTCTCAACAGAGTGTCCAGCAGTGAATGGAGCATGGAGACTGAATTCTCTTTGCATCTTAGAGGTAAGCCACAGGGAAGGAGACACTTGCACTGTCCTCCTCCATGCTGCTCCTGTGGGTGGATATGCAAGTGGCTTTGTTTTCCAGGGCTGTCAGTTAACCTGGAAAGGTAAATAACGTGGACAGAGGGAAGTTCAGAGTTCTAGCTTTCACTGCTCGCCAAGCCTTAGGGCTTGGCGAAAAGTTTCCATTCACATTTTTCCAAGGGAAAGAATGGGTTTTGATTGAATGAAAAAGTTATGGAAAGTGTCTTTCTACTTTGTAGACAGTTGACTTTTCATCAGGAAACTAAACATTTTTTACTAAAACCTATCACTGTTATCATTTTCAGGTGGAATTGTTTTAGGCTGTTTTTGACCCAATTTTTTGGGGGGGAGGGTAAGGTGAAGTTAAAAAAAAAAAGCTTTTTTTCCTGAAAAGTGGAATTTTTCTGCAAAAGATATCACCCCCTCTAAATAAATGGGAAAAAAAGTTCTTGTCAAACTTTTTTTATGGAAAAAAACCTATTTTCCTACCAGGTCCTCCCACGGCTTGTTGTGAAAATGTCAGTCACTGCTAAAAGAACTGGTACCCCCTGCCCCATTTTCTGGATGTTTGCATAATATAAAATGCTATGCTGAACCAATCTGTTATTCATTAGCTTGAGGCGACAGGGCTGACAGGTGATCCCTAAGTTGTGACAGTTTAAATGAGTGAGCGCTCCACAAATGAGGAGTAGATGTGAAAAGTCTCATTGAATCGCTCTGCTGCGGAGAGGCACTCTCCAACCTGTCTGGAAAATGAATGTCGTGTGGATGGATGTCACTCAAACGCGGGCGCTGTGATTCTGGGGAGTCTGCCGACGTGTGAATCCAGTTAACTTGCACACCTCGCAGCCGGAAGGCTAGTTCTGCTATCTGCATGCGTTCCCTGAGAATGGATCCCACCAGCCCTTCCCAAAGGGGCTGTGGGATAGTTAAGGGCCACAGGTGGCCAAGAGTCCAGGTTTTTTTTTTCTTACTGAAGACTGGGCCTGCCACATCACAGCTCCCCAAGACCAATCTGGAGCCAGCCCGGCTCCATGGCAAGAGCCCCACTGACAGACTTAGCAACAGCACTTCCTGCAGCACCGTGGGTTTGTTGGGGAGGGTTCCCATCCAGGCACAGACGTAGCCCAGCCTACAGGTGAGTGAAACCAATGGAAAATGTTTTGTGCAATGCAAGGACCTGCGACATATACCCCATGACCCATAGTACACACTGAGCCACCAGGGGACCTGTGAGGTAACTACCCACAATGCAGTGCTCCTGCAACAGGAGCTGGGGCCCTGCATCTACGCAAGATGGCTAGTGTGGGCGCCCTGCCCCATTCCAGTGCACTTCTCCAGCCTAGACAAGACTTGGAGGAGTCTGCGTAGGGATGGACAATTCCCACGCAGTGACCCTTCCACTGAAGAAGTGATAAACTCCCATTGACGTCAGCAGGGCCAGGATTTCACCCTAGCACGGGGGTCTTGGTGTAACTTGTCCCTGAGTGTGGGTTCATCGAGGGCCCAGTGCTTTCCCCTGGAAATCGACAGTGGCTACAGCCAGGATAAAGCTGTTTCTTAAACATGGCAGCACTTTGTGCAGAAGGAGGGAAGGGAGAGGGTGAAATCCCAGGATAACCAGATGCACAGAATGAACAAGCCAAGGAACCAGGGACTTTAAGAAGCTCAGGCAGGCCCATGAGGCCCGGCACCTCAGCATGCAGCCATGGGAGAGCGCAATGCACGAGGCAGCGCCTAGACCCAGCAACCTGCCAGGCGGTGCTCCAGTGCCGATGAGGGAAGTGGCCTCATCCCCCATATTTGACCATCGCCTTCTCTTCCAGGAAGGTGCGTTCCAGGCTCGGCGTTCCCTTGGCTCTCCGAGCTCAGCTGCCTCCTAGCGACGGGCAGGCTGTGACCAGAGGAGACTCAGCTGACAGCCACAACGGACAGAGCAATTCTTCCGTATGGAAGCCAATTATTACGGTTACTGTGGCACTCCTGGGCTGTGTCTAGAATGGCGCGCTTTTG
>JANRFK010006689.1:3808070-3824557 GCA_030068395.1 Apalone spinifera
AAGTGCAGGACTCTACACTTCTCCTTGTTGAACCTCATCAGATTTCTTTTGGCCTGTGATAGGGCGTTTGCCCTGCACTGGCCCTTTAAGGGCAAAACCCCAGCCCCAGCTGAGGCAGTTCTTGCTAATGAGGGCCCAGCTTAGAGAGATATAAAGAAGGACACCTGGAGGGAAAGGGGGAGAGAGACGGACGGACGGACGGACGGACGGACGGACGGACTGACTGCCAGGGAAGCATGAGGCTTCCTGGAGGTAGAGCAGTGCTGGGGAAGGCAAGCAGGGCTGGGGAAGCTCTAGCCAAGCAAGCCCTCAGGCTGTAGGGCCTGAAGCAGCCAGGTTAGGCAAAGGCAGCAGGTCCACGCCCCTTTGTCTGTGATGAGTGGCCATTCCAGAGTGCAATGGTAGTGGGTCACTGAGGCAAAGTGGGGACAGGGGAACTGGGTGTTCCCTGGGAAAAGAACTGGGTGCCCCTTGAGAGGGGAGGACTCTGGAGTGTGCAGTTGAGGAAACAACACCCACGCACCCACCCCCGGAAGGGGGCGCAAGAGACTGGAGTGGGCTCTGCCGGAGGGCAGTGTCCTGAAGAGGATGCCGTGGTCAAAGGGTGACACAGGTCTGGAGTAGGGGTAAGAGTGCGAACCCGGGGAGACACCAGCTAGAGGGAAGCATCCAGTGAGTCAACAAGCTAATTCCCAGAGCAACCAGCTGGAAGCACCAAACCCTGCAGTTTGTCCTAGTCTGTTACTCTAGACCATGCCCACCAGTGTGCTGTCGGTGGGTATTCCAGGAATGCGTTAAGCAGCAGGACTGGTATCTGTCCCATGCTCAAGCCAAATCTTAAGCGTCAGAAAGTTCGTTGTGCAAGTCTCATGCTGAGTTAGGCTACTACTGAAGCAGGGACAAGAACTTGGCGTTCAGATGACCTCTCTGTCCTTCTCCCACACCAGAGTGGGTAGCATTTTTATGGAGTGGGGAGGTGGAAAAGATGGCAAGGTCAGGGTGGAGGGACCAGGGGAGGGGAAGGAGTGTCAGGGTGGAGGGACCGGGGGGGGGGGGAGAAGGAGGATCAGGGTGAAGGGACCAGGGGAGGGGAAGGAGAGTGAAACAATTGTATTTCATGTTTTCAGACTTTTTTTTTTTGCTTTGTTTTGACACGGAAAACGATCTTGTCTCACTTTTCTAAATAATTCGTCTACTTCTTTCCTCTCCCTCCACTCTACCACCTTCCTGGGAATCAGTGATTCACATCCCTTCAGTCAGTAATTAAACAGCAAAGAAAATTAGCCTCAATTCTTGTGATAGCTCAGGGCCACTAAATCCCAGAGACGTTCCTTGGCACTAGTTTATGGTTCAGCATCTGCTGAGATTGTTTCTTTTTATCTGTCTATCCCCATGAGCACCCATCTAATACTCTTGATTGGTATTTCTTCCTGTGATGAAGAACCCGGCCAAGAAGAAGAGGAATTAACCCACACAGGGCAGGCTGTGCTGTTAGCTGGGCAAACACACAACTGAAACCAGAGGGAGTGTCTCAAACTGTGGGCAATCCACCCTAAATCCTATGGGGGCGGCCTGTCCCAGTGGTGCGGCCTTTCATTGCTCCCCACAGTGCTGCTCCAGACACTGTTCTGGAGTTGGTGCGATGTTGTGCCTCTACAGACCGATTCCTATTTCTGCCCTCTCCCTTTCTGGCACTGAGATGTCATGCGGGAGCTAAGGCGGTTACCAAACGCAAGTCTTGACACTAAGAATGGGTCACCTTGACACATGGTTGGTCCTCCATGTTGCAGGCAGACCAGAGGGGATCTAGCAGAGTGACTGCCAGCCCAGAAGACACAGCTGGAACAAGAAGTTCTGTTCTGGTCATCAACAGGTGGAGAGAGTTTAGCGACTGATTGGCGACCCAGAGGAAATAACTTAGGAGACTCCAAAGAGGCAGCTGTGTCTAACAGTGCCTGAGAGATGACTCTGGTTGGGAAAGAGAATGGCAGCTTACCGATATCTCAGGGTCTCGGAAGGGCCCGGGGAAGAAGAGAATTTATTCAGGGTGGTACAAGCTGGTTAAAATCAGAGGGACGTTGATGGGATTTTTATCGTTGGCTTCAGAAACAGCAGGATCAAGCTGTCCAGATGAAAATAAAGAGAGGAAAATCGAGGCCGAATATCAGGAAAAGGCTCCTGCCAGTGAAATGTCCAGAGCTGGGAGCCAGTCTCCAGGGAGAGAGGTGGCTCCATCCCCAGGGACATTTAAAACTAAACTGGACTAAACAGTAGTGAATTCTCTGGGTCGAATAATCCTACTTTGGCCAAGAGAGGGAGAGAGATTCCCTGGGCCTTTTCCACCTCTGTGCTGCACAAACTCCATTTGTCGCTGGAGAGACAACTCCTTAGACTCTAGTTCATTGGCCACAATGGGACGCCACATCTCTTGTTTGCAGCTCTGGTGAGTTCACAGTGTGCTGCCTACAGAAATGGGATGGGACAAATCTCAGAGTCTTGGTCCTGTGCTCTGCTGCTTAGGTTCAATCTTCTCCTACACCTTCCAGGAAGTGGAAATAGACCCAGCCCTCCATGCTGATTGCACCCTGCCAGCTTGTTCCCCACTGGGCAGGCCCAGCACAGGCTGGTGTTTGGATTTGGGGCTCCAGCATCAGCTCTTAGAAGCCAAGCTCAGCAGTTCAGAATCCCATGTGATACCCAGGGCTGGATTTATTCTTCTGGGGGCCCAGGACTTGTACATTTTGGGAGTCCCCTAGGCTCCAGGGAGGAGCCAAACATGAGGGGTTCAGTGTGTGGGAGGGGGGTGCCAGGGAGCAGAGCGGAAGTGCAGAGTCTAGGCAGGAGGTAGGTGCAGGAGCAGGGTCTGGGTGGGAGGTAGGGGATGGAGGTGTGGATCCGGGGACTGGGAGGGAAGGACAATGCAGGAGGGGGCAGTTCTATATTATGTTTCATGAGGAGAGAAAACAATGCATTGATCACTGAGTTAAATATGAGGGGGTGGCAGAGGTAGGTGAGGCGAGAGTGAGTGATTCGGGCACTAGCTTAGGACTGAGATAGTGAGGGGTGAAGTTTCTGCTCTCTCTCTCTCTCTCAGTTCTCCATCTCTACAGGCCGGCAGTTACCATGCCTCACATGGATGTTGTAAGCATGAATGATGAACAGATTGTGAGGTGGTCGAATGCCACGTAGGAATGTGGAAGGAGGAACACAGGTTGTCCAAGAGAAGCATTTAGAGAAGGCACAAGTCAGTCTGTGTGAATGTGGCTGGAATGCGAGGCGCAATTTCAACATCTCTGTAAATAGTTCTCTTAACAAAGAACGGGTTTAGTTTAACAACAGCCGTGTCCTCCTCCTGTTACTATGTGAATCGTTATGGTAATGGGACCCATCTGGCACAACAATCAGAAGTGTAAGGGCAAAAGTGGCTGGAAGATGGGAAACGCCAGGACAATGTGGCAGGTTGCTGGGCTGGCACTAGATCTGGAGACCTTCCTATGAAGTGCATGAAGGGACACTGACTTGTCCCTGTATGTACAGGCCCTCACCACGGCAGTGTCTGAGCACTTCTAAAACTGCCTTGATTCCATGAGTGATGGGGCACGGAGGGGGGGAGCCAGTGATATGGCTCCAGGCATGAGCTGACCTCTGTCGCCATCTGAGTGGTGTTTGTTTGTTCCTGAAGTGGTTGAAAGGACTCAACAGGGCACTGGTCCCCACCCCCACCCCCACTCCCAGCACGCCCGGGCGGTGTCATTCAGGCTGGACGCAGTTCTTCTTCTTTTCTCTCCAGTCATGTCTCTTGACATCCCAAGGCCTCTTGCCCCTATTTCTGGCTGCCTCTAGCCAGTGCTGACACCCAAGCGCGCTGCTTCTGAGAGGGCTTTTGAAATGCTCATAAGACCCTGCTATTGAGCGTTCCCCTTTGCTCAGCTCTGAGCGGGGCTTGGCTAGCTGGGCCAGTCGGTGATTTTTTCGTTTGTTTGTTTCCCAAAGCAACAGAAATGGTTGAAACATGGAATTTTCATTCTACAGGAAATTCCAGCATTTCCAATTTGTTTTCACTGTGAATCAGAATAATCATGAAGAGCGTAAATGTTCCCTGAGAAAGTAATTATTTTTGGAAAAGTTTCATTTCGGGTCAGTTGTTCCATTTCGATGAAATGTAAACATTTTCTTCTCATTTTGATTTCTCTCTATTTTATGTAGAACTATAATTTAGAAAACAGCATATATTTCTCAATTAGAAGACATTTCACCAGGGACGGTCAAATGCTCTATGCCCATAAGGAACATTTTGATTTTGTCAATATACTCTTTTTTCCTGTGTTTCCCAATGTGACAGACTCAACACATGTCAGCTGAAATGTTGGTTTCAGTGAAAGAGCATTTTCCAGTGGGAAATCCTTCCATCGGAACCTCCTCCACCACCCCTACAGAACAAAGCTGCTGCTACTCTTTTCCATCCGGGTGCAGAAATTAGCATTTGCTGCCCTCTGCTGTACACCTTCTGCTATTTTAGCTCACATGTAGCACTTCCCAGAGACCAGGTGTTTCAGGAGGCTTCATCTCTCTATTCCTTCCCATCCCAGGCCTGGCATGAGGTCGCCCTATCCCAGGGGTGGGCGATAAGCAGCCCACAGACCAAATGCAGTTTGCCAAGGTTAGCCCATAGAAGGCAGCCAAATGCTCCTTTCACCTGTGCAGCCACACTGGCTGCCGTTTGCCATTCCCAGCCAATGGGACTTGGCCCAGCCCACAGCACTTCCTGTAGCTCCCATTGTCTGGGAATGGCGAGCCATGGCCAATAGGAGCTGCGAGAGGCCATGCCTGTGGATGTGCAGGTGAATGAAGCATCTGGCAACTCAACAGGGGCTAACCCTGGCAAACCGCATCCAGCCTGCAGGCCATTTATTGCCCACCCTGCCCTTGACCGAATTGCCTCTGCAGTCTGGTATTGTCACCTTTGATTCAGAGGCACACACAAGCTGAGGTCTCCCTGTTAGCCATTGGCTGAGCTTGCTGCCCACCTGAGCCCTCCATCTTTTCCCCACAAGTGCCCGGAGCCTTTGCCAGGCATTGGTCCCTCTCTCCAGCAGTAGCCAATCCTCTCCCTAATCCCCCCATATGCCCACAGGGCTGATCCCTCCTTCGCCCACTTTTCCTTCCCATAGTGGCCCAGTCTGGGTGTTTTCCCTTCCCGTGACCAGTGTTCCTCTAACTGTGAGCCAGCCCAGCCTCACAGGTGATTAATTAACCCGCCCCCCCCCCTTCCACCCCGAGTCAGAGGCTCAGGGCAGGACTTTGACTGACTGGGGGGGGCAGGGGGGCTGACTAATCACCTGTGAAGCTGTGCTGCCCCACAGCTTAGAGGGACACTGCCCATGACCCTAAACATGCACCATCCCCAGTCCCCATGCTAGAAATCAGACTAAGAACTGGTCACAGCCAAAAACCCTTCAACGCCACCCTGAGAACTGGCTGGCACCTTGAGGGTTAATTGTGATTGGGACTATAGCTAGTACTGTACTCCTGAAGATCACCCCATCAAACACCTCCTTTGAAGAGGTACAGCCGCAGAGCTCATCTTTGCTATGGGAACAAAGAGCCTTGTTCAAAAGCTGCAGACTATGCTCTGAAATGTAGAGCCACCCTTCTTTGAAACAGTGTGTTTAAATTACTCGTTTGATGTCGTCACGAGGTGCACCTCTCGTCTCAGGATGGCCGCAGACCGTTAGTCTTGAGGTTTTTAGGCCAGGGGCTGGCTTTCGAGAACAGTTTCTTTGGGTGCATCTGCACTGCATCGTTATTTCAAGATAACTAGAGTTATTTAAAATAACTATGCGAGCGTCTACACAGCCATTCCGTTATTTCAAAATAATTTCAAAATAACAGACGGCTTATTCTGTAAACCTCATTCTACGAGGAACAACACCTATTCCGAAATAGCTATTTTGAAATAAGGTGTGTGTAGACGCTCCACTGCTGCTATTTCGAAATAGCCCCTCCCCAGCGCCGTTCTAAGTTATTCCTCCCCAGTGCCTCTTGGGGCTCTAAATCGAGGTAGCATGTCTACTTTTAGCCTACCTCCAACTAATTTTGAGGCTTCCCTGTAGTGTAGATGTGCTATTTCGAAATAAGCTATTTTGGAATAACTATTCCGGAATAGCTTATTTCGAAATAGCCATGCAATGTAGACGTACCCTTTGTGACTGGTAGTGAGGTGTGTTGGTTACACGAGGAAGTAGAGGCTTCCTCAAGGCCAGACGTGTGGACAGCAGAAAAGGTGTTAGGCCTGTTTGTAGTATTTAGCATAGCAGCTCCTGAGAGCCCCAGTGCTGGAGCGGGCTCGGGACAAACCCAGCCCAATTCAGGATGCTTTGGTAACGCAAGACACCTGCTTTCATCTCTGCCTCCTCCTGCCGCACCAGACCCTGAATGAGCTGGAGAGGGAGGCACTAGCCAGTGCAGGGCACTGTGGGGCCAGCTCAGTAGCCAGCGTGGAGTAGTGGGTTGTTTGAGGGGTAAAACCTGCATCAGTGCAGGCCAGCAAGGGACTGTGCCACTGCCTCTCCTGTAACCCTGGGGCCTTCAAATACTCTGCTGCTGTAGCTCTGTCTGGACACACCCGATCAGCAGTCGCTTTACCCCCAGCTGGGTCACCCAGGCCAGTAAAGAGCATGAAACCAGGTCTCTCCCCACCCTGAGTCTGCTCTGCTGCCACTGAAGTTCTGACCCACAGCTACAAGGGGTGCAAAGTCCTATTTAGTCAGTAAGCTGGTTAACCTACTAAGCGGGATGCTGCATGCAGGGGACTGGTCCAGCCCAACCGGAGCAGCTTGGGGCTGGCGCCCCAACCCCACATCTCCACCAGTCCCACCAGCGTTGTGGGGCTGTTGCTCTCAGCCCCGCAGGGCTGCTGGCTTTGGCTGTTGGCCCCGCAGGGCTGCCGAGGCTCCTGGCTCCACCATCCCATCTCACTATGTGATGGTCCCGGGACTGGAGCAGTGGGTTGCACCTGGGCACTGGTTAACCAGCAACCAGTGGGCATTACCCATTCACATCCCTAGCAGCTACCCTCAGCTGGGCCAGTGTCTTGTCGCACTCAGCAGCTTTTTGTGCTTCAGCAGCTTTTAGCTGTTGGACTCTCACAATTAGCCCTGACTTAGTTTCCCCATTGACACTTTACCCCTTGGGCTGCTAAGCCTGGCTATGGCAGGCTTGTACCTGAGCCCTGGGCTCAATCCTGTTGCATCAAGACATCAAAGCAAAACACCAAGAAAAAACCTTCCTACATCGCCAATCCCAGAATAACTGTTAGTGTCCATAATGGCTTGGGCAGAGCGATGGGGCCTATCCACCTTCATCTACTTGTCCGCCAGCCCCTGGTCAGACACCCCGTTCCATCCCTCCTCCACGAGCAAGCCCGAGCCCTCTTCTCCCATCTGAGCTGCCTGCATTTGTCCCGGGCATCTGCCGCTTCAACTCTGCTTCTCACTAGGACTGGGCTGCAGCTCCCTCCCCCTCTTCCCCACTAGCACCTTTTCCACTGCGGCTCTGGACCTTTTGCCATTGCCGCTACCTCTGCTGGATCATCAGGGGGCCCCTGCCTGGTCTCCTGCATGCCCCATGGAAGAAACAGGGACCCACCTGCCCTCCCCCCACCTCATGGCACATGAGTGCAGCACGGTCACTCGCTCTGAGTGCTTGTTCTGACCAGTTGCTGACAGACCTCCCTATGCACCCAGCTGTGCTAACTTCCTAATACTTTAATACTGGCCACTGCAGCAGCAATGCCAGAACCCCTCCCCCCCGCCTCTTCCCCCCAGACCCCGCCCTTTCCACTCCCTTTCCCACTCGCCACCACTTGCTGCTTTTCCCTCCCCACTAGGGACTTGCTTGCAGAGCCAGGGCTAGGAGCTGCAGTAGGACTTTGGGTGTCCAGTCAGTAGATCTGACTGGAAATCAGGGGGAACATAGGGGGCAACTGCCCTGAGGGCCCAGAAATTCAAAGGGGCCTGGAGCTCGGTGGCAGCTGGAGCTCTGGGCCCCTTTGAATTGCCGCCAGGGCACTGCTCCACGCAGCTCTGCAGGCTGAGGGGGAGCCCACCACAGTCTGGGGGTGCTAAGGGCTGACTGCCCGAGGCCCTACCTCTTTCTCCTGGGCCCATACACTTCCAGGGTGCAAAGCCACCTCCCCACCCTCACACTCACACTTTGTCCCAGGGCCCACACAGGCTGTCGGCCCCGCTGCTGGAAACTAAAGGCAAGGGGAGGGCTGCGCGAGGTTAGGACGTTCCTGTCAGGTTGAGCTCTGTGAGGAAGAGCATGGTGCAGTGGGTAGAGCAGTAGTTGGGGACGTGACAGACCTGGGGTTAGGGTCCTGCTGTAGCCGAGGCTTTCAGTGTCACCATGTGTATGTCTGCCCTGCAGCTAGACCCCTGGAGTGGGCTTGTGCTATTTAATTGTCGTGCAAGTTTCTGGGCTTGTGTTGCAACCCAAGTTCTGAGACCCACACAGCAACCTAGACAGAGCCCAAACCTCTACACTGCAATTAAACAGTGCCTGAGCCTGTCAGCCCGAGTCAGCCAGCATGGTCATTCTTTGCAATGTAGACCCACCCTCAGAGGCTTTTGCCTCTGCCACCCCAAATCCTGGGAAACCCAGAGACCCTGCACTCCAGCAGCAGAGGGAGGCAGAATCCACAGAGAAAGGGATGATGTTTCAATCTGTTTACTCATGCCACTACCGTCTCCTCTTCAAGGCAAGCAAATGAATAACAAGCGTCGCGTTTGAGCAGAGAAAATGAATCCGTGCACAGAGGCAGCCAGAGCCTCATTCTTCGGGCAGAGGTTTGCATTTAAAACAGGACTCCCCCTCTTCGCTGTGTCTGAAGGATAAGCCCCAAAGTTCCAGCTGTGCCCTGTGAATACTGAACGTGCTTTCGAAGCGCTCCCAAGGAGAGCCACTCATTTAAAATGAGTTCACATTAAGAAATCTCAAATTCTATTTTTTCTCCCAAATGCTTTGTTCAGAAATGAGCAGAAAATGAAATTTGATCAATCTAATGCAATGCAGATCCTAGAATCACAGGTATGCAAGAAACCTCCAGAGGCCATGTACTCCATCACCTAAATAAGCGTAAGCCCTCACTGACAAGTGTTTGTCTCGCCTACTCTTAAAAACTTCCAATAGCAGGGATTCTGGCATAGGCATCCCTTCCTTGGATGCTCCCACCAACACCCACCACCCATCAGCTAATCTGGGTGCTACTAAGCTCGGGGAAGAGACTGGGAGAGGGAAAAGATCAGAGAGTGGCAGTGGGGCAGGGGCTTTGGGGAGGCAGCAGAGTGGAGGTGAGAAGTGGTGGAGTGAGGGCGAGGTCTTTCAGGAGGGGCAGAGTGAAGGTTGGGTGACCCTCTAGTTCTTGTGCAGTGGGAACATTTCCTTATTTGCTTTCTCCACACCAGGCATTATTTTGTAGCCCTCTATCATATCACCCCTTGGTCTCCTCTTTTCTAAGCTGAAAAGTCCCAGTCTTTTTAATCTCTCTTCATATGGCAGCCATTCCAAACCCCTCATCATTTTTGTTGCTCTTTTCTGAATATTTTGCTTATTTTCTGATCTTTTATTCATAAGAACGGCCACAGTGGGGACCAAAGGTCCATCTAGCCCAGTGTCCTGTCTACCAACAGTGGCCAATGCCAGATGCCTCAGAGGGAATGGACAGAACAGGGAATCATGAAATGATCCCTCTCCTGTCTTCCATTTCCAGCCTCTGACAACCAGAGGCCAGGGACACCATTCCTACCCATCCTGGCTAATAGCCATTGATGGACCTAACCTCCATGAATTTATCTAGTTCTTTTTTGAACTCTGTTAAAGTCCTGGTCTTCACAACATCCTCTGGCAAGGAGTTCCGCAGGTTGACTGTACGCTGCATGAAGAAAAACTTCCTTTTGTTTGTTTTAAAACTGCTGCCTATCTCATGACACATCCCTAGACCCTCTACAATTTATCAGCAATGATGGCCAACGTGCATGGGGGTGACTGGATGGTGGGGCTTTCAGGGGAGTGTGATGTGTCAGGGGGGTGAGAAATTAGGAGAGGATATGGGGCAGTCAAGGGAAAGGATGACATCAGTTATTTGGGGCCTAGACCATCATTTAGTTCTGTGTTTCTACAGCACCGAGCACACAGGGCCCTGGACCCTTGGCTGAGATGGCAAGCCATTGCCATGATACAAATCAATGAATTTGGACATTTTAGGGTTTAAATGTTACAGAAAAAAACCACAGATTTTAGCAAGGTCACCCACATGCAATCGCTTCAGTGTCCACTTTGTGTCGCTATAACCATGTTTATGGGGAGAGGAAGTTTTTAGGTCTGTGATGCGCCTTGGCTTTAATCCGCCACATGGATTTTTCTGTCCATTCTCTGCAGCGTATTTCCAGTCCCCATCACCACAGTATCCACAATCTGTAAAGCATTTATCCACCTCCTATCTATCACCTCAATCTGACAAACAGGGAACTGGAGCACAGAGGCTGTGTCTAGACTACGCCTCTCTGTCGGCAGAGGGATGTAAATTAGCAGGGCTTGACAAATAATGTAATCTACTCGCCCGTGGTGAGTAGATTACAACCTGGAAGAGCCGGCGCAGAGCAATCTGCGCATGCGCAGAGTACAGAACTGCGCGGCTGGCAAGCGGGGCTCGCCGCCTCTTGGCGAGCCCTGTAAATTAGGCACTTCGAAATTGCAAATGAAGAGGGGATTTAAATATCTCGCACTTCATTTGCATAATTGCAACATGGTGCTCTTTCAAAAAAGCGGTATTTCGTAATTGAAACCGCAGTCTAGATGCAGTTCTTTCGAATATAGAAGCCTTTTTCAAAAGATCCTGTACTCCTCAAAAAGAGGTTTACAGGATCTTTCGAAAAAGGCTTCTATTTTCGAAAAAACCACATCTAGACTGCGGTTTCAATTTTGAAATAGCGCTTTTTCAAAAGAGCGCCATGATGCGATTATGCAAATGAAACATGGGATATATAAATCCCTGCTTCATTTGTAATTTTGAAGTGCCTAATTTACATCCCTCTGCCGACAGAGGGGTGTAGTCTAGACGTAGCCAGAGGGGCTAAGGCTGTGTCTACACTGGCAAATGAGCCACAAAGGTGCACTTTCCTGCTGAGAAAGTGAAATTCACTCGTGAGGGGTAGAAGTGTTTTGTTGGCAAAAGTGCTGACAGTGTTCACACACGCCACTGGCTATTAATGACTGGGCTGTCGACAGAGCATTTTCGCTAAAAGTTGCGTAGTGTAGACATACCCTAAGGGACAAGCCCAACGTCACATAGGGAGTTTGTGACAGAGCAACAGTTTGACTCCAGTTCTTTTGAGGCCTATGTTAGTTCCCTAACCGCTGGGCCATCCTTCTTTACCTCTGCTCCCCTTTTTGCCAGCTCACCCTGTATATACATCTGTCACTTCTCCCCACACCTGTCTCTCAGGGGCTCCCACTATGGGACTCAGGTTCCCTCCCTGTGAGTCTAAACATGGCCTTCCTGTCATCTAGCTCTTCCCTGGGTCCTGCTCAGGTGCAAGCCCGGCCTTTGGGTAAGGTGAGCAAGGTGGTTGCCTTGGGCACCACGCATTCAGGGCCCAGCTCCTGACCCTGCCTACCCGGCCGCTCACTTGCTGCCCTGACTGGGCACGTTGCCTTGGGCCCCGCAAGCCACGCTGCCTTGGGCCCCGCAAACTCTTTGGTCAGGCCTGCTCGGTGGCCTGAGATTCCCAGAGATCTCAGCTCCCATAATGTGCATCCACCTGCCCCTCGCTGTTTCGCTGCCTGCCAATGGCTCCCTAAGCAGCCTCCGCCTCCCCCAGCTTTCACCAGTGGCGTGAGGTTTCCTGAGGCTATAACGTACCCTGGGGCCTCTGGCTCTCACCAGTGCGCCTGTCGCCTCTGTGGTCCTGTGCCTTCTCCGTCCCCCCTCCCCTGAATGTGCCTCCCCATCTCTTTGGACATATTCTACCCACATTTCACCCACTGAGGCCCTGAGGGCTGATCTCCACCAAGTGGTAGGGGGTGAAGTCTGATCCCCACTGAGAGATAGGGGTCTGACCCTCAAAGAGAGGCAGGGGTTGGGGGCTAGTCCCCAGAAAGAAATGGGAGAGATGAGGTGGGGTGGGGGGCTGGCACCACAAGGAGATGCGGGCGGTGAGCCTCCGAGACAGGGGTTAGGGCGTGGTCCCCGCACAGAATCCCCACAGGGAGGTGTGGGTTGATCCCCACAAAAAGACAGAGGGCCCAATCCCCAGCTGGAGGCTGGGGGGGCTGAGGGCACTGGGCCCCACAGAAAGATGAGGCCTGGTCCCCATAAGGAGAGATGGGGGCTGGGGGCCCTGAGTGCAGCATGGCAGGACACCAGTGGCTGCAGTGACTGCGACATCACAAAGGGGGGGGGGTCCCTCATCACCATGGTAACCAGAACGAGATACTCTGAGAGCCACACAGGCGGAGGGGCTTCGGGATGCACCGTGCTCCCCAGGCCCGGTGGGGCCGCAGGGGCCCCTGGGTCTCAGAGGCACTGGGGATCCTGGCTCTGATGCTTTGTAGTTGCTCAGGTATCATGGGGATACTGTTCCCCTTTACAGGTTCACAGCACGCTGGGGCCTCAGCCTGACAAAGGGCCCTGGAGAGCTGCCAGGCTGGCCCCAGGTCTGAGAACTCAGCAACATGCCCCTCTCGGCCCGGCCCTGCAATGTTCCAGGAGCCCCAGCCAGCCTGGGACCCGGCAGAGCCCAGGGCGAGGGGATCAGCCTCAGCAAGCCCGTGTGATGGCACCAAGGAGCCGCACAGCACCACTCAGAATGTGGGCATGCCCCGCTCCGAGACGGAACCCCATCTGAGCCCCACTTGTCGGATGGGCTGCAGGCCAGACCCCCTCGGGCAATGAGCCTCACATGGCATGGGGGTGCGCTGACATGACACCCCCTCATCAAATAGGTCTGGGACTGGACCCCCTTTCGGGCAGAGCTCTGGGATAGCTCTCTGCTGCCTATAGCCGCCGTGGGGCAGTGATTGTCCCATAGGTACAGTCGTCCCTGTTTTGTGAGCAGCCCCCCAGACCGTGGCAAAGCTCTGTCCGGCTGTGTACGCTCCAAGGGTGGGCTTTGCTCTGCTGGCCTCGCTGCCCCTCACCCCAGGGGCCTGTTACTAAGCCTAGACTAGGCGTGAACAGCCTGTGTCTCTCGGCTTCCTTCCTAGGCCATGGGGACTATTCTCCTGAGGAAGGCACCCTCGCCAAGAATGGGACTGGAGGCGCGGTGGGCGAAGAGCCCAAGCAACCGGCAGGGTTCAGCGTGGAAGGGCAAACCAGTAAGGGAAGTCACTCTGCAGAGTTCCTCATCCCACAGAGAGTCCAGGGCTCCTGGCTGGGTCTGCCACTGGCTGGCACAGGGCAGGGTCTTTCCCTGTGGCCCGGGAAAGAGAAGCAGCCCCTGTACTGGGAGGTTCCCCCCATCCTGCCCTGATGGGTGTGACTCCCCTGCACTAGTCTGGGCCCAGGAGTGGATCCAGCATGGGCCCCATTCTGTCCCCCTCCCTCCGTTGCTGCAATGCCATCTGAGGCGGCTCCTGTCTCCCATGCTCGAGTCCTGCTCCCAGATGCACCTTCCCTGACCCCCCACTTCTTATTGGGGCTTAAATTGCAGCAAAGGAGGTTTAGGCTGCACATTAGGGGGAAAACACTTCCTCTCACTGAAGGCCTTCAAAAGCAAAGAAGAAACCTCCTGCCTGGGACGGTCTCGTTATTGCACAGCGCTGCCTTGCCTGGAGCTCATGACCCCTGAGGTCCTTCCAGGCCTGCACTTCTCAGATTTTCCCCTCTCTCTGCCCTAGTCCCCGTCTTCATCCATATGGACACTGAATACTCCCTGCCCTGTAGCCCTAAGGAGATGCATGTGGAGAACCCCACCTACCGGTGGGCCCGGAACAAGCTAGGTGAGGTTCCTCCCACTCCACACTGCCCGGAGTGCCCAGTCAGGAGCGAGCAGCCGAGATGACCAGAGGCTGATACATCCCCATGAGAAAGGGCACCCTCCTGGCAGGCCAGGGACTCCAGAGAGCTGGCTCTGGCTGTGTGATGAAGGGGTGGAGGGCAGGCAGCACAAAGTCAGGGGGGGAATAGTTCAGAACAGGGTGACCCCCCACCATTGTCTCAGTCTGTCGAGTGGGGGGCTCAGAGGGGTGCCCATGGGGGGCCGGGACAGTGCAGAACACCACTTTCGTTGTGAATGTTTACCTAGTGAGGGCATTGCTCTGGCTCTACCCTGGGGATATATGGGGGGGGGGCTGACAATCCTCTCGCAAAAAGGGAAGGGCAGAGATGCTTGAGGACCCCGGACAGAATAGAGTCAGGGCTTAAGGCAACCCAGCCCAGCCTTTCTAGTGCTCAAACCCCCTCTCCCACGCACTAGAGTCCCATCTCCTCTTGGTCGACGCCCAGGGAGCCCTCACCTTCCAGCACTTCCATGGGGGCAGCAGTGGGAATTACTCCTGCACCGTCTCCTATACAGAGCACAAACGCCCGAGGGCTCAAACCTTCCACTACACAGTCCAGGGTGAGCCTGCTTCCTGCTGGGCCCATGGAGGGGCAGGGGCAGGATGGGCCCTGGGGGGACTGAGCCCCATGGAGGGGGAGGGGCAGGATGGGCCCTGGGGAGACTGAGCCCCACGGAGGAGGGGTTGGATGGGCCCTAGGAGGACTGAGGCCCAGAAAGGGGGAGGGGCAGCATGTGCCCTGAGAAGACTGAGCCCCATGGATGGGGAGGGGCAGGATGAGTCATAGGGGGACTGAACCCTATGGAGGGTAGGGGCCCTTATCAGCTCCATGAATGGGGGACATGGTTGGGTCACGGTCTCTCAATGAGGGAGGAAGCCTATTGGGGGGCAGGATGGGGGAAGGGTCCCCCACCCCAGCTCTGGAGTGGGGCTAGGGTCTGTCTGGTGGGGAGACTGTAGGAGACTCGGGGCCTTCCTGCAAAGCCCATTCCCGCCTGTCCAGGAGGGCAGTGGGGAGCTATGGGAAGGTCGTGTCTGGTGGGAGCCAGTGGTGAATTCCATGCTGCACTCTCTCCCTCCACAGCCTACCACGTGCGCGGCGGCCTGGAGGCCCTGCTCATCTTCCGGAGCCGGCTGTGCCAGGAGGCGCTGAAGCAGAGATTCCTATGGTCTCTGCAGGAGGCCCTGAGCCGGGTGGCCTCCGCCCAGCACTGCCGGCTAGTGCTCAGCAAGTCCTACTGCTTCCCCACCCTGCAGGAGCCCTTGGATGAGTTCAACCTCCAGGTACAATTCCAAGGTAGAAACCCAGAAGGAACTGTGCTGGCAGGGACCTCGGGAACCGCCGCCTGGCAAGATGTGGCAGGGCCCCAGCCTGGGAGCTGGGATGCCCTGGGTTCTGGCCCCAGCCCTGGGAGAGGAGCGAGGTCTAGTGGGATACGTAGGGGGGTACGGGGAGCCAGGCTCTAGAAGGCGAGTGGGGTCTAGTGGGTTAGGCTGGGAACCAGGATGCTCTTCCTTGCTCTGGATGGGAAGTGGCATCTAGTGGTTAGAGCAGGCAGCGCTGGGAGCCAGGACTCCTGGGTTCTAGCCCCAGCTTCCTGCGCTCAGCAGTGTGTAACTACCCCATGTAACTGAGCAGGTCAGGTACCGCCGAGCTTTATAAGGGGCTAGTTCTGTGACCAGCTTGTCCTTGGGCTGGCCTGGGACGCTCCAGCAGCTGGAGACAGTGCCTTAGCCCAGCCTCTGAGCTGCTTCTGGCCATCTCTGTGCTCTAGTCTCCCCCTTTGGGCCAGAGTGGGATAAATTGTGCAACCCCCACAACCAGACAACGGTGATAGACTGTTACCACACAGCCGTCAGGAGCAACCTGCTGCAGGTGAGTCGCTGGGAGCAGGGGCAGTGTGGGATGAAGGACACATACTCCAACCCCCGCCTGGGCGCTGCAGCTCCTGAATGTTACAGTATCCCCCACGCCGCCCCCCAACAATGTCACCATATCCCCTGCCTGTGACCCCCAGTGATGCTACCCTACCCTCCCACCTGGGCCCTTCCAGTGACATTACCATATCCTCCATCTGCGCCCCCTCCCCCCCGGTGATGTTACTGTATCCCCCTATCTGGGCCTTCTCCAGCGATGTTACCTCATCCACCACCTGGACCCTGGCAAAGTTACTGTACCCCCCACCTCCGGGTACCTCCAATGACGTTACCATTCTCCCCCGCCTGGGCCCTCTCCAGCGACATCACTGTACCTCCCCACCTGGATCCCCTGGCGAAGTTACTGTACCTCCTGCCTTGGGGCTCCCAGTGCCATTACTGTACCCCCACCAGGCTGCCCCTGGTGACATCATTGTACCCCCTACCTGGGTGCCCCAGCAGTGTTTCCGTATCCCCCGCCAGGGCGCCCCGGTGACATTACACTATCC
>JANRFK010006689.1:3868083-3883229 GCA_030068395.1 Apalone spinifera
GATATTTATTAATAACTTGGGTGCCACAATGGCACATCCAAACAAGCCACATGACCTCATACTGGTGCACAACACAAAATTCATTCTGCTCATGGGAGGAAACTCTTAGAGAGAACACTTCCCCCAGCCTCTCCGCCTCTCCACCCCCGCATTAATGTCACACACATTGGATTAATGCAATTGCAGGATAGTTGCATGGGGGGAGTCGGGGGGGCAAACTAATCCCTATTGGTAGGAGGATGGTGGGAAAAGTCCTTGGGTTGGGGTTCACATAACACTTCTTACTTTTGGTCATGTGCCCATCTTGCCCAGAGAGGTTACCTCCAGGGGCATGGCTAATGGGGGCCAGGGGCGTGGTTAGCAGGGGTCAGAGGTGTGGCTAATGGGGGGGGTCAAAGTGCATTTTAAAAAAATTCTTTGGGTGCACACCCTAATGAAATGTGCCAATGGCCCTGCAATCACATTAGCCCTCCCTCAGCACACTCGGGTGCATTAGATCTGGCTCCATGGATTTGTGTATGTCCAGCTTTTTAAAACATTTCTTAACTTGTTCTTTCTCCACCGAGGACTGCCCATCTCCTTCCCCTACTGTGTTGCCTAGTGCAGCAGTCTGGGAGCTGACCTTGTCTGCAAAGACAGACGCAAAAAAGCATTGAGTCCTTCAGCTTTTCCCACATCATCTGTCACTAGGTTACCTCCCTCCTCCAGTAGGGGTCCCACACCCTCCCTGATCACCCTCTTATTGCTAACATGCCTGTAGAAATCTTTCTTGTTACCCTTCACATCCCTTGCAAGCTGCAATTCCAATTGTGCTTTGGCCTTCTTGAATACACCCCTGCATGCTAGAGCAATATATTTATACTCCTCCGAGTCATCTGTCCAAGTTTCCACTTCTTGTAAGCTTCCTTTTTGTGTTTAAGCTCACCAAGGATTTCACTGCTAAGCCAAGATGGTCGCCTACCATATTTGCTTTTCTCACTGTGCATTGGGATGGTTTATTCCTGTGCCTTTAATAAGGCTTCTTTAAAATCCAGCCAGCTCTCCTGGACTCCTTTCCCCTTCATGTTAGCATCGCAGGCGATCCTGCCTATCAGTTCCCGGAGGGAGTCAAAGGCTGCTTTTCTGAAATCCAGGGTGTGTATTTTGCTGCTCTCCTTTCTTCCTTTGGTCAGGATCCTGAACTCGGCCATCTCATGATCACTGCTGCCAGGTTGCCACCCACAGCTACTTCCCCTATCAGTTCCTCCCTGGTTGTGAGCAGCAGGTCAAGCTGTGCATGGCCCCAGGTCGGTTCTTGCAGCACTTGTACATAAGAACATAAGAACGGCCGTACCAGGTCAGACCAAAGGTCCATCTAGCCCAGTATCCTGTCTGCCGACAGTGGCC
Organism: Apalone spinifera; assembly: GCA_030068395.1. Classification (NCBI taxonomy): domain Eukaryota; kingdom Metazoa; phylum Chordata; order Testudines; family Trionychidae; genus Apalone; species Apalone spinifera. The sequence goes on from JANRFK010006689.1 coordinate 3,869,470, forward strand.
AGCACCAGGTGCCCCAGAGGGAGTGGACTGAAGACAATGATCAAGCGATCTGTCTCCTGCCATCCCTCTCCAGCCTCTGACAATCAGAGGCCAAGGACACCATTTCATCCCCTGGCTAATAGCCTTTTATGGACCTAACCTCCATGAAATTATCTAGCTTCTCTTTAAACTCTATTATAGTCCTAGCCTTCACAGCCTCCTCTGGCAAGGAGTTCCACAGGTTGACTACATGCTGACTACACACTTCTTGTACCAAGAAGTTATCCCCAACATTCTCCAAAAACTTCCTGGATTGTCTGTGTACTGGCGTATTGGACTCCCAGCAGAGGTCAGGGTGTCAATTCCCCCCTGAGAATCAGGGCCTGTGATCTGGAAGCTTCTGTTAGTGACCTGAAGAAAGCCTCATCTGCCTCATCCCCCTGATCTGGTCTACAGCAGACACCCACCACATCGCCCCTGTTGCTCCCCCCTCTACACTTAACCCGAAGACTCTCAACGGGCTTTTCTCCCGCTTTATACTGGAGCTCGAAGCACTCTTGCTGCTCTCTTATTGGGCTGGTTTGCAAGGGGAGGGTGCAGCTGAAAGACATAGGCGACTAGACCCTGCTCTCTGGTCACCTGCCAATTGTGCGGCAGCCAAGTGAACACTGGGGGTTGCTCTCCTGGGACAGAGCCTGGTCCAGGCCGAGCTGCTGCCAGCAGCTCCCAGGCACAAGAGAAAGGGCTGTTCCCAGAGAGCTGGTGCGCCTAGACATGGAAGGGGCCATGGAAGACTCTATGTACTGCTGCTCTCCCAAGCACGTCCATGGAACCTTCCCAGAGGGCCGCTGCTCCCGTCAGGAGGAGTGGTACATTCCCCGAGACAGACACCTGGCTGCCGCGGGGGGGGGGGGGGGGGGGGGGGGGGGGGGAGGAGAAGCAAAGGAAGACCCTATGGACACATGTGAAGTGCTTTAAATCCCCTGCTTGACACGCTCCACCTGTGGTGTCCTTCCGAAACCCTTCTGCGGGCCGGTTCCCTGGGCCTGCGCGCCCTCCCGAGCCGGCAAATCCCCCTTCGTTTCCACGTGCTCCAGTGCTGGGAGGGTGCTGGCCCGGCTGCGCTCTTCCCACATGCTGTTGGCCACACGACTAGGGAGCATTTATCACAACCATCTAGTAAAGGGAGGCTTCTCAGAAAAGACTGGCTCTATTACTCAGACTGGAGGGTTGAAGTAAGACACCCACACCCAGCTACTGGTTCAAGTTCTGGGAGCAAGTGACACCTTAACCCATATACGCTTGTACTGTTAACTCCGGCCAGCCAGGCCAAGCCACCCAGCTGCAGGAGAGTGCACTGGAATATATTCTGGGTCATGCAGCAGCAGACTCATTACATCCCATTTTCACTGCCGAGTCTTGCTTGTTCCTAAAGCGTAAGCCAGAAAACCCAGGCATGATTCTCAGCTCCAAGGGCAGTTTGCAGGCCTGACCGTTCGGAAAGGCCTGGGTCCGAGTCCTCGTTCCTCTACTCCTTGTGCAAGCTGCTACACCAGCACGAAGTAAACATGAGCACACAACTGTTCTGATTTACTAGCATTTATCCCCGTTTCACATGGGTTTCGTTCTTGTATGAGGAGCAGGTCAATGGAGGATCAGGAGCTATTCTAGGAAGCTGAGCAGGAGTCAACTGAAGACAATAAACAAGGAGAGCCCAACATGCCATTGCGGTCATTTTCCAGAGAAGAGCTGCACTTGGGACTGAACTAGCCTGAGAATGGCGCTAGTAACCAAGACGTGAAAGACAAGCTCAGGGAAGTGGGGGGGAAACTGCAAGCCCCAAGCATGGTGAAAAGCAAAACGCAATCGGCAACACCCTTCCATCCCCTGGAAATACACTGAATGTGTTTTCCCCATAATAACACAACAGCCATTCAGTGCTCAGTGGCCTATGTGTGACGGGTTGAATCACAGAAATCCCCTTGGCATTGTCCCCCCGGTGTGCTGGTCATACCACTGTGCCCAACTTCCTGCTCCCTGGACTCCCCTCCACCCTGTCCTGCTGTCCAGATCCTCGGGTCTTCCCCAGCCAAACCAGAGAGTTGGGGCGACCGCCCCCTGCAGAGCAACACAGACACCGAACCAGCTCTGTTTTTAGGGGGCTCAGCTATAAGGGCTCAGCACCCAGGAAACCCTCCCCCTAAAGGAACCAAAACCCCAAAAAACCCATCTTACTCTGTGTAAAAGTTTTACACAGCAAAAGCTCATAAGGTCTATCCACTTTATCACTGAATGAGAGAGATGCACAGTGGTTGCTGCTCCCCAGGTAACAATTACAGGCCATCCTCGCTAGAAGTCCAAGATGCGTTCCAAAAAACTTGGACTTATAGCGAAACAACTTAAAGTGGGGAATTTTTTTCCTGCAGCTGACTTCCATTTAAGCAAATTGGGGGGAGTGTTTTGCACGACTTATAGAGGGGAATGGGAGGACTTATAATGCATCAGTTCCTACAAACGTCAACGACTTTAGTGTGGAACGGACTGTATACCAGGCAACTTATAGTGGGGACGCCCTGTATTTACACTGGCCTTGATAACAAACAAAAGTGATTCAAGTAGTTGCAAGTGACAACTGTCAGATCAAAGTAAGTTACCAAATTTAAATAAACAGAACATGCTTAGCACATTCTAATCTGCTAAGAAACGTGTTGCATGCGAATTCAACAGCTGTTCTTATCTCAGGTAACAGAAGGCAGAGTTGATCTTCACTCTGGCCTGGGTCTATAGCTTTTCAGAGTTCTCTCTTAGGTGGGCCAGGCAGTTTCAAAGGCCAACTGAAGACAAAGGCTGATGGCTTCCCACTTCTTAAATAGACCTTCCCCCCAGGGTGGGAACCCTTTGTTTGCCATCCCCCATCCCCATGGGAAAATGCCAGGTTCGAGAAATTCCCCCATGCCTTGCTTCCCCAGGCACTTTATTAAAATACATAACGAAATGCAGCCAGCGGCACACAGCACGCTGCTTCTCCGTGGGAAAGAAGGAAACGTGTCCGAGGACCCAGGCGAAACCCATCATCTCACCAGAAGAGGAAGGGAACCCTTTGGTGCGCTAGGGGTGCGGGACAGCATCTCCGGTTGGCCGATACAGTACAGTCACGAATGCTGTGGGAATAGAGGATTGTTTGTAACTCCAAGCAAAGCGTTACGCTGGTTCTCTCTAAATTTTGCAACTGCACATTGACTCAATACAGCTTTGAAACTTTACTGTGCTGCTTTTAACCAGCTTCATGTAAATGAAATAGGAACAGAAACAGTTTCCTTACCTTGTCAAACCTTTTTTAACTCTGCCTCTCATTTTTAATAGCTGATGTTTAACCTGGGAGGGTTTGGGGGAGGGGAGGGGTTGTTCTCTTTGGTCTCTGCGGCTGCCTGACTACATAATTCCAGTTCCAAATGAGGTGTGAGGTTGAGTGGTCAGTTTGTAACCGATGTCTATGACTCTGAGGTTCGACTGTATGTATATTTCTGTCCCCAGCTGATCTCATCAGTTCTTGGCCCATTCCAATATGTTCCTTTCTTTCCCCAGCTGATCCTATCTGCTCTTATCTCACCCCTCTCCTCCTCCACGCAGCCTAGGCACTAGCAGGGGCATACACAAGAGGCACTCTCGCTGCTCTCAGTTCTAACACCCAGGGATAGGAGTCCAAAGATAGAAGGAATCATTGCAGGGAGTTCAGACACAGGCTGGGACACAGCGCAGATGGAATGTTCAGAGAATTTTGCCTCCAGCCTAAATCTCCTGTTGAGCATGTGTGAACTGAGATTTTCAGAGGCTATTATCCTATGAAGCTTTGCCAAATTTTGGCTGATTTTCACACGGATGGCTAAAAACAAATCACTAACACCAGGGCAACCCTCCTGCCAAATTTCAGTCTGCTTCAGTGTACTGAGGCACTAGAGCTATTCAATGAAATGGCTCTGAACCTGTTTTAATACAGGCAAAACCATGGAGTTGGGGAGCCAGGGCTGATCATGAATTTTCCAGCTTCACAGCTTCTGGCAAACAGAGGCTAGGGACATCATCCTTGCCTATTCTGGCTAACAGCTGCCAGTGATGGACCTATCCTCCATGAACATATCTAATTCTTTCTTGAGCCCTGTTATAGTCTTGACCTTCACAACATCCTCTGGCAAGGAGTTCCACAGGTTGATTGTGCTTTGTGTGAAGAAAGCTCCCTTTTGTTGTGTTTGCAACCTGCTGCCTATTAATTTCATTGGGTGACACCTAGTTCTTATGTTAGCAGAAGGGATAAATAACGCGCCCTTATTTACTTTCTCCTTGCCAGTTGTGATTGTATAGACCTCTATGATAGCCCGCCCTTAGCGGTCTCTTTTCCAAGCTGAAAGATCCCAGCCTTATTTATTGCTCCCGTCTGCACACTATTGTCCTTTAATCAGGGAGCAGTGTTTCCAGGGCTGTCCTGAGGGAGGGGCTTTTCCTTCCCCAGCAGTGATTTCCTGGCAGGCTGCTGGGGCCCTCCATGGAGCAGTGAAGTGTCACTTGCATTTTGCTTCTGGGCACCATCCCTGTGCTGCCAGCGGTGGCAGCAGGGTGGCGGTGGCAATGCAAGCGGCAGGGCAGCGTGGGATCCCGGGAGGTGTGACTCTTGGTGCAGTGAGGGATGCGAGAGGGAGGGAGACCGTTTTGACAACACCAGCAACAACTGGGCGTCCAGCAGGGGGCGAGGAACGGGGCTGCAGGATGTTGCCAATGGGAAAGGGGTACGTCCTGCCACGGAGCAGCTCTCCCCCAGCTCCAGAGAGAGCTGGTGGCAGTGCAGACGTTCCTAGCAGCTGCTATGCAGGGCTGAGGCTGGCCTGGCTGCAGCGGGAACTCATCGAAACCAATTAGTCCATTTTTCAATTATCTGGAAGAAAGAAACCAGCTAATTAAAGCCTAATTACATTTCGCCTGCTTCGTCAGCCATTTTATCCTATTAAACCTGCAATCTGGGCCTCCGGGAGGCAGGAGGGATGCACTGACAGCTGCAGAGGAACCTGGAGGGTAGGACATGGATGGGCCTTCCAGAAGGGATGGCCGTGGGTTTAACCCTGCATGCACCTGTGGCAGGGCAGCAAGCCAAGGTCCAGCACAGTCCAGCCAGCCCATGGGGACGTGACTACTGCAATCCACGCTATAACTGTGGCTATGGAAATCAAGGCAGAAAGGGAAGAGGGCTGGAGCCAGAGGCATGTACTCTATAGTAAGAGAGGGCAATCATTTTTAATAGGGGGACACTCTAAGATTTTGGTATGTGGTCAAGGGCTGCACTTCTTGGGAAGATGCAGAGTCTGGGACGGCTGGTGGGGTGTAGAAGGGAGCTTGGGATAGAGGAGTGGGGTGCAGGAGGGAATGTCGTGTCTGAGAGGGAATTTGGGTGAAGGAGGGGGTTGTGATCCGGGTGCAGATTTGGGGTGCAGGGTCCAGGAGGGGTTATGGGTGCAGAAGAGGATTCTGGCCTGGGGCAGGGGTGCTGGAGGGTTGCAGGGTCTGGGAGGGAGCTGTGACTTGGGAGAAGAGCTGAAAGGGGGTGCAGAGAGTTTGGGTGGTGACCTAAGGCAGGGGAATGGGGTGCAGGGTCCAGGAGGGGTTATGGGCGCTGGAGAGGATTCTGGCCTAGGGGAGAGGTGTAGGAGGGGGTGCAGGGTCCGGGAGGGAGTTGTGACCTGGAGGACATGTGGAGAAGGGATACAGAGGATTTGGGTGGTAGTCTGGAGCAGGAAGTTGTAGGGAGAAAGAGGGAAGAAGGAGGGGTGCCAGACGCAGGCTCTGGCTGGGTGGTGCTTACCTACCCTCCTCCAAGCCAGAAGCCTAGCAGGAAGCTGAGACAGTCTCCATGCCTGTCAGCTGGGCTGGCTGCTCCATGTAGCTCTGCTCCAGCACAGGGAGGGGGAGGGAGAGAGGAGGCTTCACCCCTGCCTCCAGCAAAATTTCTCAGCTCCTATTGTCCGGAAACTGGCCAACGGGAGCTGAGAGATTTTGCTAGGGGGCAGGAGCAGTGCGCAAAGCCTCCTTCCTCTCTCCCCAGCGTCCAGAACAATTAGCAGCCAGATGTTTAAAGCGGCGGCTTGGTGGACCGGATCTGGCCCGCCGGCCACGTCTTGCCCACGCCCTGCTCTAGAGCATCTGCAAAGCCTTGGTTGGAAATGGAAGAGCCCGTCTTTGGCAGGAGCTGAGCACCCAAATGCCAGCAGGACTCGAGGACGCTGTGCACCTTGCAGGGCGGTGCCCAGAGTAGCGACAACAATTTCAAGGCTCTGTCAGTGGCTGTACCTGGGTCCCCATGGTGCATCCTGAAATGTGGGACTTCTGAGCCCTGTGTCCCACCAACCCGGGCTCCCTGGGATACGCTACAAGCCTCAGCCGCAGGTCCTGCACTGACACAGCCACCCCAGGCAGGGACACACCTAGCGGAGTGACAGGAATGCTTCCCCCGGCAATAGAGAGGCTCCAGCCAGTTCCCCACAGCTACTCCACCTTGCCCCCAGCAGACACTGTCCTGCCCTGCTCAGGGTATGTGTATTCTCCAGTCCATCCCGCCCTCAATGTGGAGAGGACACACACTAGCCTTTGTACCGAGTTGAGACTCCGTCCCAAGCACTTCAGCCAAAACACACAGATTTATTAACTAGCGACAGGTGGATTTTAAGTGATTGTCAGTAGCAAGTGTAGCGATCGAAGCTGGCTACCTAGACTGCAAATGTCTTGTATTGCTTAAAGTTCTATAAAGGAAATGGGCTTTGAATCAAGCAGTGTCTCACTTGGTACAAGCTGAAGCATGGGCCTGGTGCTTGAACAAAGTAAGCAAGAGCTATACTCTGAGTAAGAGACAGGCCATGTCAAAAGCAGATGTTTGCCGGCAAGTCAGTGTCTCTCGGCACTAGAACTGCTGGCACGGATAGAAGCACATGAAGGGTGCCATGTAGATAAGTGTATTCGGCAAAGGGAAATGAAGCGGCGATTTAAATAATCACTGCTTCATTTATATCAAAATGGCCGCCGCACTGTGCCAATCAGCTGATTGTCGGCACAGCGCAGTAGTCTAGACAGGGATCAGCCGACCCCAGAACCCTTTGTCATCAGATCCTTTATGCCTCGTGAAAGTGTGTAAATACATTTCACCAGGACAGTACAGGACACCCAGCTGAGCACATGATAAAATAGTTTAAAACAATAAGAGTGAAAGCAGAACAAGGGGCAGTGACTGCTTTGGAGGAAAGTCCAAGGGAAGGTACCAAACGTGTCTTTAATGCGTAAGATGACACGTACAGTGGGTATCCTAGATTGTCTATACATTTTGGGGTATTTCAACTTAATTCTTTGGCCGGCCTAGAGGGCGATAGTGAAATCCATACTATCGACTGAGCGTGTCCATTGTCATGGGTACCAATACACTGGGGCTCAGAGGCCATCTGGCTACCGATGGCTATTAATGTACTTCGTTTGACAATAAACCTGACTCGGTTGGGGGCTCTCCTGAAGTCTATTATGCTGGCTACCTGCACAGAGCTGGCACGATGTACTGAGGGAAGATACGAAAACACATGCAGCCAAACGTTTATTGCGACTGACGGAGCAGGAGACCTGGCAGGACACCACACCGATGAATCCTGAATTTACGGTATCGCTGTCCCGAACTGCTACACAAGCAGGTCACAGATCCTCAGCACACAGGATGAAACGCTCCGCTGGCCTGCAACCAGGCTCCCCAGTCCAAAGTCTTTGTCTTCCAGCTGTGTTTCTGGGTGTCAAGTTGTGGGTGGAGTGAGATGGGTATGTCTACACTACAGAGTTTTGTTGGAAAACTGGCCATTTGCCCAACAAAACCTGAGTAACGGCCGCACTGCAACTGTGTTCTTTCGAAAGTAAATCGAAAGAACAGAGGGGTTTTTCCAGCGTTGGTAATCCTCTTTCTACGAGGAAGAAGCCTGTTTCCGAAAGAGCTCTTTTGCAAAAAGGCATGTGTAGACAAGGAAGAGGGAGTTCTTTCGCAAAAAGAGGAAAGAGAAAAAAGCACAGGTGCCCTGGTAGCCATTCTATCCATAGCAATCACAGGTTAAATGCGGGAGAGCATCCATTCAGTCTGGACGCTATCTTTTGAAAAAGCAGATCGCTTTTTTGATGCGCTTTGGCAGCATGGACGCGCCTCCCGGAAGATCTCTTCCGAAAGAAGCCTGCCGTCTAGATATAGCCTAAGTGACGATGTCACCCCACCCCGACCCTTGATAGTTTCTTCCAGCTTGCTGGGAAGATCTAAGCTTGTGATGGGGGGGCAGGGTCCGTCCCATGGGTCACGCAGCCTCCATTGTGTACATGTTGTTTCTGAGATGTCTTAGAGGATGGCTGTTGGGAGAGTGGATTATGTGCTGGCTGCTCCGGTTTTGCACCTGAATGGGAGTTTCCAGCCTCACCACATAGCTCAGTAGCACACATAAGAACATAAGAGTGGCCATGCTAGGTCAGACCAACGCCCCGTGTCCTGTCTGTCGACAGTGGCCAATGCCAGATGCCCCAGAGGGAGGGACACAACAGGCAATCCTCACGTGATCCCTCCCCTGTCTCCCAAAGCGTCAGAACTCCCCGCGAAACGAGAGCTAACACAGCCCAAGCAGGTATTAATGCTCAGCAAACCGAGACTTGGAAGCTGGTACCTCAGAAGGTACGTGTTTGGTACGTGTTACGTACCAAATACGTAAGGATACGACCAGGAGCGGCCCTAGACGAGCTGCCGGCAACTGGCGCCCTAGGCGAAATGCATGATTGGCGCGCAATCGGCACCCCATCTCCAAACCCTTCAACGGCCATTTAATTTGGCACCCTTGGCAACCGCCTAGCTTGCGCCTATGGAAGGGCCGCCACTGGGTACGACAGCCGCCAACAGGGTGGGTCCAGGTGCTGCTTTGAGTACCAAGGGTCTTGCGTGGGGGCATCACAGGCGGGCAGGGGTGGGTTAAGGAAGGATCCTTGTGATCTATGACCCAACGGGGCACAGCACACAGCAGTGAGCTTGCTGCCTGGGAGGGAGTTCAAGAAGGAGGAGCAGCAAGAACCCACTGACATAGGGAGGCGTCTATGTGGGATGGTGGGTTTAAAACTTTATCTTCATTTAGCGTTCATCCCCCCCAGGTATCAGCTATCACCAGCCTGTCCAGGGCTAAATCTTCCCTTCGGCTAAGCTGGGTCCAGCCAGCCCCGAATTAGGCTCCATCACCACCCGAATTGACAGCTCAGGCCGAACGACTGTTTCTGGTTGAAATTTTGGCTTGATTTGTGCGTTTCACTCCTCCCCCATCCTGGGCAAGGTACGTGTCCAGCTGGCGTCAGGTCGATAATCCCAGCAGCGGGCGAGGTGTGAGGCCCAGTTGGGGCTTCTGGGAAATTCCAGGCCACACCCACTGAATAGCCACTTCCTGGTGCAGTACATGGCTTAACAGCTGAGCTGGTCTCTGCAACACCCGTGCTCACCTTCCTATATCCCAGCCCTTCAGCGCCTTGTGCTTGTGAAGTGGCCCATCTCTACCATGGCAGTGGGGGACACAAGCCACGGTGCCAGCCCAGGGCACGGAAAAGGCCACTTTCTTTTTTGACTCACGACTGTATTCGATCTGGACTGAGGTTACAACCTGGGTAATGTCTCCCTGCCTCGAAAAAATTGCTGTTACCATAACAACTTGAGTCTGTGCTTCATTACCATGGCAATTTGCAGGAATTATGAAATACCGTGTGGCTTTTTTTATGCATGCGCTGTGCTACGTTTCAGTGCCAGACTCCAGTTGAGGTGGGGCCCCCTCCCCTTAATCTAGTTTGTCTCATTGTGTTTCGTTAACCATTTCGTCCCCCCGTCATTTTGTAGCTAGAGATGGGAGGGATTTGAATGTCACCTGCCATTTTGTCAGCCAGACACCTGGTTTTGTGAGATTCTTGGCCGCCACCGTGCCACGTGCTCCGAACTGGCTGGGGAAGGAGCGGGTGTGACGTGTTCCAGGTGACACTGAGGTCTGGTTGCCTCTAGCCCCGCCCCTCCTGCCTGAGACCCCGCCCCTTATGGGAGCACAGAGCTGCCCTCCCCCACCTTGCGTAGGGACCGGGACAGGCTGTCGGACCCCTTCTCTTCACAATCTGCTTTGGGCTGAACTATCTTGAGTAATTTTGCATCATCTGCAAAATGTGCCACCTCACTGTTCACCCCCTTTTTCAGATCATTTACAAATAGCACGGAGCCCACTACAGATCCCTGGGGGACTCTGCTATTTACCTCTTTCTACTCTGGAAACTGACCATCTGTTTTCTCCCCTTTGTTTCCTATCTCCAGGCCCTCCCCTCTTGTCCCAGGACATCTTAATTTGCTTAAGAGTCTTTGGTGAGGGACCTTGTCAAAGGCTTTCTGAAAGTCCAAGTCCACCGTGTCGACTGGCCCACCCTTGTCCACATGATTCTTGGTCCCCTCAAAGAATTCGAATAGATTGGTGAGGTGTGATTCCTCTATACAAAAGCTGTATAGTTCCTCCCTAACAAATCCTGTTCATCTATGTGTCTGCTCATTCTGCTCTTACAGTTTCAACCAAAATGCCTGGCACTGAAGTTGGGCTTCCCAGCCTGTAATTGCCAGGGTCACCTGTGGGGAGCCTTTTTAAAAATCAAAGTTACATCAGCTGACCTCCCATTACCTAGTGCAAAGGCTGTTCTGCAATTTCACATTTGAGTTGCTTCAAAACTCTGGGGTAAATCCCATCTGGCCCTTATTACTGTTTAATGTATCGATTTGTTTCAAAACCACCTTTATTGAAACCTCAATCTCGGACATTTCCTCCAATTTGTCACCTAAAAAGGGGTGGGCATCTTCCTCACATCCTCTCCAGTGAAGATTGAGGCAAAGAATGAATTTAGCTTCTCAGCAACGGCCTTGTCTTCCTTGAGTGCTCCCTTGATCGGCCCAGATCCCACTGCCTGTTCAGCAGGCTTCCTGTTTCAGATGCCTTTTTTAAAAACTGGTGTTAGTTCTGAGTCTTTTGCTACTTGCTCTTCAAATTCCTTTTTGACTAATTATACTTTTGCTTTGGACGTGCCAGAGTTTATTCTCCTTTCTATTTTCCTCATAGGATTTTGCCTCCTATTTTTAAAGGATGCCTTTTTCTCTCTAAAAATAGCTTTTACTTTGCTGTTTTGCCATGGTGGTTCTTTTGTTTGTTTGTTGTTCTTATTGTATTTTTTATTTGGGTGCATATTTAGTCTGCACTTCTATTATGGTGTTTTAAAATAGTCTCCATGCAGTTTGCAGGCATTTCACCTTTGCAACTGTTCCCTTTAATTTCCATTTAACTAGCTTCCTTTTTTTTGCGTAGCTCCCCTTTTAGAAGTCAAGCGCTACTACCATGAGTTTCTCTGGCATTTTCCCCTGTAAAGATGTTAAATTGAATTACATGACGGTTCAGATGCATTTATGTCTTAGATCAGATCCTGTGCACCACATAGGATTAAATCAAGAATTGCCTCTCCCCTTATGGGTTTCAGGACTAGCTTCTCCAAGAAATTGTCATTAAATGGCATCTAGAAATTTTACCTCTGCATCCCAGTCTGAGGATAGTTGAAATCCTGTTTTATTGCATTTTCTGCCTGTGTTGCCTCGCTAATCTTCCAGGGCATGTCACAGTCACGACTGCCATCTTTTGTTTCTTCCTCTGTTCCCTTGTTGATTTTGTTCCTAGGACACCAAAGGGAAATGACCCATGAACGCTGAGTTGTATTCCTGGCTCTCCACTGACCAATTTTGGATCAGCCACTTTACTTCCCTTTGTCAGTTCCCCTCCCATGCTCTGTCTGGCCGGTGAGCTCTGTGTGTACGGCACCTAGCACAACGGAACTCGGATCTCCGCTGCGGCCTTCATAGCGTATAACAAACAATTAAAATGAACAGAACAATAATCAGCTGGCCGGGTTAAAGCAATAGCTAAAAATGTCTTGAAAACAAGCAGCTGCCACTGAGCGTGAATTAAGCACGAGGCTGTGAGGTGCGAAAGCCAGTTGCAAGAAAATGAAATAGAGAAAAAAAAAGAGCAATGGATATTGTTTGGGGAGAGTAACACAGGCCTCAGCCACCCCCCTCCTCTTGCTGTCTCAAAGGTCCCTGCTCCCCACCCCTCCCCACCCAGAAAATCTCCCACTGCAGTTTGGAGCAAGATTTCCCCATGCTCAGAACTTTGCGTGGGGCCAGGTTCTCACATCAGCGCCGCAGGGAGGGTCCTGGCAGGGCTGCAATTGTGTCATTAAACATGGGGCTGTGGCGAAACCGAAGGGGAAACTGCATCTGCCGCTCACAGCGGTGTCTGTCAATGGGCATCAGGGATCTTCACTAAGGGCCCCGCCTGTGTTGAGTTATCTGCTGGGACCTTAGTGTCAGTATCTTACAGGCAGCGCCAGCTCCCCACAGCCCTGAGCTGCCCTGTGTCCGTGGGCCTCTCACCCGCTGAGCGCCTGGCCCGGGGAGCCACTCACCCGCCGGCAGCGTTCACGCTCACTGGGCGTCAGTTAGTCAGAGCTTTGGGATCTGCTGGGAGGAAAGGGGCCTGCAGAGTGTCAACGTGGGTATCGCTGCCCTGTGGCATGCAGCTCCCTCGGCGGGGGGACACGGCAGCTCTGAACGCTCCACAGCCATGGGGCTGGGTTTCAGCCTCCCCCCTCGGGCGGCAGTGTACTGTGGGCAGAGCAGCAGCCTGGAGATTATGGCTACGATCCTCCAAGGGATTTAGGTGCCCAACTCCCACTGAAACCTATCCAGTGGTGTCAATGGGAATTAGGAACCTCTGAGGCTCTGGGTCTAAGTGACTTACCCCAGGGTGCACCCAGTGTCAGTGGCAGAGCTGGGAATAGGAATCGGGGTGGGTCTGATTCTCCGCTGCCTGCGCCTCATGTCCTTGTTGCTGCCAAAGCCCAGTGGGGGTAAAACGCTGCCAGGTCGGGGAGGGGGGGGAGGAGGGAGGGGCACTTCATGCTGGCCATGGAATCCCTGAGGGCTTCTGCCCCTGCTGGCATGGCCAGTCCAGAGGGGCAGAACCCTGGGGTATAAGTACACCCCAGCTACATGTCCTCCTGCCCCGGACATCTCCCCTTCCTCCCCCTGCCCTGGAGCACTGTCTGCACCAGAGGACCCGTGGGCCGGGGGAGGGACATACACGCCGTGCTGTGAGCCCTTTGCACAAAGGCAACTCTGTGTGGGGCTTGGGGGCCTGGTTCTCAGATGTGCCAGGTACCTGCACCTCCAGCTGCAGCCTAGCCCTGGGGGTTACGAGAGAGCTGTGCTGTTCCCCTGCCCTCCCCCAGGCTGCCACCCGCTGCTCCCAGGGAGAGCGCCCCCACCAGCAGAGCACTGGCAGAACCTTGGCTTCAGGGCTGCAGCAGGAATCGGGACAGATCAAGGCCTGGATGAGCCGGAGCAGCTCTGGGGACTCACCTGCCAGCAGCCCTTGGCTGGCTGCTCCTTCCTGCGGCTCGGGGAGAGGCACCCAGGCCTTGCTCGTTACCCGTCCCTCCGATCCCGATCCCACGCCGAGCCGGCAGCCAAGCGCCTTTCCCAGAATAGCTCTCCTGGGAAGGGGGTGATTAATCTTTCATTGTCAGCCTCGCCGGGGCTTTGTCTGGTGGCGTCTTAAACTGCCGTGAGCAAAACAAGCCCGCGGGGGTCCCCAGTGCCAGTCGCACGCCATGGGGCCTTCTGGGGGGGGGGG
>JANRFK010006689.1:3908160-3921545 GCA_030068395.1 Apalone spinifera
CACGAGCTTGAGGTGAGCTGCCAAATACTGGGGGGGGGGGGGTCTTACTCTGAGTGTTATGACATCCAGGGGCTTTTCTGTGCCCCCAGCCCCCTAGACTAAGGGCTGGCTCACACTCGCTTTTAAAAGCCCCGGGGCGTGTCTGGAAAAGGGGGACCCTAAAGAGTGAACAGGAAAGAAGAGCCCCAGAATTGATTCTGGTTTTACAGTCTCACGATTTGAAAGCCAGTCGCTGGATTTTGGAAGGCTGGGGGTTGGCCGAGCCGGAGCTACCAGCCTGTGGAATGGATTCCGGGGGTGTCCTAGGAGTCCCTGGGCTTGGGAATGTTAAAAGGACATGAGATCAAACAGTAATGGGAGTGTGTGTGACAGCCTGGTCCGTGGTATGGACTGGGGCCCGATACCTCATTTCCATCTGTCTCCCAGCTCTAGGCTCCAGGAGTTCCTCCCTAGGTGTGTGCGTGATGGTGAGCGACAGCATCCTGGGTGTGTGGGGAAGTGTGTGTCCGGATGTGTGTTGCAGCTGGGGTTAACAGATATGTTTGGTGTGTGTGAAAATGTGTGGGTGACGTGCTTCCACCGCTGGTGTTAGTGTGGATGTGTGTTTGGTCTGTGACTGCACCCTCGGCGTGCGTGTGGAAGTGTGTGGTTGATGATGTCGGGTTGCACTGTTGGTGTTAGTAGGTGTGTGGCACTGTGCAATTGCACCAGCAGCGTGAGTTGGCTGTGCACTCGCACTGTGAGTTTGATGGCTGGGCTCATGTTTGGATGTTTGGGTGTGTCTCTGCCTAGCAGGAATATTTCCCAGGCTCAGTCCTGGAAAGAAATGCACTAGGAAATGCCCAGTGCACATCCTGCACAGGCAGCTGAGATCCATGCCAACTTTGGGCTTGTCCTGGTGCAAGAAGCCAAAGTCACATGGAAGCTGAATCCAGAATCCTTGAGCTGCAAAGTTGGGTGCAGCAGGCTCAGCCATTCCTACGCCCGGTGTATTCCAGCCAGCTGGCAAGGGATGGTCTCACACCAGAAGCCAGCTCTGCTGCTCCCCTGAGGTTACCCCCGTCCTGCCAAGGCCTGACAGGGCTGGTACTGAGTTTCTTGCTGCTGACCCACCTCCCATGACGCCATGCCTAGCACAAGGGGCCAGGTGCAGAGAGCAGGGCTAAGGAGATGTAACCTGCCCCTGCCAGCCCTAGGTGTACCTTCCAGTTCAGCTGAGACTTCCTGCCGTGTTGGTGGATGGGTGTGAGTCAGTGAGACCAGCACCAGCCTGTCTGAATTCCACCCCCTCCGGCTGTGACTTTGCAGATGAAATAGGTGTTTTTTATGACGTGTGTGTGTGTGTGTGTGTGTGTGTGTGTGTGTGAGAGAGAGAGAGAGAGAGAGAGAAATAGGTGTTTTTATAGTGTGTGTGTGCAACCGCCCAGGTCAGAACACAATGCCGCCGACACCCTTTTGTTTTATCCTGAGGCGAACTGGGCGTGGGCACCCACAGACTGAGGGTTTACTGCTGAACTTGCCTGGCTATCAAGCAATAACATCCTGGATTTTCAATGCAGCTTTGTGTCGAGTGTGCAGCTGGGCCTGTGGGCTGGATGATTCCGAATTAGCCACGTTCTTTACAGGGTGTGTTTTGGTAGGTGCTGAGTGCTGTACAGACAGCACCGAACAATGGTTCCTGCCTCCAGAGAGCAGCATTTGGCACTGGGGGAGGTGGTGACATGAGGTACACGGCAGCAGAGCATTGTGATAGGCTGGGGGCTCCCCGTGGTGGATAGCCGGTAGCAGTCTCTGCTGTGTGGACCAGATCAGGCCACGACCTCAAGGAGACCACGTGTGGGGCAAGTGGCAGTGCAGGCTGGGAGCTAGAGATCCAGGCAGAAGGCCAGGGGCTCTGTGTGTCCAGCAGCGGCTGTAAAGAACCCCCGTTTGTACTAACCCTGCTAGTAACACGCTCTGTACCACCTCGGGGTCTGCTAACATCTCAGACCTCTCCGACTTTGCCTCCTGGTGAGTGCACAAAGCACACAGCCTCCCTGTATAGTGCAGCTGCTGCTAGCCACCTTCTGCCTGGGCAGCGTTACAGAACCTGGCCGTAGCTGGGGGACGTGACTCCTCTCTTGTTGGCAGCCCCTCAGTTAGCCCCCCTCAAACTCCTGTCCTCAGGCAGGCAGCAGGCGTGGCCTACGATACTGCCCCCGCCCCCGACAAGCTGGCTGAGTTTGCCCTGGGGATAAAATGCCGCCAGCTGTGCCGTGAAGTGAGCAATGAGCACAGCCCGCCCAGCCCGGCTGGGAGAAGGGGCAGCTTGACAGCTCTACGCTGCAGGCGCCCTGCTGGGGTCTGCTTGGATCCAGGCCTCAGAGAGGAGCGTGTGAAATGTGGGATGGTCACAGGAGCCTAAAGTAGTTAGATGCCTGATTCTCACTGAGAGTCAATGGGATTTGTGCACCAACCCGTCCAAAAGGAGATGGCACCAGGCACTTGGCACTGATGCCAGTTTCTCCCCACTCTCTGCCCATCCTCTGGAGTTCCACCGGCACCAGGGGCCGGAGACTCAGCACTCCGCGAACGGAGATGCAGTTCTCGCAGGGTATGCTCTCTCCCCCTCACCAGCCCTGAAGCCCCCGGCCGTGAGTGTTGCTGGAGTGACTCAAAAGGCCTCAGGCAGGACGGTAAAAGGCAGCAGGCAGGGCTGAGAGGTAGCACAGGCTGGGCACTGCATGGGACTCATCTCTGCTTGTGTTTGACTTTCCCGATGGGACTGGGAAGGACGGTCGAGGGTGGTCGAGCTCCAGCGTTTAGCTACAGCTGGGCTCCCTGGCGCCATGCGCTGACACTCAGCTCAGCTCAGCCTCTCCCCCGGCAGAGGGTGATGAACAACCTCGTGGAGTTCCTAGCATGGGAACCTCCCAGAGGAGGCCTGACCACGCCAGGTCTCAGACATGCAGTATGGCTTCAACATGCAGAGGGGGAGTCGTTTGTCCTTATCTTCATTAGCCCAGCGTGACCCCTCCCACAGCATATTAGTGCTTTGTGTCTGACCAACAGCACTTCCCCGTCTCACGACGGCCTGCAGCCTCGACTGGCGCAGTGAGACTCGGGATAAGTGATTTGCCCAAGGTGGTGTAGGAAGCCTGTGGCAGAGCCAGCCTTGGCACCCACATTGACCTGGCCTAGGAGGCTCCTGTACCTTACACAGCTGGGCGGGGCCAGGGAGCAGTCCCAGCTAGCCCAGTGTTGAGAACATCTGGGCACAGCCCAACGTCCACACCTATCAACCGGCCCGCAACACAGAGGGGAGAAACCCTGCAGATCTGGCACCCAAGGAGAACGAGGTGCCCCAAGCTCAGTGCCACACCGCAGGGACTGCAGCCCACGAGTCAGCGGGCAGATGTGGGGATGAGGAAGAGGAAGAGAGCACCTGTGAGACTGGGGCGGTGCTGAGTCAAACAAACGTTGAGTTACGGAACAGAGAGGCAAGCGAGAGGCATCAAACCTTGCCAGCCCCCAGCCCGTGCCGGGGCCAGATTCTGCCTCTTGCACATCGCTGCTTGCTGGGCACGCTCGGTGCTGCGCGGCGGGGGCTGCACTCAGCTAAGGGCCCGGCCTGTGTCACGCCCGAGGCCAGCCTAGCAGGTCAGAATGGCCTCGTGAGGCCTACACCGCTTAACAGCTCCTGCTGGCTGTGGCCCTGCTGGACGCTGAGCACAGCCCTGGCCACGCAGCAGGGAGAGGGGTGCTGACTGCACTCCGCACCTGGGCTGCCTCCCAGGGACACAGATGAGCCCCGCCCCTGGGGCCTGAGCCCCCTTCGCTGTCTAAAAGACGCCCCTTGTGCTTTATGTATCTCCCATCAGCTCCAGTGCTTCGCAGCACCCGAACACTCGGCACTACGGAATGGGTCTCCGCTTTCCCCCGCCGGCTGCCCGGCTAATACTCGCCCTGAGGTTCCCAGCACCTCGCTGCTCCCTACGCCCCTTCCTGGCTGCGTTCCCACCGGGGGGAACGGGAAATCCCATCCCCTGCACTCCCCGGGCGGGGAGGGCTGATGGGGACAGGACACTCGTGTATCTATGCGCAGGGGGCTGGACTGAATCTCATGGTAGCTCTGCTGGTACGGACGCCTGCACCAGAGACAGGCTCTTAGTGGTGTGTGCTCAGTAGAGACCATCCTGCTTCCTTAGGACGGGTCTCAAGGGCCTGATGGATGCACAGGGCTCTGGGCTCCAGCGAGCCTGGGTCCAGCCCCACTCATGCGAGGCAGGTTATTTCAGCCCTCGGTGCCCCGTCTGCGTCAGAGGGATGGTGCTTGTGACACACAGGAGTGGTGGGTGGAAAGTGCTGCCAAGAGTACATGGTATCGAGAGCCCTTCCCTCCCCCCCGCGCAGTGACTGCCCAGTGCTCGCTGGGCACAGGGGCGATGGCTTTCCTGGGAGGAGATCGGGCGGTGAAATCAGACTCTTCTCGTTAAACTGCCCCCAGGCTCCAGCGCTCGCTGCTCTGTGGAAGTCCTGACCCTCCAGAGCGCTGGGAGCTGTGTTACGGGGGCCTCCGCCTGTTCCCAGCGCCCCAGCCCTGCGCGGTGCCAGGCGGGAGTGCAGCCGTCTGCCCTGCTTTGCTCGCTGGAGGCCTGTTGTGCCCTGGGCCAGTCCCCTGGCTGGGAGCCAGCGAGACACGGTGCAAGGGCAGGACCCCAGCAGGGCAGCTCGCTTGTTGCTCAAGCCACATCCCACCAGCCATTGCCGCTGCGCCGGGTCCCTTTCCTGTTCTGCTCAGAGACTGGCCCTTCCCCTCCCCCCCAGCTGCAGTGCCCAGAGCTGGGCCAGCCCCAGGGCAGCGAGTCACACGCTCGCTAGGCGGTCCAGCCTCCGGCCTGTCATACCCACTGGGGGGCTGGAGCGGGACCCCTGGGGAGTCACACACACCCAGCTACCTCATCACAGCACCTCAGGAAGAGCAGAGGGCCTCAGGCACCCTCAGCCCCTGAGCCAGCAGCCTCCTCTGGCTCCTTCCCCGCAGCAAGACCCATTTACATGCAGCCTTACCGCCTGCGGCCAGGCCCGCCAGCCAATGCTGTTTGTATTGCACCAGCGCCCGTCCGACCCTGCCCCTCAGTCGTGCCAGGTGCTATACGAACCCTGGCAAGAAGGGGCCTGATAATGGGAGCCTCTTTTCCAGGAAAGCTAGTGCGCGCCGACCCACAGAGGGCCTGAGGCTGTTCCAGCCCCACCTAGCAGTGTCTGGCTCCTTAGCTCACTGCAGGAGAGCGCTGGCTCTATCCCCAGTGTAACACCAATCACCCGTGCTTGGCCACCTTGGCGCACGCGCACAAGCAGCCATGCAACCCAATGATTCGGGTCGAGCTTGCAAGTGTTGGCCCTGACTTGTCCCAGGCGGGGATGCAAGGCCGTGAAGCTGCTTCAGCGCCAACTCGCGGCCCTGAGCAGAGGGTTTCCAAAGAGTAACAGCATCACGCCCGCCGGCCAGTAACAGCGGCTGTCAGCCATTTGTACTTGCAGCTCCTCCAGGCTAAGGCGCCCGGTGACACAAATGGCACGATGCAGAGGTCTTGGGGGGGGGGAAACTGATGTGCAGAAAGAGGCAGTGACACTGAAATGCCATGGAGTGTAAGGCCAGAAAAGAGCACCAGATAATATAGTCTGACCTATCTATCACAGGCCAGCAACACACACACCCCCACCACACCCCACAGTCCTCCTGTGATTGGCAGCCTGCCCCGTTAAGGGCTGGGACAATTAGCCATGTCCCCACATGTCCCACCATACCTCCAGAGGGTGTGGGCCTTAAAAGGAAAAAAGCTCAGCTGGGAGGGGAGAAGAGAGTAGATAAGTGTGTGCGGGGGTGGAGGGAGGAGGCAGAAGCAGAGAGTTATCAGGGTTAGTTTAAAAAGGATTTAAAAACGGAATGGCAAGAATCAGTGACCGAGGAAAAAAAGGTCATGAAATAAGCTCCAAAAGGGAGGCTAACGTGCTGCTCCAAAGTGGTGCCCAGCTCAGGGAAGGGTTGAATAAATCGCCGGTAGCCTGGAGTCATGGCCCGGATGCAGAAATTTCCATGGGGGGGTGTGATTTTTTGGTAAATGTGGAGTGCAAGGGTGTGAATGCACTCGCCTGTGGTCCCCCAAGCAAGCGAGGAAGTCGGCCCAGCCTTGCCCTGGCTGGCCGGAGCATGCTTACTTTGAGAACCACGGGGGGGAGGGTGCTTTCACACACCCCCACGTACGGGCTGGGAGTCGCACCACAGTGCGTCAGGTCACAGAGACTGCGCTGCGGATTCTAACTCACGGAGCGCGCCCAGAATAGCAGGGTCTGGAGGAAGAGGTTAGGACAGAGATTGTCGGTGACAGGGTACTCGAGTATCGGGAGAGGCGCGACACTGACAAGGCTTGACTGTGATTTTTAGAGGCTCTGGCGCAGGGGAAGGGAGCCCGGGGCAGGGCCGCCTGGGGAGTCTAGGAGGTGGCCGTGGTAGCCCCGTAGGCGAGCTCCCTTTCTGAGTCCTTAGGAGAGGGCTTGCTTGGGCCAAGAGCCGGGGGCGGGCAGTCTGCACTGGAGGAGCGAAGGGAAGAGGGGTTAGGTCTCTGGCGGCCGGGCTGGAGGAAGGAGTCTGGGTGAGCCGGAGGCCAGGGCGTGGAACAATGTGTGCAGTGGGCACGCGGAGAGCCATTGAACCAGCCTGTAAACCCTGCCTAGGAGGAAACCACTTCAAACTGGGCTGCTGTAGCATTCCCCCCTTCCCCTGCACCTCTAGTTGTAGCACGGATGGCGTGAGGGCCCTGAAGCCAAGTTCAGAGGCTTCTTTACAGGCCCCAGCGAGAGTGTTGGAGAAGCAGGGGAAGAAGGACTGTGGGAGCCGTGATACGGGAGGAAGAAGAACTGGGAGGTCTTGTTTGCACTGCAGAGTTAGGGCAATGCGAGGCGGCGTACGCTGGACAGCAACCCAGCTATGGAAGTGCTGCTCCCCGCAACATAGCTGCCCAGCTTCACCGCATATTGCTCCAAAGGCCTGGAGGCACCGGTGTCCTAGAAAGGACAGCGCTGGATGTGGCCTGGAAGGCGTTGAAGGCTGGGTGGAGTCTTGGAAGGCCCAGGGGAAACTGAGGCAAAGGTGTTGTGCTGCCCTATGATGTAGCAAGGCAGGGGGCTCCAAAGCTGTGAGTTTAATACATGCACTGGCTGTGTCTGCCCTAGCAAACGTACCCGCTGCTAGGAACAGTTGTCGGCCACCTTGCAGCTGGGCTGGTGCCAAAAGAGTTCCTACGCGCTCCGGCCGGCCCCTGGGGAAGTTTGCAAAAGTTTCCTACCTCTGCTAACGTGTCTCTGGCACCGTTGCTGGGAGCCCTAGTGTAGACAGGCTGCAGCAAGCGTTTTAAGCCCCATCTCATCAGACCCGATCCCACGCCCAGCATGGCTAATGCCAGAAGAGCCGAAGCCCCACCAGGATGTTTGCAAAGTCACCCTAGTGTAGACAGGACCGAGCAGCCTTCAGCTCTCTCCGGCTCCTGATGACGGGAGGGCTCTGAAGGTGTGGCAGTGTGCGAGAGCTTGACAAGGATTCGGCTACACCGGGCCAAGCCAGATCTGGCTGAATAGGAGGGAAAAGCTCTCTTGAGCCCCACTCGACAGATAGCCCTGCTGTGCCCCTCGGAGACTGCTCTTCCTTCTGCTCTCTACACGGCCGAAAAGGCCTGTTTGCGAGCCAGATCGCTCCCTGGGTCCAATGGCAGTGAGAACACGGCAGCCCAGCTTGGAATGTGGGTCAGCAGTGCGAGTTCAACCCCAGACTCGCCTGGGCTACATCTACACTACGAGTTTTCTCGGCAAAAAATATGCTACTGAGGGACTCATTTGCATGAGTCATGATCTCATTTGCATATTTTCTGCTGATCCGTTTTTGAGCAAAAGCAAGCAGTGGGAACGTTTTCTTTTTGCACAAAAACCCCCTTTTCCGCATAAGAATCTTGCGGAAAAAGGGGGGTTTGTGCAAAAAGAAAACCTCCACACTGCTTGTTTTTGTGCAAAACCCCCTAGCACAAAAACGGATCAGCAGAATATATGCAAATGAGATTGCGACTCATGCAAATGAGTCCCTCGGTAGCATATTTTGTGCTGAGAAAACTCGTAGTGTAGACAGGCTGGAACTGGCGCCGCTAGCCCTGGTGGCTGGGTCCATGCCGCGGCACGGGCAGGCCTTTCTGTGTTGGCAGACGTGCCTGCCGGAGGCAAGACCCTGGATTAGGCGATTGCCGGGGCAGCTCTGAGGTTCTCAGGCTGGCTCCGCGAAGGCTTTGTCCATTGTTCTTTCCAGTGCGCACTCTCAGGAATTCCTGCCCCCAGCTGCACTGAAAGCAGGGAAGGAATTTAAGAGAGCCCTGGTGCTATGTGCTGCGCAGTCACCTGGGGATTAGATGCCTTGGAACCTGGCCAGGCTCTCTGCTCAGCTGGAAGTAGCCGGTTGTGCTTGCAGCCGGACCAGGCGCCCGGTTTTGGGGTGAGGAGGCCAGGAAGCCTGACTGCTCATGTTTGCCGGTTGCTGTCACTGTCAAACCTCTTCCCTGGCCGCGTGGGTGTGTGACTGTCAGGCTGGATTCCCAGGTGGTTTCCAGCCGCACAGCTGCACTGACTGCTGGAGGAATCGCGCTTTGCCCCAGCTAGCGTGTCGCTGCGGCCTGTCTCTCCCCCGCCTGCTCCTTGTCCAGCCACATGGCGAGGCTAATAAGTGGGAGGGTCACCCGCTTTGCAATGTGGAATCGACTGCTCAAGGTGCAGGGCGAGCGAGCCAGGCCCTACAGGTGTGTGGGTGCACCTGTCCTCGCTGCTCAGCTGGGCTGGCAGGGAGGCGAGGCGAATCCGACTGGGCAGGCCTGCTGAGAGGCAGGGGCTCTTTGGCACTGGGTACGGAGCCACACTGCTCTCTGCAACGCCGTCTCGGCACCCTGCAGGACAAAGTGCCCCTTCCCCCTCCTTTGGTCACCAACCCCTGGGTCCGGGAGCCACTGACCCTGCGGGATCCTTCAGCCGCAGGAGTTTGCCCTTCAGTTCACGTCCTTGGAGCACTTGCCCGGTTCTCTCCAGAGCCAGCCCAGCTTGGCTCGCTGGCCTCTTCTCCTGCAGCCTTCCCTGAGGGGATCCCGGCACCGTGGAAGACAGGACCAGGGCTGGCACAAACCTGCCCCAGGCCAGAGGGGTGCTGCATTTTCCTGGGCTGTTTCTCCAAACCTCAGGGCTCCTGCCAGCCAGGGCCCCCCTCCAGCTGGTCTGGGTCCTGGGGTGGGAGAGCATCGGAGAATGGAAGCCGGAGGGAGTGCCAGATGCTCCCTTCTGAAAATCAGGCCTAGACGCCCTGGCAGCTTCTCCTTCAGCGTCTTCATTCCGGGCTCACGGAGAATCAGTCACACTGGACTGCGGACTGCAACAGGATCCCCAGGGCCGCCTCCGCGGTCAGAGCAAAGCAGAGAGGCAGCGTGGCCTCGGGGAGATGGTGCTAGACTGGCATAGAGGGGATGTGGCTTCTGGTCCTGCCAGCTGGCTCTGGGCAAGCCACTTCCCCTCTATGTGGCTCTCCTATCTGTGGTTGAGTTAGACTGGCCGCTGTATGGGGCAGGGAGGGCCTGCACAGCGCTTAGCACAATGGGGCCCTGATCTTGGCTGCACCCTCCAGTTCAGACCAACAGTAACAGTGAGTGGCGGAGCCTTGTCGTGTCCTTGTGCCAGGAGAGCTGTGCCCTTCCTGACCAGCCGTGCGGCCCTGCTTTACATCTGGAAGGCGCCTCTCTGCTCCCGTGCATTGGCATCTAGCTGCTGAGAGCAGGTTTTGAGCAGCGTCTGTCTCTCACTTTCAGGGAGCAACATCTGTGCCACGCGTGGGGTGAACTCCTGTAAGCAGTGCCTGGCCGTGAGCCCGCTGTGCGCTTGGTGCTCCCAGAAGGTAAGGCGACATCTTGGGACCAGCCCGTCTGGTTCATGCCTTTGCTTGCGGAGCTGCTGCTGCTCGCAGCCCTGCTCTTCCCGGGGAAGGAATTCAGCCCTGCAGCGGCGTCCTGGGTGCTTCTGACCCAGCCATCATAGGTGCTGAGTACTTTTCAGCTTGTGGCCGGGGGGGGAGGGGAGAGGGAGTCATGCTGGGGGCTGTGGACCACTGACGTGACAGTGATCTCCAATGAGGAGCAGCGAGTGATGATAAAGACATTGGCTGGGGCATCCAACCTCTGGCTCCGGGGTGTAGTTAAGCTCTATCAGGGTCAGACCCCGAGAGACGGTCCACGTGCCAAGGCTGAGTCCGGGTCAATTGGCTCATAAGAACGGCCAGACTGGGTCAGCCTTGGGTCCTGTGTGCCGACAGTGGCCAGTACCAGATGCCCCACAGGGAGGGAACACAACAGGTAATCCTCACGTGATCCCTCCCCGTCACACATTTCCAGACAACCAGAGGCTACGGACACCATTCCTACCCACCCTGGCTAATAGCCATTGATGGATCTAGCCTCCATGACTCTATCTAGGTCTGTTTGGAATCCTCTTAAATACTTAGTCTTCACCACATCTTCTGGCAAGGAGTTCCACAGGTTGACTGTGCGCTGAGTGAAAAAAAACTTGGGTCACCGGGCTACAAATAGCAGGGTGGACATTCTGCAGGTTGGAGCGAGGGGGTGTCCCTGCGGCTGGGGTCTATGGAAGGGGTTTTTCTATCCATGTAGTTAGTCCAGATGAGGCTGTCGCTCCAGATGCATCCATACAGGGGGTTAAGTCAGCCAAACCCCAGTGCTCAGGGTGAGACACTTTCCACAGCCCTGAGCCACCGCACCTTGGTCAGTATAACATAGGCATGGAGCAGGGCCTCAGGGTTAGTGGGGCTGTTGAAATGCATGTGACACGCTTTGTGTGTGCTTGGGTATCTGTGTTGAGGGAGACACCGTCAGGCTGGGTGTGCTGGCTGTGCAGGAAAGGAAGCCATTGTTAATGGGGCCCATCTGATAACGAAGGCGGGAGCCCTGATATGCTGGTGGTGATTAGTCAAGTTATCTCTGGTGGTGAGTGACAGCTCTTGTGGAAATGGGGCTTTTCTAACTGACTCCAGCACAAGCCTTCTTCTCCCCTGTTCCCAGGCCGCGGGGGCGGCTTGACGTGCAGCGGGGGCTGGGAGTTCTTTCCCCGGATCCAGCCAGAATTTCCAAACAAGGAAATATTCCCTGCGCCTGCTGGGGGCCGTGTTTACAGAGACGTGACAATTAGGGAGAGAACCGTCTGACTGCCAGCAGCCAGCCCCCGGCTTACTGGCCTGCGCAAAGCCCGCTCTGCGGCGTCCCACATCTCGGCCACGTTGCCTTAATTTAGCAAATGAGCCCTCCCCCCCCCCGCACACCTCCGTCCCACAGCCCACGTTTTTAAAGGGACAGCACCTTTATTTATTTCCCTCCTTTGTGCTGCATTTCTTTCTGTCCCAGCTACTTTCATTATAAACACAGTTCCCCAGCAATGTTCCCTCTAATTTTTTCCATCCTTGTGTGGAATACATTTTGCTGTGTGCACCAAGCCATGTGCGGATGTGCACCACCAGGAGAAACACATGCTGCCTGCTGTGGGCGCTCTGCTAAACCAGCTGAGCAGCATTGGAATCTCTGCTGGGCGGCCCCCCAAGCGCTCAGCGTTCAGGGAACACTGCTGCCCAGTCACACTCACTCAGGCCTGGCTTTGAACCAGGCTCGTTCTGCCTCTGTCATTCACACTGAGTAGCACAGCGCGTCGGGAGAGGCCCCGTCGCGAGCAGCGCGAGAACCCGCTCCCCTGGGGAACTCCTGTGCAGAGCTGTCTCCGTAAGGGCCCGAGCAGAGGCAGGATTTGGTGGCTGCAGAATTTTAGCACGTTGCCATTTCTTCTAACCCTGCCCCTCTTGCAGGGGAGTGGTGGCACTGCCCAGGCGCCAGATGAAAAGCAGGGAGTGGGCACTGCAGTGAAAGGGCAGGGACTTGCATGAAGACCCAGTCAAGGGAAACGCTGCGTCCTGTCCAGCCTCTGGCATCTGCTGCTGCAGGTCAGGGAGTCGCATCTGGGGCCGGATGATTTCGATGGCCATTGATAACATTGACAGGTGGCGATGCAGGGACCAACCTCAGGCTTCAGGGTGTAAGCTGGTCACTGGCAGGACCTCCCCTCCCTACGAGCCAGTGTGTTATGTGGGAAGGAGGGGGCTTCTGAGGCATTCAGTTCCGGCAGCGGCTGAGGAAATGATCCTTGGTGGTCTGACCATCATCCAGGAGTGATAAATCGCTCTTCTTAGCACCTTCATCCTACACATCCCCGAGGGGGGGCATTTGAGGGGGGAACTGGAGCAGAGTGACAGGAATTAATACGCCCCGTGCACCCTGCTGGGATTCCACGTCAGCCTCATGGCTCCCCAAATTGGGCCCTGCCCGTGGGAAGACATCGCTTTCAGTTAGCGCAGAACACTATGGAAGGCAGGCCGTCCCAGCTGGTCACCGTGGGAATACGCTACAGAACCGCATCACCCATTCAGCCCGGCTTGCCGAGATTCAGCAAGGATACTGTGGGAGACCGTATCAAAAGCCTTGCTAAAGTCAAGGTATATTCCGTCCATGGCCTTCCCCGTGTCCACAGAGCCAGTTACCTCATCATAGAAGGCAATCAGGTTGGTTTCAGGCATGACTTGCCCTTGGGGAATCCGTGTTGACTGTTCCTGATCACTTTCCTCTCTTCCAAGTACTTCAAAATAGATTCCTTGAGGATCCCCTCCATGATTCTTTCGGGGACTGAGGTGAGGCTGACTGGTCCATAGTTCCCTGGATTGTCCTTCTTCCCTTTATTAAAGATGGCCAGTACATTTGCTTTTACCTCCCCCCGATCTCCATAAGTTTTCAAAGATAATAGCCAATTACTCTGCAATCACATCAGCCAACTCCCTCAATACCCTCGGATGCGTTCAATCCGGACCCATGGATTTGTGTATGTCCAGCTTTTCTAAATAGTTGGTCTTTCTCCACCGCGGGCTGCCCACCTCCTTCCCATACTGTGTTGCCTAGTGCAGTACTCTGGGAGCTGACCTTGTCTGTGAAGACAGGCAAAAAAAGCATTGAGTACTTCAGCTTTTCCCACATCACCTGTCACTAGGTTACCTCCTTCATCCAGTAAGGGCCCCACACTCTCTCTGACCACCCTCTTATTACTAACATGCCTGTAGAAACCTTTCTTGTTACCCTTCACATCCCTTGCTAGCTGCAATTCCAATTGTGCTTTGGCCTTCCTGATTACTCCCCTGCGTGCTCGAGCAATAGATTTATCCTCCTCCCTACTCATCTGTCCAAGTTTCCACTTCTTGTAAGCTTCCTTTCTGTGTTTAAGCTCAC
>JANRFK010006689.1:3959584-3973400 GCA_030068395.1 Apalone spinifera
CACCCTAGTTTGAACTAGGGTGGCAGTGTAGACATACCCTGAAAGAGCCTCACACAGTAATGTCCTTATCCTCTATTTATTGACAATTACCAAACAAGCAGAATGCACATGCTAAGCACACAGTGTCATGCTCACCAATCCTGATAAAGGCAGGCAGACTTCCCCTGTTGGCCAGGCAATATCAGTCTCTCTGGTCTTAGGCTGTGTCTCGGAGGTGAGTGCTTCTTTTCCAGGTCTTCCCCCCTCCTCCTGGTCCTCTTTCAGCCTTTTCTTCCTTCTGTTACTTCTGATCTTCTTCTTCTCCTTCTTGAACCCGTTTATATAATGAAACCTGGGTCTTGTTTAGCTAGACCTTAACCAATTATTTTAGTATAATTTTACTAACCAATCATAACAAAATGACCTAACCAATCATACTCCACCACCTTAATTGATTTACACCTAGCAAAAGTAATTATACAGCAGACAGAAACAGTTACAAGAGACAAAGATCACACAGTCAAACAATAGAGAAGTGTAGTGACAATGCTCAGAGAATGAGGATTTCACAACATTCTCTACTGAGAAGCAGTTTCTTGCCAGACAGAATGATGTGACTTAAGTTTTCTTTACCCATCTTGAGATCTGTTTCTTTATCTGGTGACAGTGGGGGAGCGATCAGGGCAGAGTCCCCTCCTCACAGCCTGGAGTGACACTTTGTGATACAATTTAGGTGAAACTGTGAGTATGTGACTCCAGGCCTTACAGTACTGGCTGCTACTCTTCAGCCTGGCTGCAAAAGCAGCTTTGGTTCAGGTCTAGCACAAGCCTTCCAACACGGCCACAGAAAAGCCATATTGTTACACTGTGATTCCTCCAGGATTCCTAGAGGGCCTCGTAATCCCAGTGCACGTCTACTCTGCAATGTAAGCCCG
The DNA here is from genome assembly GCA_030068395.1 of Apalone spinifera. NCBI lineage: Eukaryota > Metazoa > Chordata > Testudines > Trionychidae > Apalone > Apalone spinifera. The sequence goes on from JANRFK010006689.1 coordinate 3,960,499, forward strand.
GGGTCTGAATTCAGGTTCAAGCCTAATTCCCGTCCGTCTACACACAAATTGTGCTGACCCAAGGATTGGGAATGGAGGGGCCAACCTGAGTCACGCCCTATGGCTATGCAATGCAGGTGCAGCCTCACCGGCCTTGGGCTCCGGGAGTCCATCGAAAGGATCCCTCAATCCCAGGAGCCAACGTACTGTCTCCTCTGACCAGCCATGTGTAGTGGACAGTCCAGTTTTCCCACGTTGCACCACACACAAAGGACTCAAGCACGTGGGAGGGCACTAGGCAGTGTGGGATCTCGGTATTTGGGCTTGGGGCCCCATTAAGCAGCGTAGCTGTTGGACCCAAGGTTCAATCAGTCCTAACCTGGGTTACAAACGTGTGCCGCTGTCCAAGCACTAAGGCGATGTCCACACAATCAGTTTTTGCCAGAAGAGGTAATGCAAATGAAGCGCTGATTAGCATATTGTCGTGCTTCATTTGCATAGTCTATTCCAAGCCATTTTTGCGCAAAAACGTGCAGTGTGGACATTTCCTTTTTGCGCAAAAAGCCCCTTTTTGTGCAAGATCCTTATCCCTTGCCCAGAAGGGATAAAAAAGGGATAAAAGGATACACGAAAAAGGGAGGTTTGCGCAAAAAGGAAACGTCCACGCTGCCTGTTTTTGCACAAAAACCCCCCTTGCACAAAAAGGGCTCAGAATAGATTATGCAAATGAAGCACAACAATATGCTAATCAGTTCTTCGTTTGCATTGCCTCTTCCAGCAAAAGCCATCGTGTAGACAAAGCCTAAGTTAACTACCCCAGAGTCTGCTGACTTGAGTCCTACTGACCTGGGCTTACACTGTCTAACTCTAGACAGACCCAAGGTTTAAAGGCCAGGCAGAGCCATCCTGAGCCTAGCCTGGCCCCCTGCAAAATACAAGCCAGAGAATCCACAGCCATGTCATTGTCCCCATCCTGGGCTCTGTCCTGGGTCGGAGGGCTAGAATCCCATTGTGGCAATGCGAAGAGTCCGTGGCAGTGTTCCAGGGGAGCGTGGTCACTGCTCTACACACACAAACCTTCTAAGGTAAAAGACTCTATAACTAGACGTGTTACAACTTCTTATTGCTAAAAACCAAAATTGGTAACTTCACTGGGCTGATCAGAAAATGTCTGGGTTTGTTCTCGTGAGAAATTTCAGTTGCTCAGCAAAAACCCAGAAGCTGAACTATTTCACCCAAAACATGTTGATTCCAAAACACTGCCATAGTACCTCATGGGAGCTGTGGTTCAGGAGCCTGATGCTCCCATTCTCCTCTATGGTCTGGGGTCCTGTGTCAGACTACATCTCCTGTGATGCATCACAGTCTCTCCTTACGGTGCATCATGGGAGTCCTTGACTTTGGTGTATCATGGGAAATGTAGTCCAGCCTGGAAGTCTAGGCCATAAACAAGAATAAGGCACAAGACAACTGAACTATGACTCCAATGAGGCACTGCGGTGGGAGAGCTGAGGAGATATTATTTGGTTTGGGGACATGCTTTTTTTGGTGAAAACAGTCATTTTTCTGGCCATATTTAATGTAATCAACAATCCAATTTTCTGTCACGAAAGAGTTGAGGCAGAACATTTTTGAGCAGCCTAAAGCCGGCCCTTGGAAAGCAGCTAACGTGTCCTGGGCACTCACGTAAACAAACACCAACAGTGATGGACTGACCTGCTGTGCGTTCTCCGCCCTGCAGCCCTACAGGATGCCTTTGAGATTGTCAACAAGATCAAAGCCGATACCGTGGAGGTTGCTGAACTGCGCTGCATTCTGCAAACCATGGGGATCCCTTTCACCGACCAGGAGTTCCAGGAAGTGCTGCAGAAAGTGACACTGGAAAGTGAGCCTTTCAAATGGCTGTCCATTCGTCTGTCCGTCTGTTTTAGTGGTGCATGTGTAAGGTGGGGCACGTACACAGGTCAGAATGTAGCCAGCTGGTGCATGCCAGGCTTCCAACCTCCATGGGACCCCTTTGACATGAGTCCCAGAGCTGAATGCTAATCTCAGGCTAGAGCGTTACTCCAAATGGACAGCGGTGTCGCTGAGAGCAGGACTGGGCCTTGCCCGTTCACCCCCAGCTGTCACCGCTGAATTAAATGACTACATTAAAACATTGTCTCTACACACCGCGTGTTCCTCTTGTGGACAGAATGCGAGTGGTGGTGGCAGCGGCGGCTGGTGGGTTCTAGCAGGACCACGTGCGGCGAGCGGTGGGCCTGCTCCACCCCATTTGCTCTGGCTGGCGCCAGGTCGCGGTGAAACTTGGGCAGCCTCACTGGACCCAGTTCCAGCTACTGTGGGTGGGACACCACAGCCCGGCCGGGACCAGATCCGCCACATGGTGGAAGGTGGCTGCTCGGTCGGCCCCGGCCCGTCTCGGAGCCAGTGCGTGGCCCCCAATCCTATCCCCCTGGCACCCTTACCCCAGGAACAGCTGGCTGGGAGTTCTAGGCAGTGCAGCCCTAGCTCCCCCTTGCCCACCGGTTGAGGGATCCAGGAAACCCACCCCCACTTCCCCTCCCAGTGAGCAGCTTCCGGGGGGAGCTGGGCAGCCCAATCTTGGGCCAGCCTCCCCCAGCAAGGAGCTGTCACTTCCCTGATCTCTCAGCCCCCCATACTGAGTTCCCCCTGTCCTGAATCTTGCACCCCCTGAGCCACCCCATACCTCCCACTCCCCTGATTCCTGTACTGCAGGGTCATTACCCCTTGTTTGGTATTTTTTTCTTGTGTAACAATTTAAATGTGTGTATGTGTGTGTGTGTACATACATGTTGTTAATAACTGGTTGGTGGCACACATGATGTCAATGTTGATGGACAAGACAAAACTCACTCTGCTCATGGATGGGAAATCAGAGGGAACACTGGCAGAGAAGGCGGGGCCTTAGGCAGAGGAGGCGGAGCCTCAGTCAGAGGAGGCGGGACCTCCGAGCCATGCAGAGCACCAGATGTGGTGGTCCAGCACCCCAGCAGCAACTCAAAGGGGCCCTGGGCTCCAGCTGGCGCCACTGCCACTGTCACGACCCATGGCAATTGCCCCCTTTACCCCCCCCACCCCACCCCGTGGGCAAGCCTGACAGGAGGCCTCATGTACATGTAAAAAGCTGCACTTTATTATCAAAATAGGCTTTGAGTCGGTCTAGTGGAACGTGTGCAGACCTTTAATGTTGACTCACTCGGTCCAGTTGAACCCCTGCTTAAATGGGTTTGGCTCAAGTCAGAGTTTACTGGTGCAAGCCGAACTGATTCAGACAGGTGGAAAAGGGTTAAGTGCCTTAAAGATGTGTGTTCAGAATCTAGGCAGTGAGCCCACTTCAGCTTTCTGATCTAGACCAGGCCTAGATTCTCCTCTCCCGGCGCTTTCATCCCTGTGTAACTCTGTCGATGTCAGTGTGGTGACTCCTGATTGACTCCAGTGGGGGAATGCATCCCAGCGCAGAGATCTGGAATCTGTTGAGCAAAGAGCTCCGTGATTGCTCCATCAGATGATCCGAGAAGGTCTAGCCTGTCCATTGCTAGAGCAGGTGCCCACTGTCCGTCATATGCTAAAACTACTGGAGAAAAGGGTCAGACAAAGGCCCGATCCTCTGCTGGATAGACTAGGGTAGCCCCCGATGTCAACGCACTGACACTGATTGACAGTAGCTGAGAATCTGTCCCCAATGCAAGCCTGATCCCAGCACATTCCGCAGCCAACCCATCTGCTTATCTCTTCCCTTGGCCCCGTGTCCTTCCCCGGCGCCTTGGCCTCTGGACCCTTCTTTACGCTGCAGTGGACGGGACGGTGAGCTTCGATCGCTTCCTGGCGGCTGCGGCCAACATGCGGCGCTTCTCCGAATTTTCAGGTGAGCGGGGGCCTGATAGGGCGGGAAGAGGAAGAGTCAAACTGTGCTGAGCTCCAGAGCCCTGCCCCTCTTGCACTTGGTCACATTGGTGCAAAGTATCATGCTCACTGTGCGCTGGTGAATGGTGCCACCGGGCGCAGGTGGTCAGCCATCACTGGGTGCTAGCAGGCACTCTGCCTTCTTCCGAGCCTGGGTCCAGCCCCTGTGCAGAACGAGATCGTCACAGCGCCCAGCTCTCTGGGATTCACGGCACAGGGTAATGGCCAGTCAGGCTCCATGGCACTTGCATTCTCTCCCTGCAACGTGACGGGTCCTCAGTAGAGAGGCAGAAACTTGTTTAAAAAGGTAACTGCGTTCCCGCTAAGAATGCTAGTGAGCGCAGGGTTACACGCTGCCTTATACTGCAGAGCCTGCAGCCAAGTCTCCCCAGGAGCGAAGCCGCATCCCAGGGAGTGGAGCCGGCAAGGGCTGCCAGCCCTGCTCCCTGGGAGACTTCGCTGCAGGCTCTGCAACCTGCTCCCTGGGAGCCAGTATTGAATCTGTGATGGGGGGCCAGGCCAGGCCCGCCAGGGACAGGGATTGCCCTGGCCAGCCAGCTGATGCAGCCCGTGCCTGCAGTGAGCCCTGCAGGGCTGGAGCAGCCCTCTGCCTGGGAGACACGGGGAGCTGCTCCAGCCCCTACCAGTTAACCAGAACCGATAAGCCTCACCCATTTAGGTTAACCTTTCACATCCTGAATCCCCACACCCAGGCTCTGGCAGGGAACAGGTTAACGTAGCTCGGGGTCTCGATTAGCTGGCAGTCGGTGTCTGATTGCCTGCAGGCAGGGTGCTCTGGCTGGCGGCAGTGGCGCTGGGGGGAGGAGGAACCGGCAGGAAGCCGGAGGAAGAGGAGCTGCCTTAGGGACCACTGGTCTCTCTTCACTTCTCCCTTCACTGGGCCCTAAGAAACGGGACTTTGCAGCCACTCCCCTTGGTGCATCACCTGCACCCTGGGACGCTTGAACTTAGCACGGAAGCATTGTCCTCTCTGTAGCCCGGGACTAGGATCCCACTGCCAGACCGGGCAGAGCTCGGCTTCTGGGCCTTGTTTAAAGGCTGACGTGGCAGCGGAGCCCTTTGGGAAGCCCGGCCCCACCCAAACGCTGGGCGCTCTGTCCCTCCATGTGTCTGCAGCGCTGAAAGGGGCCGTTGCCGCCATCAGCAAGGTGCAAGGTGACAGGGTTGCTGCGAGCAACTTGCTGTCCTGGCTGCGGGACATGGGGATCCACGTCTCGGATGCAGAATTCCAGCAGGCCCTGGAGCAGGTTTCTGCGGATGGTGAGTGTGAGGGGTCAGACTCAGGAGCACAGTCCCACCTCCGCATGGGCGACTCTCGGGCTTCAAGCCCTGGGACCGGGTGACTGCTCGCTAAACCGGGAGGCTTCCAGCCCTCGGGTCCGCTGGGGAAAGCTCGAAAAGTGGCCAGAATGCAGCCCAGAGCAGTGGTTCTCAAAGTGTGGTCTGTGACCGTCTTGCAAGCGGGCCGCAGACTCGGGGCTCCCTCCCCCCTTCAGCTTCCCACTGCAGGGGGAGGGGTAAACCTTGCGGGCCCGATCCAGCTTGTGGGGGAAGGGAGCGGCTCTGTGCAGTGCCACTTCCCCTTTCCCCAGCTGGTGAAATGGCAGCCGCTCACCTGGAGGCTTTCCCTGCTGCTCCCATTGGCCAGGATCACAGCCAATGGGAGCAGCAGGAGGAGTGACCGGGAGCAGCAGGAGGCACTGAACCAGGTAAGTGCCCCCCCATCTCCCTCATCCCCTGATCCTGCACCCTCATCCCCCTCACACAGGCCCCTCCTGCTGAGACCCCCACCCCACTCCTGCACCCTCCCTCTCAGACCCCCCACTCATGCACCCAACTTCCCTCCCAGACCTTCTCACTCTCAGCCTGCTCCTGCACCCAACCTCCTGGCCAGACCCTGCCCCTCCACCCCCTCCTGCACCCATTTTGTCATTATGGGTGTCTGGCTGGTGGTCCACAGAAAAGCATCATTGAGGGTGGGACGTAGACCAAAAACTTTGAGAACCACTGAGCTAGAGGCCTAGAGCCCAGAGAGGACACTCAAACCCCTAGTGCCTCACCTGTCGTTGTGTGGGAGGCCAGGAGAGGAGAGGAGTGAGGTGTTTGTGGCCTGTGCCACAGGGGGAGACGTGCCTCAGTGTTCGGTACCAGTGGGAGAGACTGCGCACTGACCCACCTCATGCCACCGGAGGGACACTGCCGGCTAGCTTCCGGTGAGCGAGCAGACAGCACTCTACAGGCTGGTTCTGTTCCAAACTCTGCCACACTCCTGCGAGGTGGCCCTGCATGAGGCACTCCCTCCGTTTCTTCTCCCACTCTTCACTAGACTGTAGGTGACTCTCCCTCTTGCTGTGTGTCAGTGCAGGGGCACCAGCACGGCAGAGGCAGGGGACTGACTGGAAGGGTGAGCAATGGAAGGAGGGAGCAGAGAGGAGCGAGCAGGCGCAGAGTCTTGAGGGGAAGAGGCAGTGCAGGAGGGCCGTGGGAGAAGGGGCAGTGTGAGAGCAGGGCCTCCAGTGGTTTGGGCAGCATGAGAGAGGAGTTGTGGGGATGGGGCCACTGTTTGAGCCCCTGTGGGCCACTTTTAGGGAGCTTCTTCTGCTCGTGCGTCGGTCCAGCACCTTGATGTGCCTGGGGATACACGCGGCTGACGGAGTGCTTCTCTCCACTGCAGCTAACGGAAAGGTGAGCGTCAGAGCTTTCATGGAAGTCCTGTCCAAAAGCCCACGGCTCTGCCAGCTGCTAGGTGAGTGGGAGCGGATGGGAAGGAATGCTGGCCAGGAACGTGGGCTCAGACGCTGGATTGGTTAGCAAATCCATTTCCAGCACTTGGGCACACGTGAAGCCAGTTCCGTTAGGCGCGTTAACCGCCAGCGGGCTGGATTTCCTTGCGGGGCGCACCACACAATGAGCTGGGATGCAGGGCTGAATTTGATCATAAAAAGCAGGTCGATTTTCAGTCTGCAGATGCAATCTGGTTGGACGCTCCTGGGGCCAGAGCTCCCGCTGGGGGAAATGGGTGTTGCTCCAGTCAGATCAGTAGCACCACACCGATTTAGGCATGATTTACATCCTGCTTTTGGAGCCTTAAAATGGCTCCGGCCTTGGGGCATGTCCACATGGCAGCATTATTTCAGAATAACACAATGCGTGTCTGCACTGCAAACCGTTATTTTGAAATAATGGCGAGCTGGAGGAGTTCTCACTCTGACTCCTGTGACCCTCCTTTCACGAGAAGGAAGGGCAGTCGGAGGGAGAGCGACTTCCTTCCACTTCCTGCTGCGTAGACAGGGCCAAAAGCCGAGTTACGCTATTTCCACTTCAGCGATGCAGTTGACATAGCTGAAGTTCTGCAGCTTCATTCAGCTTTTGCCTGGCTGTATAGACACGCCCTGGGAGTTTAAGGGAGTCTGTTAACCAGTGAAACACTTTCTGCCGAGCCCCATTCCCCAGCAGGACAAGAGGGACTGCGGAGCTCTGGGACTGCATGGGCAAAGGGAGGCGGGCGAGCAGAGGCACATAACAGACCCGATGGTGCACTCAGTCACAAATCAGGCCTCACTTTACCAGAAATATCCCTGAGTCGCACCAGTGCAGAATCCAAATCGGGCCCCTGGTTTCTGAGCGCACGAGGCAGTGGGAACTTTTATTGCTCTTCCATTACATATCCAAGCAGGGAAGGTTAAAAAGGTGGATACCTTCGGTGGTGGAACCTGTGGTGCGTTTACTTGTGGTTGTCACTGACGACAAGCGGCGAGCCTTGGGCCTAATACAACTCTGAACATTCCCAGCTCTCTGCTTCTGGGGTGACTGCCATGTGCATGTGGCATGTACACATGCCACTCACCTTCTGCCAAATGGTGCGGTGGAGCTGCTTGTGTCTGTGTGTGTATGTGTGTGGGTGTGTGCCCACGTGCACGTGCGTGTGTGTGTGTGTGCACACGTCTAAGCATGCGTGCATGCAACCGTGCGTGTGTGTGAGCATCCGTGTGTTCTCTGTTCAGTCCCACTCAGGAATCCAATGTCTTTTTCTTGGAGAGCCAGGGTGGTCATGATTGACGTGCTGGCTAACTCATGTTCTCAACCATGACTTCAGCCCCATTTCACCCCTAGCAAATGTATCCAGCAAGGCTTCTCTCCATGTGCCCCAGAGGCAATATGGTAGCACACACTGTGTCAGCCCCAACTCCCGTCCCCGGTCAAGACGAGGCCCGTACAGTGTGGCTGAGGACAATAAAGGCCGTATCGAGGGGTCAGATAAGAGCAGAGAGCAGATTGGCCAGTTGCCCTCAAGCTAGTGAGCTCATTGGTGTGGCCCCGACGTAGGGCATTCCTGTTGGGGATTGACTCTGGATTGCCTGCTGCATTCTAGCTCCCACTCAAGGGGGGGAGAGGAGCCGTCGTACCCTGACACTGGCCCCCAGCAGAAGCACCCCACGAGGACCGGGGAGCAGCTGTGAGAACGTGCTGATTCAACGTTCCCCAGGGAAGGCCCCGTTCCCTCCCTCCTGCCCTTCCAGCAGCAAGGTGGGAAGAGGAGGCTGGTGTCTTGCCCCAAGGCATAGGTGTGCAGCCTGGGAGGTGTGACGGGTGCCAGCGAGGGGGGGCTCGAATCCCTGGTCTCGGGACAGGAGCCCTCACGTCCCTCCCGTCCTGTGGCCCTGCAGCGGTGCAGGAGGCCCTCAGGGTCGTCAAGCATGTCAAGGAGGATAAGGTGGAAGTGAGCCACCTGGACACCAGCCTGAGAACCCTGGGGCTGCGCCTGGCCAGCGACGTGATCGGGCAAGTGCTGAAGTCAGCTCATGTGGACGGTAAGCAGAGCGGGCAGGACCGGACCCGTGTCCAGGGGGCATCCCCTCCCACAGCGACCTGCCCTCTGCCTCTGACGTGTTACCCTCCCCCTAGTGTGCCTGGCTAATGCTTGCACAGAGCACCTCTCACCGGAGGTTTGCAGACCCTGTGCCTGCGAGGCAGGCGTCACTGTCCCAGGTTTACTGCTGAAGGGGTGGCCTATTAGAACAGGGGACAGTGGAATTGTTTGGGCTGGAACCCAAGTCCTCCCAGTCCTCTAGTGCATCTCAAACCCCCCCCCCCCCCCCCCCCCCCCGCCATGGAACGTGGCAAAGAGCCTGTGAGTCCTACTGTGCCATCTCCTGCCTTAACCACGGCGCCGTGCTCCCTGGAGTGCAGCTATGGCTGCGCCAATCAAGCCTCTCTGCAGCCTGTTTGCAGTCCCCGTGGAACGTTCCTTGGGCTAAGGTTGCCGGCTCGCCCCCCGGGACACGTCCGCTGGAAGGCAGCCGGCATGGTAGAGACACCAAGTGATGTTAGGAGCAGGACCAGCGCCAGACTTCCTGTGGTGATTTCCAAATGTGAAGAGAGTGAACTGAGGCGGGCGGGTTGGATATAAGCCAGGAAAGGAACCTGAGTCAGGGGTGTACGCGTGGGAAGGTCTCCTAGCTGCCTGTAACGGTTACTGGGAAAGTTCTGAGAACAGAACTGCAGAGCCAGGCCACTAGGTGCTACTGCCAGCTTGCCACTGATTTCCTGTGCAACCCCGGTCAAGGCACCTCGCCCCAGATCCTCAAGGGTATTTAGGCACCTAACTCCCATTTGAAATCAATGGGAGTTAGGCACCTGAATACCTTTGAGGATCTAGGCCTCAGTTGCTCTGTCTGTATAATGGAGGGGATGACGCTGGCTGACCCCCCAGGGTGCCTCTGAAGTGTTATACGGAATGGGCGCTCCTGGACTAGAATGCAGGGGGGAGCTTCAAATGCGTGAGGCTGCCGTCGGGCCGGAGGGGGCTGAGAGTGTTATCAGACCAGCGGGACAAGGGTTTCCTGCTACAGAGCAGCATGGAAGAGGGTGCCTGGGGCAAGGGTTTGCCTCCATGGATAACTCGGGCAGCAGGTCATTGTGGGAGATCAGCCAGGTTTGTTCTCTTGCTGATCCCGGGGACCCGATCTCCCTGATTTCTATCTAGAGCTGCCTTCGGGCCTCCCCAACTAGGGGGGGAGAAGCCGTGGTGCTGGGTGCAAGCACGGGCCAGGCAGGGCAATGCCTTCTCCCCATACACCCGCCTTCACGAGCTAGCTCTTCTGCCTGTTGGCCGTGCTGCCGGGGCCCAGCCGAGGCTCCTGTGCTGGCAGCCCCTTCCTTAAGGCTCTGGCTGAAATTCCCAGCAGAGCAAGACAGGACTCCGAGCAACATGAGTTCCAACCAGGGCAATTGCAGCTCCCCCCCCGCCTGCTGTGCTCAGCACTCGCTGGCTGGGGAGATACTGTAACTTAGTCCCACCCACGAGACTAGGGCGGCTACCAGCAGGCTGGACACCCCTGGTTCACACCAGCCTTTCTGCTTGCAGAGGCCGGGAGGGTGAAATTCGCTGATTTCATGACGGCTCTGTCCAGGAGCCAGCATTTCATCCTACCTGCAGGTGAGCGCCGGTCTCCTAGCGAAGGGTGGGCAAAGGGCAGGGAGGAGAAAAGGGGCCAGGCGTGTTTTTTCTACGGTCAAGTGTGTGCCATGTCCCTTCACTCTGCGGCACCAGGAGGGCGCGATCTCCACAGACCTCCAGCTGGCCAGGCAGAGACGGACGAGGGTCTGCAGCTCAGCCCTCCGTGCTCTGTGCTTTGAGTCTAGCGCAGCCCACCTGGTAACTGATGGAGCCAGAGCCGTTTCTCGGCAACGGCATTCAGGGACAGGTCAGAAGGGACCATCTAATTGGCCCCTGGCTACTGCTGACCAGAGTATTCCGGGGTGGCGCCTGCCGCCCCTCTGCCTGCTCCCCCTAGAGCTAAGGTGGCAGCCCTCGTTTGCAAGAGGTAAGTCCTGGCCACTCACCAACTCCCTCCGGCCCGTTCTCTGTGCCCGCAGCCCTGCAGGAGGCCTCCAGCATCCTCAGCAAGCTGGAGGGGGAGAAGATCAGCGTTCAGGACCTGCAGACCGTGCTGAGCCACTTGAACGTCTGTCTGTCCAGCGCAGAGCTCACCGACGTGCTCCAGCTCTGTCCTGCGGACGGTGAGAATTGCCCCGGGTCGGGGGCAGGGAGAACACACCGGCCTAGATCCCGCCACTGTAGCCAGTCACCTCCCACAATGCCGTGCGCTTCCCGACTTTACCATCCCCTCCCCTAGTGTAACGCACCGGCAGCGGGTGGGTCACTGCTGCAGAGAACAGCGCTGCCCTGTAGTGCTGTACAGGCTCTGCGCTGCTCAGGAGATTCCCCAGCAATCCCAGTGGCCGATTTCCGTCGCTGCGCTGCTGTTCCCAGCGCTGGCTGTGGATGCTGGGTAGCGGCCGGGACGGTACCATTGGAGCACTGGCACGTTTGCTAATCCCGGCCTCCACGTCCTTCCATGCCCGTATCTCCCAGACAGCGGCAGGGTGAACCTGAGCGATTTCATCAGGGGAGTGACCTCCAGCCGGCGTTTCGCAGAATCGGTGGGTGAGTGAGCGCTGCGCTGCGCTGGGACCTTCGCTGGCTCGCCCTGGAATGTGCTCCAGCTCCCAGCTGCTTTGTGAGGAGAAGCAGCCTAGAGCAGCAGGGGAATCCAGCCTCTGGATTGCAATTTCTGTGTCATGTGGTTTGGGCTGAGTTCGCGCCCTGCCCCCGCCTGCAGCAATATTGGTAGCCCGGAGTGCGCCTGGCAGGGTTTCCAGAGCCAGACTGAACAGCTGCCCTCTGACCAGGTGGTGAAGCCGCTGCTCCCCCGGAGGCCTGAATCGGCTTCTTTCCCTTTGAGGCCAATCCGGGAGGGCTCATTGGCAGGTGCAATGCCCTGACCATGGAGCCAGCCCCGTCCCTGCCCTCTCTCCCCCTTTGAGTGTTGAGCCGCTGCCGAACGAAGGGCCTGATCCGGCACTCGTGGGAATCTTTCCACTGATGTTTTCATGCAGCTGGCTCAGGGGGGAGGGAGGGAAGCTCATGCACCCTCGCTGGCTCCCCCATAGTCCAGAAGCCAGGGCCTGGCACCCCCTTGGGTACCTGGTTTCCATGGGGCAATAATGTTTCAGTTACAGGTTCCTGGTGATTTTTAAGCATTGGCAGAAAACACGCTCTGTAACGTGCATCAGGAAGCAGCCGGTTACAAAATTCCCAGCAACTTTGGCAATGCAGGGTCAGAGGCTGGGGGGGAAATGCTGCCCCTGCACAGGGCCCAGCATGAGGGCCGTGCATCGCTTCACCCTCTGAAGCCCTCAGAAGGTGTGTTGCGGTACGCAGGCCTGTGCACAGGGTGAATATCACCCATCACAGCAAGAGCCAGTCTGGGAGCCTTTCAGCAGAGCACCCGGGCAGGAAAACCTCCAGGGTGATTAAGCACTGGGATAAGTTGCCTAGGGAGGTTCTGGAATCTCCATCACTGGGGATATTGAAGAGCAGATTAGAAAGACACCTGGCAGGGATGATCCAGACCAGGGCTACTCAACACGTGACCTAGGGCCCTATGCGGCCCACGGCCTGTTTGTTATCGGCCCATGGTACGGTTCGGGTTTACGTGGTGCTCAACACGCAGCCCATGGGTGGGATCCTTTGAACACGGCCTCCACTGGGAACACGCTCCACAATGGCGAGTCAATAGAATGGTCTTCTGTTGAGATGTGTTTTAGTAATTACATTCCTGGACTGTCATTGCTCATTGAAAGTGCTGTCACAGGGGTGGAAATTGGGTAGCTATTGCATTTTATTAATATCAGCAGAACTGGCTGAAATGGGACCTGTGTGTTGTGTAGTCTTGCCGTAATCTTTGTACTCATACCCGTCAGTGTGAAAGACACTATTTGCATATATTTGCATGTGTATGCAAGCACACTTAAGTTGCAGCCCTTAGCCTGTGCTGTGAGTATCATTGTGGCCCCCGGGGCTTCCAAAGTTGAATAGCCCTGATCTAGACAGTGCATGGTCTTGCCGTGGGAGCAGGACTGGACTCGATGACCTTTCGAGGTGCCTTCCACTTCTAGGGCTCTATGAT
>JANRFK010006689.1:3991860-4021995 GCA_030068395.1 Apalone spinifera
CCCCCCCCCCCCCATCACTCCCAGGCACCGCCTCCTGCTGCTTCTCATGGCCGCAATTCCAGCCAATGGGAGCAGCAGGGGAAAGCCTCCAGGCGAGCCGTTTCCTGCACTGCTGTTCTCCCAGCCAGCAGGGAGGATGAGCAACAGTGCACGGAACCGCTTCCTCTCCCTGCCAGGCAGAGCCCGCAGGCTGGATCTGGCCCTCATAGGCTGGAGTTAGGCAATCGAGGCTCGGGGCAAACCCCCTCCTCACCCACAGCGGGGAGCCGGCGCTGATGCTGGAGGGAAGGGATCCCTGAGCCTCGCAGGCCGGAGCCAGGCAAACTGGGGCCAGATCCCGCCGTGGGCTGTCGGTCCCCACCCCTGAGCTAAGCCTTGTATGTTTGGGTAGTTGGTAAAGGACCAACTTTACCAAAAGAAGCCTTTATGGCTTCTGCATAGTATTGGAGCTCCAAGAATTATTCTGGGGAAGTTTTCTGGCCTTTGTTCTGCAGGGGGGCAGACAACTTATCACAGTGGCCCTTTCTGGCATTGGAATTGATGGGTCTACTGGGGGATAAAAAGCAAAAGATTCAGTCAGAAGACACTTTACTGTACACGGAGTTGCTTGAAAAACACAGTTTGGGGGGAAATGTCCTCTCACGTGTGTGTGTGTGTGTGTGTGTATCCAACTTTAGACATTTTCTGAACAGCTGCTATTGATGGCTGAAAACCAAGGAGGACAATTTTGAGAAGAAGGGGGTGGGATTTTTTTAGGCCATCCCTTTGAAATGTTGATGCGTTCAGAAATCATCCACTCAGCGAGGTCAGGGGGTGGAAGCTAATAGACAGAGCCACGTCTCAGCATTTCAAATGGTGTTCTCAGCATGGTAGCTGTGGTGTTGGTTTTTTCAGTGCTATGGGTTTTTTGTGTGTGGTTACCCGGAGGTGCCAGTCTTGTAGAGTTAGGGTGCTGTCCAGACACACAGCGAGAGGCAGGCCCTCCCTGCCAGCAAGGTGTCTGAGTAGACCAAGAGTGGAGGAGAAACAGAGGTGCAGCGAAGGCCTGGAACACAACTCATATCTCTTGAGCCTCATTTCATTGTCCAGCACTGACTCCCGGCTGCTCTGACTTCATTGGTGTGATGCAGGCTGGTCTGGATCCCTTGAGCTCAGAACATTAAAAACTGCCCAGAGGTGAGGGCTGCCAGGCCAGATCCCACCTCACTAGCCACAAGGGAAAAGAAAATCAGGCCCAATCAATCTCCTCCCACCAGTTCCCCCTGTGCCAGACTTTCAGGCATCTCCTTCTGCAGAGTCTACCCCTGTTTGATTTCCTTCTTCCCAGCCTGCCCTGTCCGTACATGAGCAGGTCTCGCTCTCGCTCTCTCTTTCTCTCTCTCTCTCACACACACACACGCACACCTTCTCTCTCTCACACACACGCACAAACACACACACACCCTTCTCCGCACAGTGCCAGGCTATAGGATGGCTTCCCGGCCCACGGCAAGAGCCAGAGGATTTTAGCTGAAGACTGGCTGACCCCTGCAGTCCCTTCTCACCCTGCGGTTCCAGGATTCTGTGGCATTTGCTGACCCGTCTCTTTCCTTCCCCATCCAAGTGGACAGGGTCGATGTCCGGAACCTGGACTCCATCCTGGACAGCACGGGTATCTACCTGACGAACACGGAGCTGCAGGAGGTGCTGAAGCAGGTTGCGGTGGATGGTGAGCGTGGCAAACACTCTGAGGATGTTGGTGCAAGCGAGCCTACCCGGGGGCCTCTCTCTCATGACGGAGGAGCCGCAAGACCAAACCTGAGTGACTCCGGGCCCCTCGTCCCATTGCCACTCACTCGTTTTGGCTCACAATGGGGAGCTATGGGGAAAACATGCCCAGTCAGTGGGGCACCCAGTGCTGCTGCTCCTCCTGCACCCAGGGGCCAGCCTGGCCTCATCCCACATCCAGTAGCCCATGGTCCCTCACAAGGATGGGGAGTGACACTGTACCTGGGTGGGCCAGGCTGCAAGGCAGGGGCTGAGCGTGGCGTGGACTCAGTGGGTGAGGTGATAGGGCCAGTGGCTGCAGTTAGGTTTGCACTGGGGGGGAAATCTGGGAGTGCCCCTGAGCTCCTATAGGGTGTGTGCGTCTGTGTGTGGGGGAAAGGTGTAGGGGAGTGGGTGTATCTGTGGGGGAGTGTCTGTATGGGTCGGTATGTGTGCATGTGGGGGAGTTGTGAGGAGGTGTGTCTTTGTGGGTCGGTATGTGTGGGTGTGGGGGAGTTGCGAGGGGAAGTGTCTGTATGGGTCAGTATGTGTGGGTGTGTTTGTGGGGTATGTGTGGATGCAGGGCGCTGTGTGTGTGTGTATCTATGAGGATTGGTATGTGTGGGTGGGGAGGTTGTGGGTGGGTGTCTCTGTGTGGGTCGTATGTGTGGGTTTCGGGAGGTTGTGGGTGTGGGTCGGTATGCGTGGGTGCATGGCATTGTGGGGGAGTGTCTGTGTGGGTGCGGGGAGGCTGTGGGGGGGTGCCTGTGTGGGTCAGTATGTATGGGTGCGGGGAGGCTGTGGGGATGTGGGTCGGTATGTGTGGGTGTGTGTGAGGTTGTGTGTGTTTGTGTCTGTGTGGGTTGGTATATTTGGGTGTTGGGGGGCTGTGGGTGTGTTTGTGTGCGTTACAATATGCGCAACTGTTGGAAGAAAATAGGCAATCCATTTAAAACAACCCCTCCACAGCACCCCCCTGCGGAACTGTGGGTGAGACCATGGGAGCCACAGGACACGTGCCCACAGACCGTTCTAGTCTGCAGCTCACCCGGCAGGTGACTCGCCCCACCTGCGTGGTGCCGGAGTGGGCGGGGTGAGAAGGGCCACCCTGCTGATACACGTAATAACACTGACTATCTCCTGTTTGCTGGGTTTGTAAATAGCTACACAAAGGAGATGAGAGAGAGACGGGAGCTGCGCCTTCAAGAGCTGGGAATCCCAAAGGAACAAAGTTTTCCTTGACAAGCTGAGTCTTGGGATTGAAAGTGTAGCCTCGCAAGTCAGGTCTTGAGCCAGTTTAGAGCCATCTTGGCCCCAGGGTGCCCCACAATATGTTAATGGCCATGCCCCCGCCATTCACTTCTTTGCACTCTGATAGGCACGTGCAGTGGGTCTGTCTGGTGGCTGCAGGGGCAAAATGCCTTATTTGCACGTGTAACACCAGCAGGCAGATTTGAACCTGGGACCTCTGGAGCTTAGTACAAGAACCTCTACTGCTTGAACTAGAAGTCAGCTTGCTGTCAGCAAAGGCTGTAGAGCAGACTCATTCTCTCTCTGTAAGTGGTCTCCGTGCCAGTGCATAGGACTGTGAACTACACCCAGCAGGTATGGGGGTTACACATGCACCATTGAATGGTTCTCTTGTGCAATTTAGAAGCACATATTTAGAGATGCCAGCCACAGTGCCCATCCCCTCGCATGTGACCCTGAGCTCTCTTCCTTGCACAGCAGATGGGAAGGTGTATCTGAGCAAGTTTCTGAAGGGCGTGAGGGCTCTCCGGAGATTCTCCCACAGTGAAGGTGAGCACCACGGACTCCCCATCAAAGAGGGACAGATCGCGATACGTACAACACCCTGCAGATGTACGTATTTTGAACAACAGTAGCCAGTCCTACAAGGTGTCTGCACCCTTAACTTCACTGGCAGCTGACGGCACCAGCACTTCACAGGATCAGGCCTATGTACCGGGGATCAGTTGCATGGTTGGTACAAAGAATCAGTAAAACTGGCCCCCTTTGCAATGGCTAGTAACTGAACCCTCCTGACCCCACCTCCTTCTCCACCCTTTCCCTCGAGGTCCTGCCACATTCCCCACCTCTTACCCTTCAGGTCCTGCCTCCTTCTCTGCCTCTTCCCTCGAGGTCCCGCCCCCTTTCCCTTGAGGCCCCGCCCCCTTCTCTACCTTTCCCCCCCTCCAAGGCCCAACCACACACAGTGGCAGCCCGTCAATACAGGCGAACTAGGCGGTCACCTAGGGCGCCAAGATAAATGGCCATTGAGGGCTATGGAGGCGGGGGTGCCGATCGCACGTTTCGCCTAGGGCGCCAGTTGCCGGCAGCTCATCTAGGGCCGCTCCTGACCACACACCACTGTGAGCAACTCAAGCAGCCTGGCCCTTGAGGTGGGGGCAGCTGCTGCTGCTCTGCCTCCTTCCTTCTGTTCAGGGTGCTCCCTTTTGCACAGATCCAAAAGAGCAACCATCAGGGCTTGTCAAATGGCACCCAGACACGCAGGCCAAAGCCAGACTGTCCGGGTGAAAACCAGGCAGGCGACAACCAGAGGTGGCACCTGCCCTCTGAGCCAGTATCCCAGAAAGAAGACCTAAATCCAAGGTCCTGATTGGCCAGTGCTCCATGCCGGCTGCTATTTGAGATGCGGTGTCTGCTTTAGGGAGTCTGTACAGTTATGAACAATACAACGGGTTCTAGTTTTTTTATGTGCAACTAGAGGGTGACCTTTCTATGTGCAAATAGAACGGTTCCCCTGTTCTATCGAAAGACGCCATCGGCTGTAGACAGCTCCTGAAACACTGATGATGTTCAGCGTTTTTAAAGGATTACCCAAATGCTCTGGCCAGATTACATTCTGACAGTCTACAAGTCCTTTCTGGTGGCCTCTGGGGAGAGCACTCCAGCTTTCTCCTATAGCTTGCACCTGCCCTGGTTGCTGCAGGCTTGTATGGCCCAAGTGAGAGTAGAGCTGGGCTGTCTAATTCTTGTGCACATTTGCTACAGCAAAGAACAGGAGTTTCTGTTCTTACCCCATGTTTGCGCCTGGTCATGTCCGCCTCAACCTTCCAGCTGCCCAGGAGAATATTTTGGAAAGGTCATACCAATATAAAGTGACTGCAAAATGCAAGTAGAGCTTCCCCACTAAATTAAATGCTGAGCAGGTTTATTTGATTGTTAATTAGGGCTAATTAAACTTGCTAGGTTTGTGGGGGTGAGTTATGCACAATTGTAAAATCATTCCTGAGGGTGTATTAGTGGCATTGGCTGTGGCTTTTTGCAGGACTCGGTTAAGCCTTGACCCTTTGGTGACATTGTAGGTCATTAGCCCTGCCCATTTGAGAGGAACAGTGGCTGCTGCTTGTACCCCTGGCATGATGGTGCAGAGCTGTGGGGAGCCAGATGCACAGTGTAAAGGAATCATAGAACCCCGGGGTTGGAAGAGACCTCAGGAGTCATTGAGTCCAGCTCCTTGCCCAAAGCAGGACCAGCCCAACTCAATCATCCCAGCCAGGGCTGGACTTAAAAACCTCTAGGGATGGAGATTCCATCACCTCTCTAGGGAACCCATCCCAGTGCTTCCCCACCCTCCTAGGGAAATAGTTTTTCCTAATATCCAACCTAGACCTCCCCCACTGTAACTTGGGACCATTGCTCCTTGTTCTGCCATTCCTCACTACTGAGAACAGCCTCTCTCCATCCTCTTTGGAACCTCCCTTCAGGAAGTTGAAGGCTGCTCTCAAATCCCCCCTCACTCTTCTCTTCTGCAGACTAAACAAGCCCAAATCCCTCAGCCTCTCCTCGTAAGTCAAGTGCTCCAGCCCCCTGATCATTTTCATTGCCCTCCGCTGGACTCTCTCCAATGCATCCACATCCTTTCTGTAATGGGGGGCTCAGAACTGGACACAATACTCCACATGTGGCCTCCCCAGAGCCAAATAAAGGGGAATAATCACTTCTCTAGATCTGCTGGAAATGCTCCTCCTAATGCAGCCCAATGTGCCATTGGCCTTCTTGGAGCATTAATGTTTACGAGACTCTGGCCCTGTGACTCCATTTGTTCCTTTCACTGTGTAGTCTGACTGCTGCCTTCATGTAAGTTTTGTGCCTTCAGTTCTTAGTACTGCCAAGCCTGCCAAAACCTGCCAGTGCAGCTGCAGCCAGTTGGAGAAAAGCTGCAGGATTTGGTTCCACATTTACAATGATGCAAGGTGACTCCGTTTCTAAACTCTTGGGCTGTGTCTACACTGGGCCACTTATTCCGGAAAATCAGCTGCTTTTCCGGAATAAGCTGCGAGCTGTCTACACTGGCCCCTTGAATTTCCGGAAAAGCATTGACGATCTACTGTAAGAAATCAGCTGCTTTTCTGGAAAAACTATGCTGCTCCCGCTCGGGCAAAAGTCCTTTTTCCGGAAAACTGGGCCAATGTAGACAGCACAGTAGTGTTTTCCGCAAAAAAGCCCCGATCGCGAAAATGACGATTGGGGCTTTTTCCGGAAAAGCGCGTCTACATTGGCCACGGACGCTTTTCCGGAAAAAGGGCTTTTCCGGAAAAGCATCTTGCCAATGTAGATGCTCTTTTTCCGGAAATACTTATAACGGAAAACTGTTCCGTTTTAAGCATTTCCGGAAAATCATGCCAGTGTAGACGTAGCCTTGGTGATTAAATCCAATGTCAAGCCACTCCCTTTCCAGAGTGGTACAAGCCAGAGTGGTAGCCCGTGAATTTCCAGACAACGTGCTATGAGAATTCAGGCATTTTGCTATTATTTTCTGTGTTTCTCTCCATCTATCCCAGGGAAAAGGGTTGATGTCAGAGACCTGGATGCTCTTCTGGCTGAAATGGGGATGCACTTAACACAGGAGGAGCTCCAAGAGGTGTTGAAACACGTCAGTGTGGATGGTGAGCTGTTTGGCAAAGCAGTTTTCTCCGTACACCTGAACAATTGGATCCATGAGCTCCAAAATTTGGGGAGGGGAGGGATTGTTTAAAATCAGCACAAGAAGCTGCAATTTTAAAGTCTCCCACAAAAGGAAAATTCAGAAAAATGTCACTTTGGGACCATTGCAACATTTCATCTCAACATTCCCATTCTGGTTCACTTCATTTTTGCTGTTGCTCCAATATCTGTAACACAGAGGTCCCTTCCAGTTCTATTCTGGGATGCTATGAAAAGTGTCCAACAAATATTTACAATCTCATTTTAATACCCCCAAAGTCGTAAGAAAAAACAACACTCCGGCTCTTTCCCATCAATACGCCTGTTGAAATTGACACATTGCCCTGAAAAGCTTTGATGTCAACAACCCCCGTTTGCACCATGGAAAGCCAGCTCAGAACAGGCTCTTGCCCTTTGCAGGAGATGGCAAGGTGAACGTGAGCAACTTTACGAAGAGTGTGATAAGCACACAGAGGGCTTCCCAAGCTGAGAGTGAGTCAAGCCCCGGTGAGCCAGCTGGCTGAAACATTGGGGGGCCCTATTTCCCAAACGTCACCATGTGAGGCTAGCTTGAGCCTTCCCCACCCCCATGGGCCTGGCTAAAACCACTCGCCTGAGGCTCCCTCCCTTGCATGTGGCTGGCCCCAGTCACTCGCTCAAACCCCATGCCTGAGTTCGGGGCTAGCATTGCTGCTCGCCCAAGCGTTGCCTCCCTCCTGCATGGGGCTGGCATCACCCCCCTTTTCCCTGCATGTTCCTTCACACTCCATGTTTTCACAAGCGGGAGCATTTGTCCCATTGGCTCTTGCCAGCTGCCAAAGATCTCAGGATAGCCAGGAGACGGCTTCAAGAAAGGAGCTGTCCTGGGTAAAGCAGGACATAGGGTCACCCTAATGCAACATGGTAGACCTCCACCTTCCTCGGATTTGTCTCAGCAGTGCGTCTGTAACCCTAGCTCAATCACGGAGGCTTTGCCCATAGCCAGAGAGTTAGGATCTGCTGCAGCCGGGGAGCTAACAGATCCAACCCTTTAGTGCGACTAGCGGAGGCTTTATGCCTTTAAATCGAACATTTCCAGGGTCACTAGTGCCAGACTAGTCATTTTCCTGGGTGCCCCGAATGTGACGCCTGTCTCAGTGCCCAGCACCAGATCTGAGCAACACGTACGTTCTATTTAACCCTCCACCGGGGAAGCCCCCTCTGTGCCCGGGGGGATTGAACCCACATCCCCTGCTGCCTTGTGGGGAATCCTAGGGATGAATCAGCCCACAGAATCAGACCCGTCGCCCCATGAATTTACTGAGCCAGCAGCAGGAGCAGATCCCATGGCGGCCTATGTATGCTGCATTCCAGGTGTGACTGCCCTCCCGTAAGGATAGCAGAGCAGCTGTGGGTGGCAGAGCAGGGGTTCCCTTCTCTCCCATGTCAGATTTCCAGCCACGGGAAACCTCTCTAGGATCTTAGCACGTAACCCTTTGTCTCTGCCCATCCAAGGGGACAGGGTTGCGACGAGTCACCTGGACTCCATTCTGGGCAACCTGGGGATCTTTCTGACGGAAGAGGAGCTCCAGGCAGCGCTGAAGCACACAGAGATAGACGGTGACGGGCTTTTGTCCTGAGGCTTGCCCCAAGCGAGGGAGCTGGGGGCATCTGCGTGAAAGGCCCTACTTCCCTTGCGAGTGCAGACCGAGAGCCCATTCCTGCTCACTGCACTCGCTCCGTTCCTGCTGGCTCAGCCAGATTTCCCCTTAAGCCATGCTAGGCACATGTATCTCTGCACTCTAGTGCAGTGCACAAGTGAGTCTCTCTCTCCCCGCGTGCTCCTTCACTCACAAGGGCACAGGGGAAATGGGCAGGAGTAGGCAGGAGCACATGGGCTTATGCAGGATCCTCATCCCTAAGCAACATGGTCTCTGCTCAGGCTACCAGTCCATAACTCTCGGTAACACAGGATTTGTCCTTTGCATGTTTAACCTGCTACAGAGTCCAGCCCAGAAGGCCCAGGGCATGTGGTGGTGATGGAAATACAGCTAAACCCCATACAGCCATGGGCAGGGGTCAGAGGGTCTTTCCCTTCCCCAGCCTCTCACCCCAGGGACAAAGGGGAAAGAGAAGAGAAAATTCTAAACCACATGAGATTGAAATGTTTAATGCTAATTTCAATGGGCCCAACCCCCTTGCATTCCACCCCATGGAGCCATTCACAGCAGTAATGCGTGAAGTGCTACCAGTTACTTCCAGCCGCTTGGCAAAGGAGAACTGGGCTTAGTCACCTTCATTATTTGCGCAAATTTAGGCCAAAAATTTCCACATTCCTTTCTGCAGGAAATTCCAGCATTTGACCAAACTAGGAGGAAAATTTGGAATTTGTTGCAGAACAGAAAAATCTGAAAACATTCTATTCTAAAACTTTGGATCACAGAATCCTGGGGCTGGAAGAGACCTCAGGAGTCATCAAGTTCAGCCCCCTGCCCAAGGCAGGACCAATCCCAACTCAATCATCCCAGCCAGGGCTTTGTCAAGCCGAGACTTAAATACCTCTAGGGATGGAGACTCCACTACTTCCCTAGGTAACCCATTCCAGTGCTTCACCACCCTCCTAGGGAAATAGCTTTTCCTAATATCCAACCTAGACCTCGCCCACTGCAACTTGAGACCATTGCTCCTCGTTCTGGTATCTGTCACTACTGAGAACAGCCTCTCTCCATCCTCTTTAGAACTTCCCTTCAGGTAGTTGAAGGCTGCTATCAAATCCCCCCCTCACTCTTTTCTTCTGCAGATTAATTAAGCCCAAATCCCTCAGCCTATCTTCATAGATAAAACTTTGGTTTTACAATGTGGAAATGTTTTGGTATGGTAAAAATATTCACTTTGATAATGTCGGAACATTATCACATTAAATATACTGTGTCTATATACTGAATTAATATCTAAAATAATGTAAATATCTAAAGAAAATGAACTGAAATGATGATGTCAAAGAAAAGTCTTAGCTTCATTGCTTTGAAATGTTTTGACAGCATCAAAACAAAAGAGTTAAAATTATTTATTTAGATCAGTTTCCAAAGAGAAAATGTCCTTGAAATTGACATGCTCTCATGAACTGTTCTGATTTTGACAAAACTACCTTTTCCACCGGGAAAACTGTTCCCTGTGAATGTGCCAACCTGCTCCCCCGTCCTGCCTTCGTTCAACATTCTCTCTGCCTGTTCTCCCTGCAGCGGAGGGGAAGGTGAATTTGAGTGACTTCATGAAGAGCGTCCAGCGTTTGACGGAAGCTGCAGGTGAGTGAGGACTGTCTGACAGAGATGGATGGCAGATGATGACCAGACGGTGTCACATGCTAGTCAGGGTTAGTTGCCTTTTTCTGGGTGTATGTAGGACAAATATATGGCACGCTATCTCCTGGGTCTTTTCTCTGTACGTAGCTGGAGAGCTGAGTGTAACCAATGTTGGCCTTTTTATTTGCCAAAGTCACTTGATGGGTGGATGGTACAAAGGTTGACTGGGTGCATCCTTCCCCCTTCAGGGTACGTCTAAGCTGCAGTCTGCCGCCCTGGCAGACACACCCATGCTAGCAGTGTCAAGGGCACAGCTTCAGCTGCAGCCAAGGTAGCACAAGCCCATCCAGGGTGCCGAAGCCATGCTGTTTGGTCTGCACCGTAGTATTTAGCCGTGCTAGTGCACATAGAGCTAGCACAGACCTGTCTAGCCAGGCCACAATCCCCCCTCTACCGGCAGGGTGGACACACTGGAAAACAGGCCTGTCCTGATGTCTGAGCACCAGGCTCAGAAGAGATGCTGGGGATCTTTCCCAGGGATTTTGGTTTTGGCGGTGCACACAGCTCCGTGATGGAAACACCTCAGGGCCAAAACTGGAAGGGATGGGGCGATGCCTCAGATGCATGAGAACCGGAGCGGTCTGAGTCAGGAATGCTGAGCAACCGCCACTTGAGCTAATATTACTGATGGGTCCTTTGGGCTTGACTCCTGTTTCCATCACGGTGGTTTTACACCGCTCTGGTGGATCAGAAAGGCCTTGAAATGAATGTAAATGAAACAAACACCCGCCTGGATGCCCTTTTCCACCACCAGTGAGGTGTCAAGTGGCCTTTGGTCTCGTCTCCACACACTTTATGCACCAAGAGGCCCTGGAGGTTTTTCGCCTTCCTCTGTAGCATGGGGTACAGATCACAGCTGGAGGGCTCTCTGCATCTTGGGGTCTTCAAACTATTTGAGGGCTTCAATATCTGAGATATAGGTGAGAGGATTATTCTAGGAGTGGGTGGGTGAGATTGTGTGGCCTGCATTGTGCAGGGGGTCAGTCTAGATGATCATAATGGTCCCTTCTGACCTTAAAGTCTATGAGTCTATGAGTTAACCGGTTTGGGAAAGGATTAAGTAAAACCAGGGCAGCTCCCCGGTGTGGACATTCTGAAATGGGACTGAGAATCTTACAGTGGTTTAGCTTATGGGGGTATTTTTTTATTGACTTATTGCCTGTTTCTATATACCATTCTTAATCCAAAATAACAGTGTCCACACATGGGAGCTGCATCAGGTTAGGGTATGTCTACACAGCAGAGTTTTTTTGGGAAAACGGCCATTTTTCGGAAAAAACTTCACTTACGTCCACACTGCAATCGCGTTCTTTCAAAAGAAAATCGAAAAAAAAGGAGGGGCTTTTCTGACGTTGGTAAACGTCTTTCTACAAGGAAGACGCCTTTCTGCAAAAGAGCTTTCAGAAAAAGGCATGTGTGGACGGGGAAGAGGGAGTTCGGAAGAAGAGGGAAGAGGAAAAAGCACAGGTGCCCTGGTGGCCATTCCGTCTGTAGCAATCACAGCTGAAATGCGAGAGAGCGTCCATTCAATGCGGACGCTATCTTTCAAAAAAGCAGATTGCTTTTTTGATGCGCTTTGGCAGTGCGGACGCTGTCTTTCGGAAGAAATGTTTTTGGAAGATCTCTTCCAGAAAATCTTCTTCCGAAAGAAGCCTTCAGTCTAGACGTAGCCTTAGTTACATCAATGCACAGATTGTGTGTTGCCACCCCTTGGATCTGCGATGTTTTGTGGCCATACAAACCATCACGTGCTAGAATAAAGGCATGCAGTGAGCTGGCCAACTCTGGGCTGGAAAAAGACTTTCCAAGGCCCTGGCAATTCCCACCGGTGCACTGAGAGACAGGACGCTGGGTGATGCCTGTTTTTCCCCATCTCCAAAGGGGAAAAGGTTGGTGTCGAGAACCTGAACTCCATTTTAACCAGCATGGGCATCCCTGTAACTGAGGAGGAGATTCAGAAGGCCCTGGGGAGCGTCACTCTCAGTGGTGAGTAATGCGGCATGTCGCTCCGTGTGCTGGAGACTCGGCTGCGGCGGGAGTGCGCATATGCAGGTGGTCAGTGACCGGGACTGGCGCAGTCAGGCTCAGTGGTTGGGGCAGGAGTCAGGAATCAGAGCCCAGGGTCAGAGCCGGAATGAGACGTCAGGAGCCAGTGCTGAGGGGCAGGAGAAGGTCCCCTGGAGGATGCATCCCTGCAGATGAGGAGCTGCTGCAATGAGTCACACAGAGCCAGTGCAGGGTTTTGAAGCAAGATTCCCTGGACGGCCGGTTTCATAGCGCAGCTCCCAGAACACAGAAGTCCTGCACTCTCTAGACCCAGCCACCACTGGAGGGGCCTGACATGGCTGTTGGACACAGACTCCCCCCGACCAGCGCGGAGCACAGCGTGGAGTCTCCACGAACACCAGGCTGGAGTGAGTCAAGGCTGGGGTAGGAGCAGGAACGGGAGCTATCATTGTCCTCAGCAAATGCTTTGGAGTCTGTCTGTGGCCTCTTCCACCCAGGCAGGCAGTAGCTGCTACAAGCTGACTGCACCTGTTGGTTGCCCGGAGCCTGGCCTGATCCCAGGGCTGTGTGCATGCATGAGTGTTCTGGCAAGTGCACCCGTGTGTACAGGGCAGGTGTGCACACACGTGTGTGTCAGAACACGCAGGGCTGGTGTCAGTCTGCCTGCGGGATAGCGGAGCATTTCAGCCCCATCGATGATTGTTCACTCTTGTCCCTTGCTGTGTTCCTCTTCCCCTGGTGCACGCTGCTGGCACTTTTCCTGCTTTTCAGTACAGAGGGGAGCAGCTGTGTGACGCAGAGAACTCACCCTCCTTCCCCGCCCCACCTCCCTATCTGGGAAAAGATCAAGGGGAAATGCCCAACAAATCATGGGAAAATCCCGGCTTCCCTTGGCAAATTCTCATGGGGTTAGTTCCAAATACCCGAGGCTCTGAGTCGCCCATCGCAGAGGCCGGGGCAAACCCTTCCTGCACTGACTGCGGCCGCATCACGCCTGGTTTGTCCTCCTCCAAAACGGGCCCGCATCCTTGCGCTCCTTTGGCTGCAAAGGTCGCCTTTGATGTACCTGGGCTTTGGATCCGGCCCTTGGAGCCGCTGGCTGGGGCGGGGCCGTGCCAAACCAGTGCGAAGAGGCCCCAAAGTGAGTGTGAATTATATTTTATGCTGCCAGGCAATGTAAATGGGCCCTAGCTGTGGGCCTGGCTGCCCTGCGAGCCGAGCCGGGGTGAATCCCAGCTGGAGGGGAAGTACTTGCAACAGCTCTCATGGAATGTGTGAGAAATACTCCCAGGAGCACTAAC
This sequence comes from Apalone spinifera, assembly GCA_030068395.1. NCBI lineage: Eukaryota > Metazoa > Chordata > Testudines > Trionychidae > Apalone > Apalone spinifera. The sequence continues at coordinate 4,005,206 of JANRFK010006689.1, forward strand.
AGCAGTGCAGCCACGGCAGCACACGGGTGGGAGGTGCTAGCTCCCCGGGGACAGGCCTGGCATCTCACAGGGTCACTCGGGGTGGCTGGCGTCGCCCGCTGGCTGTGCCGCTGTGGCCACGCTCTGTTTTTAGGGCACAAGCTCAATCCGCACTGGCTGAGCCTGTCCCCCCAGACTGTCTCTGAGCGGGGTTTCGTCTTGCAGCGGACGGAAAGGTGGATTTGAAACACTTCCTGCAGAGCGTGCTGGGCTCCCGGCGACCTTCCCAGAGTGAAAGTAAGTGCGGGCTCCTGGCCCCAGGCGGCTAAGGATGGGGGGAGGGGGCAAAGCTGCGTGTCAGTGGAACCGCTCTGAGACCAGCCAGAGTGTTATAGTAATTCCTCATTTAACACTATAGTCGTGTTTCAGAAAATGATCATGTTAAGTGAAAACGTGTTATGCATGGTCAATTTTCCCATTGAAAATAATGGAAAAGGCGGGGGTTGTGTTTCAAGTGGTGGTGTCTGTTGGGACCAGGACATAAGGTTGGGGGAGAAAGGGGACTGGGTTACAGCCGCCAGCAACGGGCCGGCTGGGGAAATCGTGTTATTCCGGGGACGGTTGTGTAATTCAAAAAACATTCCCTAAAAAAAAAAAATCGTGCTATCGCAAAAACGTGTTAAGCGGGCACGTGTTAAATGAGGAATTACTGTATTCCACGCGAGTGGATGCCATGGGATTCCTGCTTTATGGCTGGCCGGAAACCCGGCCTCGGTACTGAGACCCCTGCGGCTGGTGGCACAAAGATTCACCCTGGGATTTTCAAAGGGACCTAGAGGAGTTGATGGGCATTGGCGTCTAACTCCCTTAGGCACATTTGAAAACCCAGGTCTAAATGGCAGCCCCCGAGAGGCCATTGGGAGCTGGGAGCATTCAACACAGCGGGACGAGGCCCTGAGACAGCCCAGAATCAGCCCCGCAGCCTGGCTGTCAGGGCCACTGAGCGCGCTGCCTGGGCCCATGTCTGGGAAGAGGCCCCGGCCCGTGAGGTCCGTGCTCTCCTCTTCCTCTGGCAAGCCTGCCCAATGCTTAAATCTTTCCCACCTGTCCCAGGGGATAAGGTGGATCTTCAGAACCTGGACTCCATCCTGGACAGCATGGGGATCCATTTAACTAATGAGGAGCTGCAGGAGGCGCTGAAACAAGCTACTCTTGATGGTTGGTCTTTCAAATCTCACTCTGTTCTCGGGGCTGGCGGGGACAGAGATCAGCAGAACTGACCACGAGGACTGGAAATCCTGCGCGTGCATTGTGCTTGTCAAAACGCGGCCGTGTGATGGGTGCGCGGGAGGTCACTGGGACAGCTGGGCCATTTCAAATAAATCCTGGGCTCACTTTCTGCTCCAGCTCATGCAGGGGTAAATCGAGGCAACCTGCCTGCCACCAGCGGGAGGACTGACTCCCATTAAGGCAGCTCTACTCCACCTTGGCTGTGGAAAGGAGCCTTACACCTACATTACATTGATATTTGCACCCACAATTGGAGCAGTATAAAGTGAGCATAGTGATAGTGTAAATGAGAATCTAGCTTAATGGGGTTAATCTGGATTCACGCCCCTGGAAAGGGGAGTGTGAGTCTGACCCTTTTACATTTCAGACCCTTCCCTTTCCCGATCCTTGCGCTCTGACCCCTTTCAAAGCTTCCAGCTATTTGTCTTTTAGAAAGAAGAAAGTTCTTAGTCCCTTAGGGTGCGTCAACATTGCACGCTTACCTCGAAATAAGCTATTCCGGAAGAAATACTCTGAAATAGCTTATTTCGAAATAGCTCGTCTATACTGCAGGAAAGGTGCAAAATTAGTCCGAGGCAGGTTTCCCTAATGTGGACACGCTACCTCAATTTAGAGCCCCAGGAGGCACTGGGGAGTAGTTACTTTGAATGGCCCTGGGAAGGGGCTATTTCAAAATAGCAGCAGTAGAGCGTCCACACTATGGCTATTTTGAAATAACTATTTTGGAAGAGGCATTATTCCTCATGGAATGAGGTTTTCAGAAGTCGGAATAAGCCATCCGTTATTTTGAAATAACAGAATAGCTGGGTAGATGCTCACATTAGAATAACGGCCGTTACTCCGAAATAACACTGCTGTGTAGATGCACTGTGTGACCCCCACTGAAAGGGAAAGTGAAGTCTGCTCTGCAGCCTTAGCTAAGGAGCAGTTGGCTTTTAGCTCGTGTGGTAGAGACTCATAGCTTTAGCCCTTAAGGTCCCAGGTTCAATCCCGCCTGCCAACAACCCAGATCCATTGGCTTAACATATGGGAAATGGCTCCTTCTTCCAGTGCCAACTGACCTGATCTACACCAATCTGGTCAATTCCCACCTGTGCCCTTCAGTGTGTGTTATGCCCTCTGACTCCGAGCTCTGCTTTACCTTGCAGCTGATGGAAAGGTGAATGTGGGTGAATTTATGAAGGGGGTGAAGACTGTCCAGAAACTGCTCCCAAGTGAGGGTAAGTGGGGGTCTAATACTACAGCTGGATGGATGAGGGATCTGAATGAGGCAGGAGCTGCATGTGGGAATGGGGAAGTGCTATGTGATCAGTAACTAACGACCATCTTTTGAATCCACACAAGGGGGCAAAGTTAAGGCTGCCTCAGCAACCTTGGTTCCCACCTTTCCTGACTCTAGAGTATCTGACTTAGTGCCCTTAAGCTTTGATGCTGCAAATACGCACAGGCTCCACTATGACACATTAGTGAGTTCTCCAGATACAAACCTAAGAGAAATGCACCGGTAGGCAACTGCTTCTCTAAACGGGGAGCCTGCGCCATGGAAAAATGGAGTGTGAACGAGCTTGGGGAAAATTAGCCAGAAGGGCAGGGTTTGGCGTGAGGGGACTCCTTTCCACTTCCGGTTTTATCATGAACGTTGAAAGTTCTTGCTCCGTTGGGTGCAATAACGTGAGGGAAATTCCCTGGCTATTGGCAAAGACACAGAACGATTTCAACTCGAGTCTCAAGAATTCTCCTGCCACGTGGCCACACCTAGTGAATGACCAGCACGGAACGCCAGAGCACCCTCACACTTCAGTGCAATTGCAGCACAAGCTTTTAAGGTGTCAGTATCACCTTGCAGACAGGAAAGATGGCTTGGGGCCAAATGCTAGATATAGAAGCTAGCATGCCAGATTTGTACCCACCCTCTCTGCTGCAAACTTGGAGCCAATCACCTAAGGCCGTGTGACCTGCAACAAATCATTTAAAGCGCCCCCGTGCCTCAGTTTCTCTTCCCAGGGTGAGCGTGAGATTTATTTGATCAATGTGCGTCTAGCTCCTCCCATGGCAGGTGCCGGAGAAAGACAAAGGGTGATTGTTGTTGTTTCTGTACCATCCAATCTCGCGCACGCCCTGGCTGCCGAAGGGGAACAAAGTTCGCTTAGCTGTTGGGGGTGGCTGTTAAATGTACTGATGCAGATCCCAGTGTCGTATCCTCTCCCTTCCCAGGGGACAAAGTGGACGTGGAGAGCCTGGGCTCCGAGCTGGCCAACTTGGGGATCCATCTAACCCCGGAGGAGCTGCAGGAGGCGCTGCAGCGCAGCCCCGCTGACCGTGAGCATGTCCTCTCCTGCTCTGGCTCCGGGGTGCGGCCGGAGCCGTTGTCAGAGCTCCGCTGTGTGGGAGCAGGCCTCCCGCTGCCAACGTGGCGGTGGGCAGAGGCAGTGGGGGATTCAGAGCCCAGAATCCGAGGCCCAGCACGTTCAACTGCCCCGCTGCCCATGGCCGTGTCCGGCCCCTGTCTGAGCGGCGCTTTCCCTCGCAGGAGACGGCAGAGTCAGCCTGGGTGCCTTTCTGAAGAGCGTGACGAGTGCGTGGAGGCCCTCCCAGGCCGAGAGTAAGCGAGACCAGACGTGCTCTTTGCATCCATTGCTGATGTGTCCTTATCGGGGACGGGCAGCGAGTCTCTCTCTGCTTTAGAGGACACAGCTTCTCCTGCAGCTGCTTGGTGGGCAGGCCCCTCCATTCCCCAGGGCACAGGATGCTGGGAAAGAGCAGGAAGCACTGGGGTTGTGGGGGCCTGATTCAGCAAGAGCCAGCCCCCGGAAGCCGTGGGAGCGGAGCCTACAGGACAGAGCTCAGCCTTTGTCACCATGGGCTAGTTTAAGAGCCAGATGCATCACTAACCATGAGCAGGTGGCTCCCAGGGCCTGCCCAAACTCCTATTAAAACATGAGAACCAGCCGAGTGTGGCTGGGTTTCCTGGTGGCATTAGCAGTCTTGCAGCCATACAGGAGAGGGAGGATGGTCCAGCACTCAGGAGACCTGAGGTCAATTCCTTGCTCTGCCCCAGACCCCCTGCGTGACCCTGGTCGAGTCACTTATTGTCAGATTTTAGAGGTGTTTAGGCATCTAAAGAAGTAGACAGGCACCTAGCAAGAGTTTTTTTAAAATTGTGAATCCCAATAGACCCCAGTGTGCATCTGTAAGGCCCTGAGTGTCTTGTAAAAATATGGGCCTTTATAAAAAAAAAAACAAACCCTTGGTGCCTCAGTTTCCCATCTGTAAAATGGGGATAATAGCATTGCTCTGTCTCTTCACTGGTGTGAGGAGGAATACAGCAAAGATGGCGAGCATGCCAATAATCACTTTAAATCAACACGTCTGGCCCCGCTCATCCCTTCTATGCAGACACCCAGGGCCGAGCTCACCCCCCAAGCAGAGGGCTTGCTCCATGTTAGCTAGTGGCCTTTCGTGGGACTGAAGTGGCACTCCGTCAGAAAAGGACTGACTCTTTTCTCCATCTGGGGCAAATCCCCCAGTGCCTGCAGCACCTCCAGCCCAAGCCAAAAGGATCCTTCACTTAATTATTCATGTGTAGCAAGTCACCAGTGTGCATGGGTGGGAATCCTGTTCCCGGTTTCTCCAGCCACGTGGGTGTAGCTGAGAGCTGAACTGGGCTCAAGATGAGTGTGTTGGGAGCTGGGGCGCAGTTACACCGGTGTTACACCATTTTAATTCACTGACGCCAATGGAGCGACACTGGTTCAGGGGATGTGGCTTCAGCAGAGACTTCTAACTTGCACCGGTGTCCACAAGGGCCTTACATGAGATTTTTTACCTCTCAAAGAGGAGATGCCAAAAGGTCCCGATCTGCTTTGCGAAATTATGGGCTGCCGGGCAGCAAGGGGAAAAGTGCACTGGCTCGGAATTCGGAAGGGGCTGTCATAGCTACAAGAAGGAAAACAGTAACCCCCTTAATCCTTCTACCCGCTTCAAGGGGACAGGGTTGATACCCGGAACCTGGACTCCATCCTGGCCCACATGGGCATCTACTTAACCAATGAAGAGCTGCAGGAGGCGCTTAAGTTGGCGACGGTGGATGGTGAGTCTGTTGGACCCGCAGAAGTGTTCGCCTCAGTTCCACAACCCTGGGCGAACGCCTGAGCCGCTCTTTCCCTTACAGCCGACGGGAAGGTGAATTTGTGCGAGTTCATGCGCGGAGTGAGTGCTGCCCAGCCTTCCACCCAAGGACCCGGTGAGCAAGCGCCTTATTACCGTGCCTGTCTCCCTCGGTCTCTCTAGGCCGGGTCCCTCTCTAGCCCAATCTGAAACCAAGTGTGTCTATAACTGGGCCCTTCTCTGGCCCTCCGTGCTGTTGTGTCTCGAGCCAGACGGCTAAGGCCAGACGTTGTGTCTCGAGCCGGATGTCTCTGTGAGGTGAACTCTCTCCAACAGGGCGCCATGCATAACATGTGACGCCTGAGCTGTAGCTTTCGTACATTGACGTTTGCTTCATCCTTAGAGGAAAAGGTTAATGTCCGTGAGCTGGACTCCATCCTGGCCCGCCTGGGGATCTGTGCCGCTGACGAGGAGTTGGAGGCGGCGTTGACACACACTACAGTTAGTGGTGAGTGTTGGAAATATCTCTCCATGGCGGCAGGTCCACCGACTGGTGGGGCAAAGGGGCAGGTGCCCTGGGGCCCGGCGATTCAAAAGGGCTCAAGGCTCCTGGCTGTTACCACTGCTACTATGACAGCGGTCGGCACGCTGGGCCCTTTAAATCATGCCGGAATGCCACATGGCATGCTCCAGGAGGCTTTGAGAGCTGGGGGGGTGCGCACCATGGTCTGGATGGTGGCCCCACCTCTTCCGCCTGAGGCCCCGCCTTGTCCAGGAGCACAGAACTGGGAACCACCAGGCGAAGCTGTCGGCCACCCAGCATGGCAGCCCGCGGATATGCTGGCCCAGCGGCATTATGTGCGCACATGCCCAGGCGACTTGACCTGGATCCATTTGGAACTAAATCCTAAGGGGCGGGGCCTGGGATCCACTCTGTGGTCAATAGACTTGAATCCCGCCTCGTGGGAGCAATTCTTCCGCGCCAGCGCGTTTTTGGAGGGAGCGCGTCGCTGTGATTGTCTCCTCTCCCCATGCCCGTCCTCTGCTTCCCCCACAGCGGCCCAATGCATGGCGGGCTCTGCTCATCTCTCTCTCTCTCTCTCTCACACTCACACTCACACACACACACACACACACACCACTGCCGTCAGAGGTGCGATTCCACACCCGTAGGCATCCCCATGCTGGCTGCTAGCTAGCATGGCTGAAAACCACAGCGAAGACACAGCAGCAGTTGCTTCAGGCCAGGAACACGAGTATGTACCTAGGGGCCCAGGCTGGCTCGTACAGCCCACCCTGAAACCTGAGCTGCTGGGACTTTGCTGCTAACTTTCAAGCCATCCGGATGGATTAAAGCTAACATGGGGAGCGTGGGCTGCAGTCGCACCTCTGACTGCAGCAGAGATGTAGCTGGCATTATCCCTGGCTTCTTCCCGGTGTGACTGCTTCTGTTGGTGGGTAAATGCCCCGCTCTCGGAGTTGTGCGGCGCCAAATGCATTGTCTGTGCTCGGCAAATAGCATCCGGGGCTCAAATCTGAGTTGACCAGAAACACGGGACATGTCAAAGTTATGGGGGGAAATTCCAGTCGGAATCCGCGACCTGCCTGCGGTGGTTGAAATACCTCCGCGTGGTCGGGGCCCCGGCTGCCTCCTGGCGGGGGAACCCAGCCTCTCTTTCCTTTCCCTGCCTGTCCCAAACGATTCGGTGCTTTGCAGAAGCCGGAACAGTGAACCTGACAGACTTCCTGAGGGCGCTGAACGCCACGCGGTGCCACGCCAAGGCTTGGAGTGAGTGGTCGCCAGAGTGAGTGGTAGACACCAGGGCTAGCGAGGGGGCTGCGCGAGTGGCCTTCCTTCATCTCCGTGGGCCACAAGATGGAAATCCAGCACGTGCCCTCACCATGACCCCAGGAATTAGCTGAGATATGTTGCACTTGAGTCTCCTTCTTTCTCAACACCAAGAGATCCGTTATTAGGGGCAAATTAAATCCCCGGCAAAAGTAACACCAAGAAGCGGAGGGAGCACGTGGCGCTTACAGTGCTGGGTGCAATCAGCATACACCTCACACAGGCCCTTGCTTTAAATGTGTGTCCCCTCTCATTTTGCCTCCCCACGCCACCCCTTCCCTCAGACCCCCACCTGCCTCTTCCCTGCCTCCGTCCCCAAGTGCATCCCATCCCTTCCCCTTCCTCTCCCTCCCAGCATTTCCAGAGCAACACAAATTGGCCACTTCGCACCCTGTCCTGCTCCTCCTCCTCCCTCCCCAGAGCTTGACTCCACAACTCAGCTGATCCAGACACTGGAAGGACCCAGGTTTAACTCTTTACTCTGCCACAGCATTCCCATGTGGCTGTGTCCATGTCACCCAGTTTCTCTGTCTGCATTCCCCATCTGTCCCTGCTGACCTCCCAGGGGCTGGGATTGGGGGCAGCTAGAATCCACTAACAGCGGGCTCTGCACCCAGAAAGAGGAGGTGGTCCCAAGAGGACAGGGCCAGGACAGACCCTGCCTGGAAGCAGTTTTGCTGATGGGAGGGCGTAGAGTTCATCAATTCCCTTTGGCTCCAGGTTGGATTGGCAGGAAGCCTGGAGTGCTATGGCTTTGTCAGCTGCGGTTACCCTTGCTGACGGCCTAATTCCCCACCCAGCCCCACGGGCGCAAATCGGGAGTCACTCGAGTCCATGGGCTGACCCCGGTGCCAATCACGTGCCAGCAAGATCAAAACCAGGCTCAGAAGCAAAAGGGAGAAGCTAATGCTAAGCCCCCTGGTCACACATGGGTGTGGCGACACGTGCTCCCCTCAACAGGTCACCTGCCCCCCCAGATTTTAATCGCTGAAGCTGGGTGTCCTCACTCTGCACCCTCTCACCCTCCGACCCGGGACATTGTGCTACGGCCACTCTCTGGCAGTTCCCACAGTGATGTGCTTAGAGACAGGACCCTGCTGGGGGAGGGGGGTGTCTCTTGAATGGCTCCTGCTGCCCTCCCAGCCAGCCTCTCTGGCTCACAAGGGTTGCTGGGACTACAGACTGTTGGAGGCTGGGGTTAGGGATTGCCTGGACACCTGGTGTGATGAGGTCACAATCCCACGGTCTGAGCAGGGTCGGGAGCAGGTGAGTTGATTGAAGCTTGTGGCTGTCACCACTTGCTGGGACATGTGTCAGCCAGGGTGGGCAGGGCCTAGGCCTCTATTTCAGGTGCCACATGCCAGGCTTAGCTGTTTGGCAGAAGCCCCAGGGAGGTCGATAGCTCATGGGAGGGGAGGGGGTCAAGGCTCTGGAGAGCTCAGCGTGCCTCATGCCCAGGGCCGTGTGAGCCTGCCGCAGTGGATGATTCGGGATGCCAGTCACAGAGCTGATGGCCCCAATTCATGAGGTGAGGTAGCTGGGGAAGAACAGGGAAGCTACTTCTCTTAGCTCAGTCTGCCCAGCGGTGCTTCTCTGGCCCCACTGCCCAAGAATCTGGGCACCTCCCAGTCCTTAATGCATGTAAACTCACAGCCCACGGGCAATCTCTGGTCCGAGCATTTCCACAATCTGGCCCACATGTGGCTGCTAGCACATGAGTCCCTTTGGCCCTAGGGGGGTGGGTCGTACCCTCAAGTCCTGCCCCAGCCGAGTCCCTGTGGCCCGGGGGGAAGGGTCATACTCTTTCCTCAAGCCCTGCCCCAGCTGAGTCCCCGTTGCTCTGGGACTTACCCTTCCCTCAGGCCCTGCCCTAGCACCTGCCTCTTCCCATCACTTCTCGGCCCTCTTCCCCTTCCCCTCCTCCCCGCCATTGCATCTCTTCCCTCAAGCCCCCTCCCCCAAGGGACACAGCCTTGGGGATTACCAGGGGGGCTGGCAAAGGGCAGCAGGAGGGGTTGAGCCCCCACATGCCTACGCTCACTGCAGGAATTGCAGGGTAGCAGAGCAACCAGGCTGGCCTGAGCGATGGCCATGGGGCGTACGGGAGGGACCTGATCCCTGCTGCTGGCCCCAGCCCACCCAGGGCCCTGTGGGCTAACCTGAGTCTGGGGGACCATCCTGTCTGTAGGACGGTTGGGGCAGCCACTGCGGAGTCTCCCTCCCAAAGCGCAGGGCCCAGGGCAGCCACCCCAAACTGTCCTATGGAGGGGACAGCTCTACACACATGTCCCCCAGGCCACAGGGACATGCCAGCAGTGGTGCGGAGCTAGCAGCAGGGAGCCGCTCTAGCCCCGCTGTACTGCTAGGTGGTGGTGGCAGTGTCGGCCCTTGGGGCATTTTAAATCAGCTGGGGGCAGCAGGCAGGGCCCGGGATGCCTGGGAGGGAGCACGGGCTGGCAGGAGGGCACAGGAGATCCCTGCCCTCCCACCCCACAGAGCCCTGCCAGAGGGAGTGCCTGCTGGCCCACTAGGAGGATTTGAGGACTGGCCCTAAAGTAAATTGAATTTGAGAGCCCTGCATCAATGACCCCTTTGAGCGCCATTCTCACCACTGTACCCATGGTAACGGAGGCACAGAGCAGCGCCCCACTCTGGGGTTCCCCTGGCCGCCACCCTCCATACAGCTCTCTCCTGTCCCAAGCTCTGGGATCAAAGGTAAAGGGAGAGGCGCTCTGACCCTCTGGGCATGTTTGTCTTCTACCCCAGAGGAACCTCAGACGACTGTCAGTCCGGTCTCTGAAACCAGAATGACACTGAAGTCCCTGCCCAAGAAGATGATACTGAAACCCCAACCCAAAAAGGCCAGCAGGTGAGTGTGGCGGTGTCAGGGCAGCCATCGCTGTGGATTCCCAGGTCTCCCCAGCAGGAGCCCGGCCTGCACTCCTGGCGGTAAAACGCCCAGCACACATGGGGCAACAATCCACATTAATTAGCCACTTTGGAAACCGTGAACGTTCCAGCTGAAGGAGCTGGCTTCCTGGACTCTCCCGAGCCCCTGTGGCTGAGATGTCTTCCTTTCCCCCCAGCCCTTGGTTTTATAGAAAATAAAAACGCCCAATGGAGCCAGGCGCATGTAAATACACGCACACGCTAGAAGTAGCATGTCAGTCACAAAATTCAGCCTTTGTTATTTGCAAAACCTGAGGGAGGGTGGGGGGGAAAAAGAATCCCAAACCCAATCAGGCCATGCAGGGAGCTGCTTAGTAAAGCAACTAAACAGATAAATAAGTGAGACCATAACCTATGAGTAACAGGAACTCCTAGATACTCAATTGCAAAAGTATGCGATCGTTTCACATGTGACCAGGCAGCCTCATATTTTTTCCAAGTGTTTCTTTTAAGCAGAGTCACTTTTTCCATGAACGCAGGGGCAGAGCTCACTAAGCCAGTCTGTAAATGAGGGAGGAACTGTGAATTTCCATTTCTCAAAAGAACTCTTTTGGCCACCACAGTAGTTACTGCAGGCCCGTACGCGGGGGTGAGTGTGCGAAGGGTGTGAAAGCACCCCCTATGGACCTCCAAGTAAGCATGCTCCAGCCGGCCAGGGGAATGCAGGAGTGGCGCACTGCCCGAGCTTCCCTCCCCCATGCTCTGGCCAGCCAGGAAAAAGCTGGGGCTTATTTCCCCACTTACTTGAGGGACCCAGGGGGGGAGGGGATACATTCACACCCTTGCAGTCACTTTCCTGCGTATGGGTCTGTACTGCCATCCCTTTCTTACAGGTAACACCAACTCATCCAGCACCCCTAAAACACACAAGCTGTCGTGGATATTTGTTTAATCAAAGGAGGCTAGTCCATCATCTTGTATTACAGGTTTCATTTTTGTTAATCTGTTTCTATCTACTTTGTCTTAAACATGGCGTTGGCTTTGATCCTGCTGCATAGTTTCTCCCATACCATAGGGGTAGGAGAAGAGAATTAATAAGACTGGATGCTTTAATTGTCCAAATGCTTTGCAGGATGCAAAGATTGGGCTTTTCCTTAAAGGTGTGAGTAGCCTCTTTAGGTTTATAAAAGAACAGAGGGAACCACATGGCATAGCTAAGCTTTTTTCCATCTTAAACCAGATGGATATATATGCAAAGCAACTGAAAAGAATCACCTTACACGAAGATGCATTTGGAATATAAATACAGATCTGACGATCCAAACGTTTCCCAGGATTTTTTTTAAGGATCTTAGGTTACAAGCGAGGGGGAGACCTTGAAAGGCAACAGACTAATGATATAAAGTCAGTCTTGGGCAAATATTCATTCTGGCTATTTCTGTCTAAGCATACTGGGTGGAGACATCTCTACATTTTGAGTATTTGTTTTATTTATTGTCCATATTCACAGAAAAGATTAGGACAAGTCTTAACATCGAAATAAGTCATTTCCTTGTCTGTTGGAAATGGAAAACTCCGAGCCTCAGAAAGATCTGGTCTTTTGGATACATGGGAGGCTTTGTGATTTATTCCGGTTATTGCAAAAATCAGAGGACTCCAGAAATGTAAGCTCCACTCAGGAACGATGAGATTCATGAGGATGATTCTTCAATAGTAAAAAAATGACATCCTCAGCATACCACCTGATTTTGTATTCCTTCCTGAAAGGATGTTAAATTGCAGTTATCTGGCTAATTGTGTAGTCGATACATGATTAGTCCATAAGGACCACGCTGCAAGGCCACAGCCAGCATAGCCCCTGGAGCCGGCTCGAGCTGGCACCGAGCAGTCCTGGCTCATGCTGGCTCTGGGAGCCACCGGGCTCTCCCTCCATTTAAAATGCAGAGGCGCCGTGTCCCAGACCAGTGCGAGGCGGGACTGCTCGGTTCCAGCTGATGCCGAGTTCAGCAGCTCCTGTTCGTGGCACGCAGGGCTGGTTGCAGACGGGAACTGCTCCAGCAACAGCCCCTGCCCACAGCCAGCTCGGGCTACGAGGATCAGGGGCTGCTTGGCAACAGCTCTCCACTGAGATCCCTGAGGACAGGGGCTGCTTCACAGCAGTTTCCCCTATCCCTCCCCTCCCCCACTGCCTCTGATAGAGGTGATGGTGGGGCAGTCGGCACCGCGGAGACAGTAGTGGGGGGAACCAGCTTTTAAGCGAATAGTCGACTATTCTCTAACATCCCTACTTTCCTGTTGATAGTCACCTTCAGTGACTGCGGACACATGTATTTTGCCGGTGGCTTGAGTGAGATTAAAAGGGCAAGTCAAGAGGGGACAGCCCTGTTGTGTCCCTCTTTCTAGTTGACATATAAGAGAAGTAATTCCCTTGGTTGGCAGTGTGGTGAGGGGAGAGCTGTGTAATACATTCAGCCAGTTCAGGAATATTGGTCCAAATCCAAGTTTGTTTTGTTTTTTTAAGGGCAGCCATTCGATAAGGCCATTCAACCCTATCAAAGGCCTTCTCGGCATCTAGCGATAAGGCTAGGGAGGGAATGTCTGACAGCTTGAGCTTGCTGGATCAAGTGAGGGTACCACTATTGTGCTCGGAGTACTGGGTAATCGGGTCTGCCTTGATGTCTCTCTAGTACAGAGTTCCAACCACTTGCCAGCATCACTGGCATGTCACTAGAAGGAATGTCTGCAATGTCTCTGGAAAAAATCAGAATTACCTCCACTCGGACCGTAAATGCTTCCCAGAATTAACTTTCTTTGCATTGGAACACCTTCAAGAACATTACCTCCTTTAGGATCAAACAAAGCCTACCCACATTGAAAAATGATACTTTTACTAATTAAGATGAATACGCCTCTGCTGTTAGAATTCGGTGATGAATGATACTCAAGACCTACCCGCATCTTAATTCTATTGGCAACTATTTCTGCTACAAGAGTTTCCTGCACTAAAGCTACTTGGTACTTTTTTTATCTGAACTGTCTCAGGATTTCAGTTCCTTTGGGAGGCCAATTAAGACCCCTTACATTCCAGAAGCACACTAAGAAAATTCATGGCAAAATTTAAAAGACATATTAAAATGTATAACCTTATTTTAAAGATACATATTTCTCCATTGGTATTGTAAACTCACATCTCTAGGATATGGTCTATGTTTGTACATATTAGATACTGATTAGTTTTCAATGAATTTGTGCCTTCATTTGAGTCTCTAAAAGTGTCAGGTATACAAAACAAATCTGTAGTTAAATATAATGTGTCTTACAGATATACTTTGGCCAGAAAAGAAAAAGAAAATTAAGATTTAAAACAAGCTAATGTGGGCACATTTAGTTCCTGATGGCTGCAGTTCTATGTCTCCTCCCCTCCGTATATTATCTAATGATATCCTAAACATCTCTAAATGCAAATACATTTTAAGTCAAATCTTATCCTGTAATTACCCATTGGGGTCTAAAAACCTGTGTAGTGTATTCCTATGTACACAGTTTTGATGAATAGTTATTTAGGCCTATGTATCTGCAGACTTACCACATGAAAAGTTATAATTAGTTTGGTAAATCAATTAATACAAAATCTAAATCTGAAAAATACAGCATCAAAAGTTTCATATACATAGTATGTCAAATGCCCTGCACCAGTTGAATGCCTAGTGCTGTTTAAGGTTAGGTTATGGACAGATTCCCTTATTGGGAGTGCTGACAGTTCCACCAGGGACTTGTGCCCATCATAACGCCATCCATCAGAGGCAAAGCTTGTGAAGTGATTCTGTCCGGCAGTGTGAGCTAGGATGATTAGTGCAGCCAATAGGTCAGGCAATAGATGGTGCTGTATTCCGCAGCTTAGTGTTCAACTCTGTGCGTTGTGGTGCTAGACATCTGTCATCATCAGCCCTAAAGGTGATCAGCCCAAGAGTTCAGCTGAGCTGAACTAAATTTTGTACAAACTGACTTGCCAAACAAATCGTATTTGCTAGGAGTCAGATGTTTATGTGACGATTACCATATTGGCAGGGATACCTAGAAAAACCAACTGATAGCAAACCTCAACTGGTTTAAAAAAGTATTGGATAAAAAAATCTATTTTTGGTCAGATCTGATGTCTGGCTTTGAAGCATCTGCCAGGCTTCCGAAGGGATTTTGCCACGCCTGCTGAATCCACATGGCAGGTGGATGGGTCTTTGAGGCTGTGTCTGACGTTGGTTCCCCTCAGGATTTGTTTTATGCCACTGAAGACAACCCTCTTTTTCATTAAACTCAGCTGGGAAGTCAGGAAGCAGAGATGCCGTGGCCTTTCTGCGTGAAGGTTTCCACTTCTCGGCAGCAGAGATTGATGTTAATTGATTGCTCTGCTTCAGTGGCTTGAAGACGATGGTCTTGGACGGCTCAGATTCCTGCCCTCTAGGACCAGGCATTCGAGGAGCCCTGTCAGCATCCCGCAGTGGCAACTGAGGGTGCAATTTAAATGTCAGGGAGCAACTTCTGAGGAGAGCGGATAATATCTGGCTCCTCCAGACACTCAGCAATACCCGAACCTCTGTGTGTTCTCTTTCCTAAGTCATCCTGGCTGTCCAGACCAGTGATCCAGAGGCACCAACAGCCTCTGGGAGGCCTCTGGGCCAAGTCGGGAGAGGGCCCTGACTCCCACTTCTGAAAAGGGTGTGGCTTTGGGGAGAAGGAACAGGGCCAGGGCAGCTCTGAGTGCCACCCGGAGTGCGCCATGCCGGCCCCCAGGCAGCCGTCAGAGCTGCCGAGAACATGGTGCACCCTCCCCCACCCCTGAGCACTGCCTGGACTGCCTCCACCAGCAATTTAAAGGGCCGGGGCTCAAGCCGCCGCCACTGCTGCAGTGATAAGGGTGGCTGGATGCCCGGAGTCCCTTTGAGTTGCAGGGCCCCAGGGCAACTGCTGACGTTGACCCCATTGATGGGCCTGAATGGCTCTCAGCCAGGGGTACGCCTCCCCCAGAGTGCTCAGAGGGCTTCTTGATCAGTGTTTCTCAAGCTGTGGTACGAGTACCCGGGTACGCGAGAGATGTCTGGGGGGTACGTCCACACAACTGACATTTGGAGAAAACTGAATTTTCCTTTTTCGGTTTACAGTGTGTTATTATTTTTGTACTTTTTACACCCAAAAATGTCATCGCCTGCCCGGCTCCGATTAAATTGTTTAAACAAATGCGTTGCAACGGTAGAAATAAATGTTGTGTGTCTGAAAACTGTAGGTACTGGGGGCACTTATACATTTTTTTTAAAGGGTACTTTATAAATAAAGGTTGAGAAACACTGTTCTAGGGGGTACATCAACACCCCTAGCTATGGCCTGGTTTTATGGGAGATGAAGTAAAAAGCACTGGTGAAGTCGGGACAAAGTAAAACTCGGTACATGTTAATACAGCTCTACGTACTGAAATGTAAGGACAATATTTCTATTCCAATCTGGTGCTTTTACCATTAGATGGCAAAAATGAGAAAGTCATTTTCCAGGCTTGGTGTGCAGTGGCACTTTTGTATTTTATGTCTGATTTTGTGAGCAAGAAGCTAAATGAGGTGCAACCTAGGGATGCACAAGATAAATCAGGACACTGAACGGGATCCAGGAGTCTGGAATAAGGGTGTAAGTGATTACTCGGCTAGTCACTTCCCTCCCCCCATTGCTGCCTTTGAATCAGAGGCACCAAGGTGGGCGAGCAGAAGCCAGTACTGAGGGGAGCTGGCTTAAAAGCCATAGAATCATTGAGCGGGAAGAGACCTCAGGACCAATCCCAACTAAATCAACCCAGCCAGGGCTTTGTCAAGCCGAGACTTAAAAACCTCTAGGGATGGAGATTCCATCCCCTCCCTAGGTAACCCATCCCAGTGCTTCCCCACCCTCCTAGTGAGGCAGGGGGCAGGGGAAGCAGAGGCGCAGCGGGGAAAGGGTGCGAGCAGCGACCAAAGTAGTCCCTGCTCACATAGGGTCCGGACTGCCGCGCCTCTTCCTTTGAAATGGACAAGAACTGTGGGCCAGTGGGGACTGCTTCAGTCCCCCCTGGCACGGGTTCCCTGCTGCACAGTGGGACAGCGAGCGCCCCCCCATATCAACTAATCAAGTAGCCGATGGAAATTCCATCGACTACTCGATTAGCTGATTAATTTCCCTGGTGTGGAAAGGTTGAGAACTGCTGGTCTGGTCTTAGCTTCAAGGAGACATTTCTTCTTTCACTTCCCTGGTTTCAATGGGAGCCTTTCCCAGTGAGCCCTTTGGGATATGACACCACACCCAGCTGAAAAGAGGCTCCAGATAGCCTTGGAAACGGAATCCAAGTGGCCTGTGAGGATTCTATCAGTGTCACGATGTCCCCGGAGAGATTCTGCTGCGGCCTTCAAATCCCTCGGGCGCTGTTTGGGTTGGTGCAGACCGCAGTCTTGTACTGCATCTTATTTCTTCCGGGGGCTCCACATTCAGCAGCATGACATGTATCCAGGGGAGGAGGACAGGAACGTATTTGCTGATTTGTGAGTCCTTATGAGACACAGGGTGATGTGTGGAGAGTGAAGCAGCCTTCTTCCTCACACAGGTCTCGTGTGACCCCCGAAGCTCATAGAATCATAGAACCATAGAGCTGGAAGAGACCTCAGAA
>JANRFK010006689.1:4084603-4112481 GCA_030068395.1 Apalone spinifera
CCTGCTCACTCCATCCTCCCTCTCTTGCCCGTCCTCACTTACTTTCATCAGGCTGGGGCAGAGGGTTGGGGTGTCGAATCTGGTCTTGGATTAAGGGATTTGAAGTGGGAGAGGAGCTCTGAGTTGCTCTTGGGGCAGGCGGTTGGGGTGAAGGGGGGGTTGGTGTTTGGATGCAGGGGCTTGGGGTGCAGAAGGGGGTTCATGACGGATAGGAGTTCGGGAAGTGGGCTCCTGCTGGGCACTGCTGGTGGCTCCTGGATGGTGGGGCTAAGGCAGGCTCACCGCCATCTAAAGCAGCAAACTCCATCCCAAGTCCTGATGTGCCCCCTCTCTGCTCTATGGAAAAAGGATACAGAGTTGGAGGGGGCATCCCTCCTCTCTCCCCTGCCTGACCCAGCAAGCAGGAAGCTCCCTGGCGGGAGGGGCAGCTCCAAGGCAAAGGGCAGGAGATGAGCAGCAGTGGGGGGAGGGGCATCTGAATTGCCAGCACTTGATAGCCTCTTGGCCAAACCAGTCAGGATCCTCTGTCAGAGGCTCCATGATCTACCAGTAGATCCTGATCTTCTGGTTGGTGACCACTGTTTTAGGGGCTGCATTTTAAATACAGTGTATATTGATGTAGGACTGGAGGCCTGATATACAGGTTTTACCTCCCTAAACTGGGACTCTCTGGTCCGGCAATATCCGTGGTCCGTTCCTGGAGCACAAAGCCCAGGAACAGGGAGGCCTGGTGGCGGGGCAAGTGCGCAGTAGGGAGGACTGGCAACCAAAGTTCCCTCTAAGCTTTTCTATCCATGTGCGGAATAATATTTATGTGCACCAAAGCATATGCAGCTGTGCACCACCAGTAGAAAGACAAGCTGCTGGCTCTGGGCAGCGTGGGCACTCTGCTAATCAGCTAGGAGGCATTTGAATCTCTCCTGGGCACCTGCACAAGTGCTCAGCTTACAGGGAACACAGCTGGCGACTCAGCCAGGAGGGGAGCCCTATGTTTGGGGAGGGATGGTGGGCAGCATGGCAGGGAGTCCTGGCCCCAGTGGCTGAGGAGCTCTGGCTGTGGCCAGGAAGCTCTGACCCCAATTGCAGCCAGGGATCTATGGCCCTGGCCCCGACCATGGAGCTCCGACTCTGGTGGCAGCCAGGCTGTGGTGCTCCAGCAGCAGCTAGAGAGCCCCAGAGGGTTTGGGGCAGCAGCAGCAGGGCCAGACTGGAGCCCTAGCCCAGGGGCAGTGGGGCAGCATGGGCCATAAAGGGAGAGACCTCCCCTGGTCTGGCATATCCCCTCATTTGGGACCGGTTAGGTCCCGTGGGTGCCGGACCAGGGAGGTCCAACCTGTGTGCTTATTTTGGCCATGGTATAGGATAGAGGAAAACAAGTCTATTCTGTCTTTCCCTATATACTGTTGGTGTTGGAAGCATGAGGATATTTGTCTCTTATGATTTCCAAGAGAAGTATTGCTTTGAGCAGAGCCTTGTAAAGTAAAACTAAACACTGCCTTGTATTCTGAATTCCATCCTTCAAGAAATTGTGGTTAGAAATGAATAACTATTTTGTTGCTTTGCAAGACAGAGTCTATTCCAGCTTGCTCTTTTATAGCTGTACCATGTTAATTAGGCCAGCTATGTTCAGCTGCAGAATAGTTAATTCTGGTGACAGTGTCAAAGTTCAGAACACTGCATGACTGTCAGATTCCATGTGCGGTTTTCAGGTGAGTGATTAGGAAAAAAATTTTTTAAGTCAAACTGTACATTGTTGAGGATAAAGATGCATCTGACATTTCAAGAGACCTTTTTCTGATTGTAGACAGGCTATATCCATGTTATCCCTCTGGGCTGTTCTAGAATACTGGTCAGTGGGATGAAATATAAGAACCTTCTTAAACAAATGAAATATCTTCCTGCGTACAACCTGCCCTGAAAAGCTCAAATATGGCATTTTTAGGAGCAGCTGCTTCTGTCACTTACTCTGCATGTGTGAAATGGAGGCAGTGAGATTGTAGAAAGTGTGGGAAGAACTTTTTTCACTTTCATCTTCATAATATTAGAGACCCTTTAATATGTCTGAGGCAGGACACTAATCTGAAGCACTTCTGCACCTAGTGAACTTTACTAAGGTGTAGAGGCAAAGTTTTAATGTTCTACCAAATGCTGATGTCTTGAACATGCCGTTATGGGTCAGGTTCATAAAAAGAAATGATGGATTTTAGAGGGCATCACTTGTGAAGTTTATTAACAAGCTTTTTTATGTGGGCAAAGAGATTAACCTTCTGTCATCACCAGCCATAAGATCTACTAAGTTTATTACGGCCACCTGAAGGCTGTGTTTATATTTGTGGTTAGTATTGGTACTTGTTAAATTCTGTTTGTTGGGGGTTTATCATTTGGTCTTTTTAAAAATGCACCTGCTGTTAGTTTTAAAAAAAATTCACAACAAGTTATTTCTTGATGGATCTTGTACTTCAACTATCTAGATTTTTAGCTGCCTTGATTATTTTAAATAGAGAAATGGGGTAAAACATTTTAAATAAATAAATCTGTGGTGGGCAAACTGTGGCCTGTGGGAAGTGCGGACCTCCTGCCTGCCCCCCTCTCCCGTACGCCTCACACACTGGGGCACCAGAGCCCCACACTTCCTACGCCTCCCCTCCCTCCGAACACTTTCAGAGTAGCTGTGAATCAGGTGATTTGCTCACTGCGAAAGGGCTAAGGAGGAGCAGGTCAGTGGACAAGAGGCACATCGGGGAGGGGGCAGACAGGGCTGTGGGGCTGCAGGTGGAACCCCAGTGGGCCGTAGGCTGCTGTGACCCATTCATCCAGCCCACCCACTATTTGTGGTTGCACATCCCTGTTTTAAATTGTCGGGGGTAGGGGAAGAGAAGGAATCTATTTTTAGCTTAAACTTTTTTTATGCAGATAAATGTTTTTTTGGGGAGGACATACAGGAATTATGACTTGCAATATGGATTAGAAAATAACTGTTAACATCTGAAGTTTTTTAAAATTGTCTTAAATAGTCTTTTAAACTATTCCACTGTAGTTTGTTTTTCAGAATACTTCTTTGTTTCTCCTTTACACACTCAGATAAACAAATCAGTACTTAACATTCAAGTTGTAACACAGATTTGCAACAGTTGAAATTAGGCGTTATTTTGAACTTTTTGCTTCTGGCTGAGATGTATCACAATCATAACGTCTTATTTAAACATAGTTGTGCTAGTATTACTGGAATGTTCCATATATAAAGCTGAGGTGGGGGGAAGGGTTTCCTCATAAATCTGGCTTGGTCATGCTGTTGTTTCAGCGCAGTCTCCATTTCATTCATATGGAGAATTAACTTGGCATAATAATGAACTACTGTGATGGAGCCTCTTTTATAGTATATCAAAGCTTATACCCAAAGTTTTGGGTGCAGTCAAGGGAGATTTCTCTTGTCCAGAAAGTGAGGCATATTCTTTCAGTGAGCCGTTAGGTGGTGGTAAAGTTGTAATCTCCAATGCTGACCTTACACTGTTCCTGTTGGAAAATGTGCTTAGTGTTCGTTACCTTTTCTACTTGCTAATTAAAATCACCTGTAGTTTAAGCCTTTATATGTTGTTGCAGTGCAACCCAACCCACCATCCTCCATTGCAACGAGGAAAAATGTAAGGGGTGAAATGAAGTAAAAACAAAACCAAAAACCCACCATAGGGGTGACTTTTGTCCTGTCATTCCTCAGTAAAGATCTTAACCTTGAATCTTGTTTTTTTTATGTGTTGGGCAAGAGTGCCTAAATTTTTAAACTAATTATTCTGTGTACAAGTATTGAAATTTGAGGTAACAGTAAATTTGCATGACTTGCTCCAGTTTCCTTTTAGCTTGGATTTACAGCAGTCTTTGGACCACATTTACAAAGGCCACTAATTGACTTAGGCAGGAGTGGACCAAGGTTGGCTGCGGCAGCTGGCACCCCATGCAGAAGGCGCGATTGGCGCCCCCACCTGCACAGCCGTCAATGGCTGTGACGTCATCATTGGGTGCCCAGGCCGGCGGCGCCCTAGGTAACTGCCAAGTTTGCCTCGCCTCACGGGCCGCCCCTGGACTTAGGCACTCTTGCAAGTTGCACAAGTTGACTATCAACATCTTTTAGAGACTCAATGCCTTTGTAAGTCTGATCCAAAGTCTGCATTTGGACACAAATTTTTGAAGTGATGGGAGTAAACCTTTCTAGTTTTGGGTCAATCAAGGATGACCAACGTAGTCTTACAAGAGAAGTTCCTTGCAGTATCAACTAGGGATATAAGTGATAGTCAACTATCCGATAAGCATGTCGACTAGTGACTCAACTAGTCACTTCCCCCCACTTGCTGCCTTCCCCCCAGCACCATTTCCAGGGAAGGCAGAGGCATAGTGGGGGACGGGGCATGAGCCAGGAATCAGCTGATTCTAAGCTTGCACCCAGTGGCTCTTAATACATTTAAAAGGCAGAGCTGTAGCAGGGTTAGCTCTCGGGGCCAGGCATTAACCCAGCTGCTGCTTTGCAGTTTCCCCCTCTTATCAACTAGCTGATGGAAATTCCTAGTTGATTAGGGATGTTAAACGGTGTTTAATCAGCTAGTCTTAACCAGTAAGAATAACAGATGGCAGCAGTAGTAGCTAGCTTGTCAAATGGAATGAACCTTTAAATTCTTAGCCCCAGGTAAAGCCAGATGCTTGCTGGTAAAGCAGATGCTTGCTGGAAAAGCTGTTTTGCTTTGCTATTTGGCAATTAAAATGTTTTCTTTCACAAGCTAATTGTTTTAGCTTTACTAATATTACTTTAGGTAATATTTCAAAGGGCATGAAAACATCATTGCAAAGTGTTTTAAAAGCTTAGCTCACACTAGGACATGTTCACAACTTTCTTGCTTTCTATGAAAACTGTCCCTAAGTTCTTGTTTTTGTTTTTCCACCTGTAGGGTCCATTAAATAGCGAGTCTTCCAATCAGAGCTTGTGCAGTGTGGGCTCTCTGAGCGATAAAGAATTGGAGGTAAGTAGCCGCTGTCCCTAATAATCAGTTATACGTTAAACGTGAATGGGCTAACAAATCTCAGAATGAATCACATGAGCTGGAGATCAAGTATGCCTAGTTCAAAGCTTTTGTGTAGAATAGCTCACTGGAAGACTCTAGACTGAATCCAAGTCATAAAGACTTCAGAATATCATGCAAGACCATCTAGCTGAGGTTTTCTCATCATAACAAGTGCTTTAAAAAACAGAGGGGCAGGGGTTACTGCAATTAGTATGGGAGCTTGAAACTCAGCCCTCAGTTGCTGTTTTTAGTGGTAGGTGACTGTGTTGAGTTGCAGTTTTAGTCAGACCAAAATAAATGGGAGTCTGCTTGGCAACATCCAGGCCTGTACCCACCCACCTTCACACTTCATGTTCTCATGTACAAGAAAATAAGAATTTATGTTAACTGACATGTAGAATGAAAAGGAAATAAGATAGGATAGTCGTACATGTTTCCTCTTAGTTACTTTCATTATATTTGCTTTAAGCACTTTAACTTTATTGCATAAGCAGTTTTTTTGAACTGCAGTTACTTTTTAATTTAAATAAAGATTGCCTGTTATTAACGCAACATCTAAATTTAGATAGTTTGTCTAAACCCGCAATAAGATAACTTCCTACTTCACTTACCAGCCACATGTTGAGTTTTGGATCATTATTTCCCCTTTAATACATTAGAGTATAATTGTATCAAGTATTTGGTGCAATAAGTATTGTAGAAATACTATATCTTGAACTCTGGACTTGACAGGTAAGTAAATTAGAAAAGGATTTTCAATTATTTGAAGATCATGTGTATTAAATATCTACATTTTTATTTTGCACAGGATTTTCAATCTACTAGAGAATTTGACATAGGTTAACTAAGGAGACCTAGTTGTCTATCACTCTTTTTGCTTTCCAGTTTGATGTTCTAGCGGTGGATAGGTGATCTTATGTATCCTGCCTATTATGCAGGTGGATGAATGGGAGACCTACTACTTAAAATTGAATGTTAATTTAAGGATAATATTAAGCAGAAATATGCTTTGTCTCCCTTTGTAATCGTATTGACCCTGCTACAGATCCTTTGGAGTCCCTATTGCACGAGGACATTTGTGAGATGCTCCTGTCAGCAGTGGGGTGCAGATCCCCCTTTACTTTGCATTGCGTCAGCAGTTTCTTGTACCAATATTGCATCTATGTAATGGCTGGTGGTGTTGTCAGTGAGGGCCTGTTCATTGTACTCAGGCTGACAGTCTATAAAGTAGTGTACAGGTACAGTTGTTACTTTGTGTCTTTAAAAAAAAGAAAAGAAAAAAGTGCCAAACAACCCTTTCCACCCTTCCACGCCAAACAAAACCAAAAACCAACTCTCATCTCCATTAGGGACTGCTGAGCTGGCATGTTCCCTCGGATCTTAGGTTTAATTTCTGGATGTGTCCGCTTCATTCCTTAATCTTTTCAAAGTAGTTGGGTTTGTTTCTATGTTTACTGTGTGTGAATCTTAGACCTCAAGTTTCTAAGAACCATGAATCTAAAGTTTTGTCTCAAGTTTTCGCCAAGATCTTCCTACCCTTTGTTGTGCCACGGTGAACGTGGCCTGACATGATTTGCATAAACATGTAATTTTGAAAATATTTTGGGATAAAATGTGTGATGGAAATGAGCAGATTTTTCTCTGTAGTAACCTTGACAGATTTTCTAAGTAGAACTTGATTTATTTCCTTGCATCTCACTTGGTTTTGACGTCTTCATGCAGGAACACTTCACAACTGAAACATTTCACATAATACATGAAAAATAATTTTTATAACTAACCCAAGACCACATGTGGGTACTAAACACTAGAAATCAGTTGGATGGAATTTTCAAAAAGTGCTAAAGTGACTTAGGAGCATGTGTACCCTTAAAAGGCAATGTAACTTGAGCTCCTGACTCCTTTAAGCATTTTTGAAAATCCCATTCCTTGGAACATGAACGGACTGGGTCCAATTCTCAACTGCCTTATGTAGCCATTTAGACTAGTGAAAAGTGCATGTTAAATGCCACTCTTCTGATTTGATTGAATTTTATGCTTGATCTGCAGCAGACTAAAAGACACAATGATGTACATGGCAACGAAGAATCAACCCTACAGTGTCTGAAATAGAAAATAATCTCTCCTGGTCCCACCCCCTACTGATTTTTAACATGTTTTCTTATTTTTGCTGTACATGGGTCTGAAGGTAGATAATTTCTTTCTAAGTAAAAGTATTGCACTTGGGAGCAGGGATGACCATTGAAGACCTGCAACCTATTTAGTATGTTGGTCATTTTTAAAATTTGGGAATAACAGAAATGTTAACTTTGAAGTATTTTTTAACAGACTCCTGAGAAGAAACAGAATGACCAGCGGAACCGGAAGAGGAAAGCAGAAGCTTATGAGACCAGTCAAGGTAACCCAGTCTCCTGATGCTTCACAGGATTCAAACAGTTGATAATTGGCTTCATTTTGTAGAGTTGTCGTGTCTAAGGAGAGTAATGGTTCATCTCAAGAGTGTGCCAGGCTGCTTGTTAAGAACTTACTAGAAGTACATGCTGTGATAATGTAGTTTCCTTTGGGAGACTCACTGTTTCCATTGTAAGAAAAGCATTCAATCTTATAACAACTTACTTTAGAAGTAAATATGAATGTCATAAGTGTAGAATTCTTATTGGAGACATACAGTAGGGCCAGGTTGCACAAGGAGAAACTGGATATGGGTCCTCACATGAGTTAAGTGGATATCATTTGCTCAGTGACATGGGTATGGTCTGCAGCTGAAATTTCTCTTATTTTTGCTATATTTTGAAAAGCTTTCTTTCATTTTCTACATTGTGTTCCATATAATAGACAGAATCTACTTTAACAAATAGAACAAGTTGTACTCAAAAGTATAAAACAGCAAATGTCATCTTAAAGAAAAGAGAATCTGATTTCAGTCCAAGCTTTCATGCTCCTATTAGTAGGTGAACATTTAGAGGATGGAATGGAAAAACTATTTTGGAGATAGGAATCTGCTCCTATAACAAAATAACTGAGATTCTTTTGGTCGTAAACTATACCTATAGGCTATGTCTATACTATGAGTTTTTGTGGCAGAAAATATGCTAATGAGGGATCATTAGCATAAGTCACGACATCATTAGCATGTTTTCTGCCATTTCTTTTCGTGCAAAAACCACTTGTGCAAACAGAAATGGCAGAAAATATGCTAATGATGTCACGACTTAGGCTAATGACCCCTCATGCATATTTTCTGCCGCAAAAACTCGTGGTGTAGACGTAGCCATAGAGTTTGGAAAAAGGTGGAACAAAGTTAAATTTTAATAAGTTTGTATTAAATAACAATTATCTCTCTAGCTGTCATGGAAAATATTCCCTATTTTAAAAAAGGGAATAAGAGATCTTGCGGAAAAGGCTTTATTTTCCGCAAGAGCCCTGTCTAGACTGGCGCTTTTTTTCCGTCAAAGCTCCAAGACAGAAAAAAGCGGCAGCCATGTTCATGCAAATGGAGCGGGGAAAATGTAAATCCCCGCTGCATTTGCAATTCCGACTTGGCTCGTTTGCATGGCTTTGGCGGAAAAGGGGGCCAGTCTAGACACAGCCACTGAGTACAGTAAATAACACAGACGAGTAGATTGTAACTTTTATTATACTCTTACCTTGAAAGAAGCTTTGAGGGATCCAAATTGCACAATGTGAGAGCAACTATTTCCCTTGTTTGCAGAGAAACAAATGCCATCTGATTGGGTCTGTCAGAATTAGTCAAACTATCAACTCTCCAATTTGTAAAGCGTAGAGATTATAATCCTGGGATTAACTATTGCCATGTGGAGGCTCTTCTGTACTAGGCGATAAGGTGCATCTATGTGCACATCTTTATTGACGTGAATAGATTTCTCAAAATGGCTTCAGATGTTTACATTTACAAATAATCAAGTTTGCCTTCTTTCTCCATTTCCCTTTCAGGAAAAGGCACTCCTAGGGGACATAAAATTAGTGATTATTTTGAGGTAAGCCAATTTAAAATTGCATTTTCAGATAAATCTGTTCTTAAATCTTTGTTTCAGGATTTTTTTTTTAAATGGAAAACTACAGTAAAACTTAAGTTACTCTCACCTAGGGATGTAAGCGAGTAATGGAATCGAGTGTTCGCATTCCTCCTCTCCCCCCCCGCACCCCTTGAGCTGCCTCTGTATCAGAGGCAGCAAGGGGGTGGAGAGCAGGAGTTGGTGCTGGTGGAGCCAGTTCCCCCCAACACCGTCTCCGCAGTGTCGCCTGCCCCCCCATGCTGCTGCCTCGATCAGGATGAGGGGAGGCTGCTGCAGGGGTCGCTCCCAGACCTGGCGCAAGCGCCTTCCCTTATCAACTAATTGTGTAGTCGATAAAAATGTTATCAACTACACGATTAGTGAAATATCCGCTTCTGAACATCCCTACTCTCACCACTGCATTAAATCTTCCTGTGTAAGTGATCACTGTATCAGTCTGATGTGCTTATGAGTTTGCTTAGCGCAGAATATTTGAATCTTGTTCCTAAATTAAACTTGTTCTCTTTCTTTGAATTAAACAGTTGCCTGACTAAATGTTATAAATTGTAGCTATGTTGACTTCTGTTGGGATCTGAACCTTGTCTCGTGCAGCTAAGCCTCCTTTTGGCAAGCCCACTGCAGTTACAGTGTAAGTCTCCCTCCTGGGACTGAATCTGCCAACAAAGTCCCATTAATTTAAGTAGGCCAGATCCTGCCTTTTGCAGGAGAGGCTAAGAGAAGCCAGCTTCAAGCACAGAATGGCAATATCAAAACAGTGATGGGTGTCTCTAAAAACTAATATTCTTGGTATTTTTTTTCTTTCCAAGCATGTACAAACTAGAACCTGTTACTTTACATCCCTAACAACTTTTTCTTCGCTTTATTCTGAGTAGTTAGTTGGCTTGGAGTTAGCAATGCTTTTGCTAGCACCTCTTCCTTACTGTCTTCAGACATTGCTGAGTGAAAGCATGGCACAGTCCATAGTACAGAAACATAGGGACTTCCATACGAGATAAGTCCAGTGTTGCAGCAAATCTGATATCCTGTTTCTAACTGACAGCAGATGATTCAGAACAAGGTGTAAATCCCCACCCCATGCACATTTGTGTGTACATAGAATTCACAAGTGGACATATCTGCCCAGGGCAAGATCTTTCTAACTCTGGATTGTTACAAGATGACTTATCCTGAACTGGGTGTGTTTAGATCTCTTGGTTTAAAATAAGAAATTTATAAGAACATAAGAACATAAGAATGGCCGTACCGGGTCAGACCAAAGGTCCATCTAGCCCAGTATCCTGTCTGCCGACAGTGGCCAGCACCAGGTGCCCCGGAGGGGGGTGGACCGAAGACAATGATCAAGAATTTGTCTCCTGCCATCCCTCTCCAGCTTCTGACAAACAGAGGCCAAGGACACCATTTCATCCCCTGGCTAGTAGCCATTTATAGACCTAACTTCCATGAAATTATCTAGCTTCTCTTTAAACTCTATTATAGTCCTAGCCTTCACAGCCTCCTCTGGCAAGGAGTTCCACAGGCTGACTACACGCTGTGTGAAGAAGAACTTTCTTTTATTAGTTTTAAACCTGCTACCCATTAATCTATTATCTAATGTAGCTGTGGATATTTAGCCATTGAAGGCGTTCACAATCACCTCTTGGTATTATGGGCATAATAGATATAGTTCACATTCATTTTCTGTTGAAAAATGACCAGACCTCAGTCAGTAAATTTTTTTTATTTCTTGTTGTCTTCAGTGTCCACTAAACAGGTTTCTAGGGCTTATAGAGAAGCTCTTTATGTTTTAAAATAAATGTGCAGCTTCTGTCTTTTCCCCACTAAACTTGCTCAAGCATAGTATCTTTATGAAGTGATTGATCATATGTATCTCTTTGGTCAGTTTGCTGGGGGAAGTGGTCCAGGAACCAGTCCTGGCAGAAGTGTGCCACCTGTCGCCCGATCCTCACCACAGCATTCCTTATCCAATCCCTTACCAGTAAGTATTCCCTCTGAGGAAGGTGTTAAATGATGCAGGGGATATGCCACAGACAGGAGATTTTTTTTTTCTGAACAAACAGGGCAGAATGTTTAGTCTCTGAATTAGTTTCAGGATCCTGCAGTCTATAAAGAGCTAATAAACTGTATCATAGCCATAAAAACTAAGGGTCCAGGGCCTGATGTGGGCATGTTTGTAGTCTAATCTTAAAATAGTTTCTTACACCCTTCAAACCCCAGATGCCATTTCTTGATATAGCATATAGTATAGATGAGTTCTGTTTTAAAGGGGTTGTGGATTAGCTTATGCGCCTAATAGAAAAAGTAGAATTAACACATTTTCCATTCTGTCATTCTGCTTGCCTGTTGCATCCCTTGTCCTGCACTGTTTTGTCTTGTCTATTTCAATTCTGAGATTATTTCCAGAGAAGAAACTGGCTCAACAATATCTGCATGGTGCTTAGTTCAGTTGTATCCTGGTTTTCATTGGGGTCCATAGAGCTACTGAAATTCAAACACGTTGCTGTTAGTTCTGCAAGATCTTTTAATCCACACTGATTTTCAGGTGCCTGTAGCTTTTTGGGAAAATCAGTAAAAGCTTTTGTGTGTGTGTGTCCCCATTATCAGTTTTCTTTCTTTGAGAAAATGTCATTGTGCCACTTGGTCCCTTTTGCAATGTTCAAACGTAATAAGAACCAATATTTAAACAACTGTTAAAGATATTTCAAAAGCTGCTTTTGTGTTGGATCATGTAAGTATCCTTAAACACCCTGTTGAAAATGGCTTGAACTTAAAACTTCAAATTTTCTCAAGCATTTGGAAAACAGTATGACCGTTTGGAGTATTTTCTGGAACAGTGTATACTGATAAACCAGATACAATGAAGCATATGAGCTTTCCTGAGTAGTCTATTTTGAAGTTATTTGAATATCTCAAACTCATATTTGTCTACATTCCAATGCTGGTTGCTCTGGGAATTGTATCCTACAAAGTGCCACAAAAGTGAGAGTTTGGACCTCAGATCAGTATACATCACCAGATTTTAACGAAGTGCTTCCAGTGCTGCCTGGAAGCGAACAGGGAATTAAGATATATTGCTAGATTACATTTAACGCCACAACATCTCACTTATTTAAAAAGAGAAGTTAAATGCAAAAGCCTTTTACTGATACCTCCTGGATGACACTTTATATTCCCAACATTCAAGACAGTTGTTCCATCCCCCCTAGAATCTGGGATCCTGTGGTAAGTATATAAGAGTCAGTAGTTTCTTTAGTGCTTTTTGGCATGTTAGTATTTGGCGTATATAGAAACCTGGAGAGAACCTTTCTCATGAAATCAAAACTGGCATCACAGGCAGCATTGGCTAACTCTGGTGTGTCTTTTTTACAAAGGTGCTTGTCACTCCTCTGTCCTTGACAGAGTGCTTTCTTCAGGAGTTATGTGGGGAGCAAAAGCATGCACGTCTAACTGTCCCAAACCCGTGGTGCTGGAAGGTGTCAGTTTAGCAGGGCTGGTGCTCAGTCCTCTGGCTGAGGCTGCTTGTTTGTTTCTTCCTCTCATGGTCCATGGGGAAAGGAACAAAACAGTCTGAAGTCACCAGACAAGCTTACATAAAAACATAAAGGAAATGGAGAACCTGTAAGTGGCTTACAGTAGGGATGTGAACGTGTACCTGTTTACACCATTAACCGATGGTTAATCCTAATGGTCATGGAGTGTGTGTGTGTGTGTGTCGGGGTGAGAGAGGGGGGAGGCAGGCAGGAGCAGGTGCTCATGGGGAAACCTGCTTAAAAGCCAGCTCCCTGTGAGCATGGCTCCTGCCTGGCCCCCCCACGTGTAAACGTGTAGCTGCTGTAAATTTCAGGAGTTACACATTTACAAAAATAAATATATTTTAACATCCCCAGCTTCCAGATGGGATATTGGCCTCTTCAGAGGGACCATGGCAGTATCACATTTACCCCCCAGTGCACTTGATAAAAACTTTTACTGGAGACCATTTTCCCTTCTGAATGCAGAGGATCAGTTCTGTTTGCAAGGACAGGGGCTTCATTGGCTGTGATATCTCTGGGGAGCTCAACAGCCTGGTCCCTTCCCAGGATTGCCCTCTTTCTGGTTCCTCTTCCAGTCTCGGCATGATTGCAGGTGTCAAAGGGCAGGGCCACCAACACCAGAAGCAGCTGTTTACCTGCTTCCATGCCAGTGTGGCGTAGGGCCACCTTCTCAGTGTTCTTTAGATCCCTTATCTTCAGTTCTGGTTCTCCTCTCTCCTGCAACTATTCTTTAACTTTGTCTTTATTGTGCTAGTAGTTTGCATTTGTGAGACCTTTGTTTTGGCTACCAAAGGAAAACCCAACAACAGTAGGAACAGGGGGAAAGAGGAGAACATTGAATATCCTTCCCAGTTAAGGGAATTAGTATGTGAGGGTATGTCTAGACTACAGGCTTTTGCTGACAGTGGCATTGTTGACAAAGAGCGTCTAGACTGCATCCAGTTTTGTCAACAAAGCAAGCCACTTTGTCGACATGAGAGTGTAGACGCAAAGGACAGTGCAGATGCAATAACGCCTTCTGTCGACAACTCTTTCGACAAAAGGTGTTATTCCTCGTAGAATGAGGTTAACTGCTGAGTTCTGTCGATTGTTATGTTGACAGAACTCGGTGGTAGTGTAGACGCACGTATAGTTTTGTCGACAAAAGTCCACTTTTGTCGACAAAACGCTGTAATCTAGACACACCCTGTGTGGGGAAGGTGTTAAGCCCCTTTTATGAAAAGATTGTCAGAGTCATTCACACTGCATGGAAAACTTGTCTGTGGCCAGGGACCAGGAAAGGTAATATCTTCAGGAAAGGTTGCTCAGCTTTCTTAGAATATCCCTTGTCTACGTTGGGTCCTCTTATCCCTCAGTTGAGATTTCACAGCCCTCTGCTCAGATTTTAGTTCTTGCAATGTCCCCATCCAGAAAAGTGTGCTCTCAGACAGGAAAGTAGGGCTGTGGCATTTCTGATGCTGGGCAGAGTAAATGAGCAGTTAAAAACAAGTTTTATTCCATCTTTTAAAATCCTCTGTGTCCTGCCTTCAGAGCAAATGCGTAGCAGCAGGAGAGGCTTCTGGGTGGGAAAATAGATAGAGATGTGAAGACAGAAGTTTCCATGTACCGTATTTTAATGGGGCAAAACGCAATGCACTGGTTTGAAGCCTGGCTGTCCCTAATGTGGTGTGGAGCCTGGTGTAAACCCACCACTTGCCCTACCTCTTTCCATACCCCCTCCCCATTGCAGACCTTCCTCAAAGCTCCTTCCCCCAAGTGATGTAGCCTGTGAGATTACTGGGGGGGCCTGCCAGGGGTCAGCTTCCCCCCCTCCCCCCCCCGCCCTGCAATGGCGGAGCCATGCAAAGCCACTCCGCTCTGCCACTCATCTCCCAGCTGGATCACTTTGTTTGCTTGTAGGGCCGGGCCCAAAAATGTGCAGATATGGAGGGGGCAGAATTTCCATTAGTTAGGGGAATCCTGCTCTGCACATTGAAATGTGCTGCAATGCATGTGAAACACGTTATTCCAGTCACTCCTATTGACCTTTGCTATCAGAGTGATCTTTCCAGAAGCCCCGCTTTTGCGATCAGACCCTCTCTTTGCTGGCTCTCCCTTGCTGGGCTGCTGCTTGGCTGACAACAGTTTTGGCAGAACCAGAGAATCATCTATTTTTTTAAAAAAGGTTTATTGTATTTTTTTAAATGTATTACAGCGGCGAGTGGAGCAGCCGCTATATGGGGTAGATGGCAGTTCTGCAAAGGAGCCGCAGGAAGAACACTCTCCTCTGCCAACGCTGATGTCTATGATGCTGGCAAAACAGCGGCTTGAGAGTGAGCAGCTGGCACAGAGGGGAGCTGGCCTCTGTTTTGCTTTTGTTTCGGTGAGCAGTTTTCAAAAAACCCAAGCCCCGGGCAGAGGCTGTGTTAGGTATTGGGAATGGGATGCGGAGTCTTTCCACTGTTAGGCTCTGTTCCCATCTAGCCTTGATTGTTAGTGACAGACTTTACCATCATGACCATCTGAAAACTTGATGGCTCTCCAGGCTTGTCTGTTGGAGAAATCTAGCTAAACTGATAAAGCCAAAGTTGATTCCTGATTGATTTTAGGCTAAACCAAGGAAAGTATTCTCAAAGTTGAGATACAAGGTGGTGAGGTAATATCTTTTATTGGACCAGCTGCTTTTGGTGAGAGAAAAAGCAGCTTTCCATCTTATACAGAGCCATTCTTCAGGTCTGGGAAATGTACTCAAGAGTGTCACAGCTAAGTACAAGATGAATAAATTGTTTAGCATAAGTAGTTCACACATTTCAAAGCATCATTCAAGGTTAAGTGGCCTATTAACACCTCTCTAGTCATAAGGAGTAAAGGTATGTGTGTGGAGGGGGGAAGATGGCAGAGGGGTTAAGTGGTAATGGATTAGATTTATGGTTTATAACAGTGTGTCTATTCAGTCCCTAATTTTTAGTATCTAGTAAAATTGTGCATTTAAGCTTCCAGGCCAAACAACTGGAAATAGATCACATCATGAAATGGGCCACCCAAATACCCTGAGAGAACCTGCTTCAATGAGGAAATGAAACTCCCTCCAACTATACACCTCTTGTGATCCCCTAATTGCAACAAGGAAGGTTTGTTGCCATTGGGAAAAACTTCCTAACTGTTAGCGTGGTTAAGCACTGGAATAAATTCCCTTGGAAAGTTGTGGAGTCTCCATCTTTGTCTAATCTGTTCGTAAAAGCCTGCAAGAAGAGTTGTCTGCGTTTCTATCACCCCACACTAGAACCCATGCTGTTTATCTTCATCAGTTAAAATCCATAAACAGTGGGAATGCCATCCTGAAATAAATATTTTCTGGCCTTCGGATAACCTCCTCTCCCCCGGCCTCTCCAGGCTCCCCACAGACCGGGACAGACAGGCCAACTCAGAGCAGCATCAGACTCTGCCAGAACAACCAATGTAAAACCTATGTAGACATATCTCCAATGCTGCAATTATCAACATCTCCCACAACAGACGTTTCAGAATCTATGGCCCCTGCTCACACCCATCACGCACGGTGTTGCAGTGCACTAGAGGCCTCAATAACAGTAGGTGAAATGAGACAATCGCTGCATTCTCAAACTTTTGTGGGAAAATGATAGACGATCTGTTGGCGAAAACATCACAGAGCAATAACTCTGTCTGACCTCACGCTCCTCATTCTCAAAGGAAACCTGCACAGTACCTTCAAAAGATGAGCACTTCCCAGGTTTTTTTCTTTTTCCCAATATGATTAGAGGGGTGTTAACTAGCCTCTGGTGCCTTGAAATGTGTTGACTATTTATGCTGAACAATTTATTCCAACTTGCACTTAGCTGTGACACTATTGAGCAAATTTCCCAGACACGAAGAAGAGTTCTGTGTAAACTCAGAGGCGCCTCTCTCACCCGAAACAGTGGGTCCAATAAAAGATATTACCTCACCCACCTTGTGTTTCCTGGGACCAGCATGGTCACAACAATACTGCATAAAGACAGCTGAGATCATTTTCATTGATAAAATGTTACTGAAGTTCATAGAAGTATTGTGTCTTTACAGCATTCCCAACCCTGATTATTCAGAAATCAAGAGTCAGGCTTGCCAAAAATAATGAAATTAGCTTTTAAATCCCAAGACTAGATGTAAAAATAATAGATTTGGTGTTTGTTTACCTTCTGCTTTTTGAGCCTTTAGGGTGCTCTTGAGACACATTTTGACGTTTTCTCAGCAGGCACATGCACTAGAAACTTTATTTTTGTTTAGAACAAAGGCTGAAGTCATCACACACCCACTTGACTTGAGGAGCTGGGGCTTTAAGACAATAATTACCATGAAACTCATGACAAAATCGTGACTTGGCAACATTGAAGATTGAATTGGGTTTTCTAAAAAGGATCCATTAACCTTTTAATAGCCCCAAACCTCTGCGGCTCTTAAAATGGCTTTATCTGAACAACATCATGCTGAGACCAGAAAGCATCTTCCTTATAAAAATGGGGAGTATTGTTGCATGAACAGTTGCAGTCACGTTAATAGCTGTTAATATAATTATGTTGGCTTTTTGTTGCAGGCCCAGCAAGGCAGCCCTTCTTCTACAGGATCAGGGAACACAGAGCATTCCTGCACCTCCCAAAAACAGATTTCCGTCCAGCACAAACAGACACAGGTATGGCCAAAGAACCGTAACACACTTACTGTGCCCCCTTACATCTAAGTTTTACGTTTGGTGCAGCTTCGGCACAGATGGGGGAGGTGGAAGGGGGGGTCTTGGCAGGTGGCAACCTAGGGACTTCATCACTGAGTTTGGATTGTTGGTGCTCTGTCTTTATATTATCACCTTGAATGAGTGCCCCTTGTGCTTCTCTTTCTCTCTGTAAAATGGATACTTACTTGATGTTGGTGATTACTTTCTCTGTAGAAAGACCTGCTCAGGGTCCAACAGATTGTCACATTTGGGATCAGGAAGGATCCCCTCCCCCGGTCAAATTGGCAAAGACGTTGAGTTTATTTTTATTTCCTCTGCAGCATGGGTCACTTACTGGTTTGAACTAGAGTAAATGGTGGATTCTCTATAACTTGATGTTTTTAAGTCTAGATCTCAGGTCTTCAGGAACTCAGCCAATGGTTATGGGCCAATTGCAGGAGTGAGGAGTGCAGGTTCTGTGGCATGTGATGTGCATAGGATCAGGCTAGATGATGATGATATTCCATCTGGCCCCTAACATCTGAGTAGGGTTGCCAGATGTCCAGACAGTCCAGTATTTGAGCTTTCTGTTTAGGAAACAAATTGTGAAAATATAAATGTCCAGTATTTTCTAACTAAGATGTAATGTAGATTGTGACGTAATGTCAAATGTGTCCGGTATTTTTGTTGAAACCATTTGGCAACCCTACGTCTAAGTCTGACACCTGCCAATGGTACGGGGCTGTTCTCCCTCACTGAACCCATAGTTCCTGTTCACGTTACAGGGGATCAAATACAGGTTGGACCTCTCTAATCTGAATTCCGTGGTCTGACAACATCCATGCTCCAGTATAGGTGGTGACTCTGTGGGTGCTCTGGAGCTGAAGCACTCAGAAAAAATTAGTGGGTACACAGCTCCCTCCTCTACCGCCTGCTGCCACCACCTGAAGTCCTGACTGTTTCCTATTTTGCCCCAGGCTGGGACCACAGTAGGGGGCGGTTGCAGAGCCCCGCAGCCAAGGTCATCTCTATGGGGGCGCAGGGCACGGGGCAACCCACTGCCACAGGCTGGCCCTGCCTGTGCTCCAGCCCAGCTCCCATTTCACCCCTTCCCCCAAGCTTGGGCTCACCTTACCACTTCCTGCCCTGGCCTGCTCCTTTCCCCGAGTGATGCAAGCTGGAGATTACTGAGGGGCCTGGCGCAGGGCGGCAGAAGGGATCCTGCGCACGCACACACTGCCGTGGCGGGAGCTGGAGGGATCCAGCAGCCTGTTCTTCTCCACCCTGCCACCCATCTCCCAGCCTGTTACGCTCCAGTTCACAGCAGTGGTGGTTAGTGGAGAGTGCCAGGGCAGGGCCACTGTGGTGAAGCTGGGAGATGGGCTACAGTCCCTGCCAGGCTCCGCAGGTAACCCCCTAGATGCCACGGGTCCTGTCCATAGGAGTGTTGGGGCATCCGCCCTATGGACAAGGGTGGCTCTGCCAGCAGCCAGGACTCTGGGCAACAGCAGAGGAACCAGCTGCCTGGGAAACAGATTTGTTTGTTTCTGCTGTTTAAAGGGGCCAGTTCAGTTCAGGGGAGGCTATTTAAAACAAGCACATACAAATAGAAAATGAAGGCCAGGTGTGTGTCATCTCCACCAGACCATCTTAGGGCTGTGTGAAGACTAACGTCTTATCTAATTAATAGTGTGGCTATATAATGGCCAGTCTGTGATCTTCAGTGTGTGTAGTAGTCTTACTCCAGCTACCTATCGAAATCTTAGTTTGAACCAAAGCTACCTTTGAAATCATGGCTGAGAGGCTGTGCATTTTTAGTCTCCCCTTTTGCTAGCTGTGTTGAGATTTCCTGGGAGAATATTGAAAACCAGAGGCCTTAAGGGCACTAAGCAATTTCAAGAATGCAATGCAGGACTCTCTATTTGCAGCAGGTGGTGTGGCTTTTGCAAAACTCTTGAAATGCCACTGCAGTTTCAGCGTTCACTATGGCTGACTTGTCTAACACTTGTCTGCTCACCCTGTTGTGTGACCTTTATGCGAGGTGCGTGCACCCTGTAGAGTGAAGAGTTTTAGAATGCACAAAGCCCTTCTTTCAAGAATAAACTAGTCATAACCATGACAAATGGCTGAAGATAGAAGTCTGTAGTAAGCTTTCCGTAACTGAAATATTGGCTACTTTCTTCTGACTTTGATTTGTGATGTTTGTCTCTGCAGTCTGACCTCACAATGGAAAAGATATCTGCACTAGAAAACAATAAAAACTCTGACCTGGAGAAGAAGGAGGGGAGGATAGACGACTTACTAAGAGTAAGTGTGAGCAAGGAAAGACTCATGTAAAAGTTGCTTTTCGGAGCATCCTGGTATTTCATGAATGAACTGTGTGCACAAATCAGTCTGCAAATCAGGATTTTTTGTACCATGATTGGAAAAACTGACACTCTAAGGGCACGTCTACACTAGGAAATGCTTTTGAAATAACTAAATTTGAAATAACTCCTGCTTTCCTCAGGGAATAAGCTTATTTTGAAATAGTTATTTCAGGAGTACAGATTTTAAAATAACCAGCCCTTTATTTCAAAATAACGGGCTTAGTAGCATAGACATGCTGCTTATTATTTAGAGATAAGGCGAGTTATTTTAAAGTAACTCCCTTGTGTAGACCAGAGCTTAAAGAAGGAGGTAACGTTAATACCTTTTTAAAGGATAATTGATAAATTCATTAGACTGAGAAGAGCTCTTCTTGAGGTAGACACTATGGGAAGACTTGCCAGGATATGTAGATACACCATATGTATTAGGCCAGTCTAAGAAGTTGTTGTTCGTCCATTGAGGTCGATGAGGACCACCCAATGTCATCAGTTTAGTTGGGAGTGGGTTCGGAGATGGCTGATTAGTCCAATCCGAGCCCAGAATTGACGGTTGCAGTGGGGACATGATAAATCGGGCTGCCGACCGGAGGAAGAGAAGATACCAGCCCTAGACTTGCGAAGAAGACGTTTCTCTGTAGCATAACACAGTCTCTTTTGTTCATAGGCTATTGCACCATCATGTATTCGTCTGCGCCAGGCAGAACGATCATCAGCAATGCTCTCCTAGTTTTCAGGATCTATGTTACAGTTCTTGAGGGAGACCTTGAGGGTGTCTTTGAATCTCTTCTTTTGACCTCCAAGAGATCGCTTGCCATGTTGTAGTTCGCCATAGAGCATCTTCTTGGGCAAACGATCATCGGACATGCGCACAACATGGCCAGCCCATCTGAGTTGTGTCTTGCAAAGCATGGTGTAGATGCTTGTCATATTAGCTTGTAGAAGTACATCAGTGTCTGGAACTTTATACTACCATTTTATCTTCAACAGTTTCCGTAGACAGTTCAGATAGAAGTGATTCAGCTTTTTCGCATAATGACTATAGACAGTCCAGGTCTCACAAGCATAGAGAAGGGTGGGCAGAACGCTGCCGAATAGACTTTTAGCTTGGTCTCAGTCTTAATGCCTCTTCGATTCCAAACATTAGATTGAAGCCTTCCAAAAGCTGCACTGGCTCTGGCGATTCTAGTGTTCACCTCCTCGTTGATGTTGGCTGCCTTTGATAGAGTGCTGCCAAGGTATGTAAAACTGTCCACGTTGTTAAGCTTCTGGCCATTGACAACGATAGATGGCTCAGTGTAGTCACAGCCGGGAGTGGGCTGATGCAAAACCTTGGTTTTTTTGGTAGAGATTGTGAGGCCGAAATTCATGCACGCTGCGGAGAATAGATTCATGCAGTGTTGCATGCCTGCTTGCGTACCTGAGTTGAGGGCGCAATCATCCGCAAATAGAAAGTCACGAATGATCTCGACTTGAACCTTGCTTCTGGTCTGAAGCCTCCTCAAGTTGAAAAGCCTTCCATCAAAACGGTAGCGCAAGTCGATCCCGACATTATTTTCTCTAAAGGCATCAATCAGCACGGCGGAGAACATAAGGCTGAAGAGACTGGGGGCCAAGACGCAACCCTGTTTCACACCGTTTGTAACTGTGAATGGCTCTGAATAATTGCCACGATTTTGGACTCTGGCAAGCATGCTGTCATGGAACTGCTTCACCATTTCAATGAAAGTACTGGGCATCCAAATTTGGCCATAATCTTCCAGAGGCCCTCACGACTGACAAAGTCAAATGCCTTAGTTAGATCCACAAAGACAGTGTAGAGCTGGACATTCTGTTCTTGACACTTTTCTTGTAGTTGTTTGGCGGCAAATATCATGTCAGTAGTATCTCGTTCCTTCCTGAACTGACTTTCCAGCAAGAGACCTTGGTCAAGGTGCTGTGTGAGTCTGCTTAAGAGTATTCTGGCGAGGACCTTTCCTATGACACAGAGCAGAGTGATTCCTCTGTAGTTGTAACAAGAGTGGCGATTTCCCTTGCGCTTGTAGAGATGAATAATAGACGCATCTTTGAAGTCTTGTGGAACGCGTTTCTGTTCCCACATCTCGCAGAACATCTCAGTAAGCCTCTTAATTAACTTGGGTACACCAGATTTGTAGATTTCAGCTGGAATGGAGTCAGCTCCAGGAGCTTTACTGTTGGAGAGCAATTTAGTGGCCTTTTAAGTCTCCAGTACTGTTGGAGGGTCAGCCAAACTTTCGTTGATCTCCACCTGGGGTAGGCAGTTTATTGCCTCATCGTTGATAGAAGAGGGCCTATTAAGGACATCAGCAAAGTGCTCTGCCCAGCGGTTAAGGA
Organism: Apalone spinifera; assembly: GCA_030068395.1. NCBI lineage: Eukaryota > Metazoa > Chordata > Testudines > Trionychidae > Apalone > Apalone spinifera. The sequence continues at coordinate 4,106,624 of JANRFK010006689.1, forward strand.
CCATCTCCCTATCAGTGAGCAAAATGCTACCATCTGCGCTCAAGAGAGGGGCTGAACCAGATGTAACTGGGCCATATACAGCCTGAAGAGCCTTGTAAAAGTTCCTCATATCGTGTCTGTCGGCAAAAGCCTGGATCTCATCGGCTTGTCTAAGAAGTACAACTGTTCTGTCTCCTGATTTGTAAGTAAAAGAACTCAGAGGATTTTATTCTAAATGAGATTTAGTAGATTTGGAACTTAACTCTCCCAAGAGAAGTGATGGAAGCTATCCTCTAAATTATAAAGCACTACAGCTTGAACTTCTCTAGTCTGGCACTCTGGTCCAACAATGTCCGTGGTCTGGCATGATTTGAGTTAGTTGGATGTCCACTCATCATGGATGTGGCCATGTTTCCCCTGGTCCTATACAGTTTATTAACCAGTCCAGGCTCTGTGTTCTGTGCTGTTATTTAGTTCTAATTTATCCCTAAATGTCTTCTTGGAGCCCAGTAAGCAGTGGAAGTGTTGGTAATGCTGCTAAATAATATTGACCTCCTGTGGTTCGGCAAATTCTCTGGTTGGCACTGATCAAGTCTTGAGGGTGCCGGACTTAGAGAAGTAGAAAATGTGCTGTGAGAGGCAGGAAACTCTATCTAGAAGACCCATCAGACATGTAGGCATGGTATTTACCATAAGAAGAAAGCAAGAATCAAGGAGTAGAAAGCAAAACTGAACTTTTTCTCTTATTCCAGAATCTTCTGTATTGAATACATTCCATTAAAACCCTGCTTCTGACCACACTATGGTCCTTATTCTGCAATGACTATACTTGTATGTCTAGCCGCTAATATCTAGGAGACTATATATGTAAACGAGATGCTTTTCATGGCATGGGTAAAACATAAAAGAACAATTTTCAATAAGCCAGGATGACATACGGTTGTTTTCTAATGACTCAAGAATCATGCCTAAAATCTTTTTTGAGAGATCTACACCACTTGAGGCTTAATTGGATGCCAAATGACAGATTTTTTTCTGGGTTTTAGAGAGTCCCTTTTTTTGATGACAAAGGAAATACCCCTGCAAATGTGGTGGTCTTGAAACACATCCCAGTTTTTAGACAGAGAGTTTCTAGCAAGGTGACCAGCTGTGCCAGAGAGGAAACCTACAGCTGACCGTGCAAAGGAAGTCACCTTGCTGTTTCCTGTCAGTGTTCACTAGAGAGGAAGGATGGTTCAGTGATTATTGTTTTGGCCTAGGACTTGAGATCCTGGTTCAGTTCACTGCTGTGCTGCAGACTTCCTATGTCATCTTGAGCAAGTTACTTTAGATAAGACATAGCAATAGCTCTATCTGTATTACAGCTTATGTCGCTCGGAGGGGGAGGGAGAGTGTACAAATCACTCCCTGCAGTTTCTTAAGTTACACAGCCACAAGTGCCAGCGTGGACGTAGCTATAACCGCTTGTGGGGGCTGGAGTAATTCAGCTGACAGGAGAGCTCTCTTCTGTCGCCTTGGAGTGGCTACGTTGCAGTGGCACAGCTGCACCAGTGTAGCCAGGGCTCAGTTGCTCTCTGCCTCAGTTTCCCCACTTAGGGACGTGCTATTGTGCTCTTATCACATTTCCTGGAGTGTTGTGAGGATACATTAAGGATTGGGAGGTGCTCAAATACTCGAGTAGTCAGAGTCAGATGAGCAGATTCACTAGGTCTGTTACTATGGCAGCAAGTTGGCCGGTGATTTGCTTTATCTGACCTGTTACCTAAAGCTAGCTAAGCAGAGTACTTTTCAAGGCGATTCTTGGCTAGGCTTTTTCAGGCATCCTTGAGAAAATTCATATCCTGTCTTCACTTACCTTGTGTACTTTCTTTTTAGGCCAACTGTGATTTGAGAAGGCAGATTGATGAACAGCAAAAGATGCTGGAGAAATACAAGGAACGGTTGAATAGATGTGTGACAATGAGCAAAAAGCTTCTTATTGAGAAGGTGAGCTACTAGCTTTCCAAATCTATGGGGAGGAAATGAAGGTACTTAAAAGTAAGCACTCTTTCCTAAAAAGTGGCATTTGGTAACAGTGTACTCCAGCATTGCCACTTGCCCCAGTGGCAAATGTATGGTGCTTGCAAGGTAAGGAATTTGAAGTGGCTGAGTGGTGAACAGTGGGTGAGTTTTGCTGGTAAGCTGTTACTGGATCAGTGGATGATCATAGTAAGAATTGATTAAGAGCAACGTATTTAAAATGCTACATAACTTTCAGCTCAAAATTGATCATTAGTGCTTGCTGATTCAACCCTTGTCTTGTCCTCCTTCAGTCGAAACAGGAAAAGATGGCATGCAGAGATAAGAGCATGCAGGATCGACTGAGACTGGGTCACTTCACTACAGTCCGGCATGGGGCCTCTTTCACTGAGCAGTGGACGGATGGCTACGCTTTCCAGAACCTCATCAAGTAAGAGCAGAAGCCCTTTTGTCTTTTCCTCACAAGGCAGAAAAGAAAATCCATCTATTCTTTGTCTCATCCCAAAGCACTTTTGACTAATATGTAAGATCTTGGCCGTGATCTCTACCACCCTTTAGACTGAAATGGAGCAACTTTTTGACAGACCTCCAGCAGTACCTTTTTAGGCCATACAGCAAAGAACATCCATCCTGTAAAAACTCTGAGAGTTTCGGGAGTCTGTCAAAAGATCAGAGTTGGTATGGCCAGAACCTGGGCTAATGCTGCATCTTACAAAAAAGGCCAAAGTGACTATAAGTAGTCAAGGCCTCCATCTTGCATCCATTTGAAATACAGAGATGATAGTGCTAGAATGAAGTAAAGGGACACACCTTAAATTCTTTAGCAGTAATTATCTTACCTACATCTTCAGTTAGAAGTGAAATTTTCAGCTTTGGTTCCAAGCTCTACAGGGGAGTTCTGTACACATTCTTGACAGATTCTTTTGGATTCAGGTTTTGTTTATATATTAAACAAAGATTTTTTTTTTTTTTTTTAAAGTCTGTCTTAGGGCAAAATTGAGTTCCTCCTGTCCTGCAGCAGTACATGTTTATGGTGAAAATAGATTTGCCTAATCTCTAAGAACAGCTAAACATACAGAAGATTTTCTCATAGTAGAATTCACATGTTTCCTCTTGGAGAGAAACCCTCCCATAGTCTCCTGTCCCAGACTGACAGCTACCTGGGCACGGTGATCTTATCTTCCCTTCTCTGATGCTTCAGAGGAGGCAAAACCATTCCCAGTGCTCCTGACCAACTGTGCAATGCTGGAGGTGGAGGAGTAGGCCTGAGGACAAGGGTAGGAATCCAATCTTGATTCTGGCATCAGTCTCTTACATCTTGGATCTTTAGATGGTTATGCACAAAGTCATGTGGTGGTGTTGGTCATGCCAGACTCGGTGTATTATTTTAAACAAGTTTAAAATAGAAAATCCACAATACTGACTCTTTTTTTTGTGGCACTAATGTTCAGAAAGAAATGTCAAATTCCTTTTACGCAAGTAATACCCTGTAAATTCCCACCTGACCCTAGGCCATTACATGGGACTACTCTGCAAATAAATCTCACACGGAGTTGTGTGGTGTTGATAAGCATGCACAGACAAGAGTGTGATGGGTGCCATCTGGAACGGGGGTACTGCTGAGCCTTCTGACTTGGCAGCTTGGGCTTTGTCTCGCTGTGACAAGCTACACATCTGCTCCCAGACCTACACTTTCCCCAGTATTCTCACAGCTAGGGACACACCCAGCTGCAGTTACATGTAGGCTGATCCACTGCATGAACCAACAGTAAAGAGACTGCAGCCAAAATAATCACCAGCTTTCCAGCCAAGGACCCCAGAGCTGTACCATCCTGCCCTACTCCAAACCCCAACCAGTATGAATTCATTATCCAGTTCACTTTCCCCTTCAATGTGGAGAAGAAATGTAACAGCCTTTGTCCTTTGAGCGAAGATTTCCAAGCAGTTCATTCAGACTCTCTGGTTTAGATTTTAAAAGATGTTATTGATTACAGAATGATTTTCAGTGATTGTAAGTTATAGTAAACATCAAAGCAGATTGCCTTGCAAGTAAACAGAAATGCAAACTCAGCTTACCATACTAGATAGAAAGCATGAGAGTTAGCAGTCTCTCGCCCTGTCTTTTGATGTAAGCATGCTTGCAGATTTTTTATACTTGGGATCCCCAGGTTTTCACACACAGGCTAAAAATTCCTTCAGTTGGGGTCCAGCACTTCCCCTAGTTCACTTCTTGTTCCCTAGGTGTTTCCAGGGGTTTTCTTGCGTGGTGGATGAAGACACTCCCTGCCTTATCTAGCATTAGCATATAGCAGAAACCCATTATTCCAAAACCAGTTCCCTGACCAATTTGTGGAAAAATACAGACACTCCAAAATGAGTCCAGAGTCATGTGGCCTGATGACATGTCCTTGCATACCTTGCTCAGTCATAGCAGCTGTTGCCTACAGACTGTCTGGAAAGTTCTCAGGAAGGTTTCCAAGTGGCAGATAAACTTCTCCTAAGGCCTGTTGTTCTTCCTAGTGGTCCATTACCTTGAATAGGCTTTTCACAGTCAGCTGTCTAGACCTGCAGTATTTTGCCTAATGAATATCTGAGGTGTATCTACAGATACATAGTCAGTATTCATAACTTCAGATACAAAATGATGGGTTCATACAAATAGAATTCAGCAAATCATAACTTTTCCAGTGAGACCTTACATGACCCGTCTTTTACCAAATGCAGCATAACCATATCATAAATACCACTATCAAGAAGATGTGGTACAGTGTGTCAAGAAATAAGCACAACCCCCTAACGTTGAGTCAGTTCTTTCTGGTTTGACTTGGGAACCCATTTCATTATGCTGTGTGCAGATGATTAGGTGCTGTAGAATCTCCTTAAAAGGGAAGAAGTCCTTCTTTACTTTTTGCTGCAAGAGACATTTGAAAACAGAGGTGCTTTTGAAAGTTGTCCCATTTTGCGATGTAAATGCTAAACTATAATTGAAAGCTGATGAAACTTAGTCTGTCATTTTAGTGCTTTTCAAAATTTTACCGTGTGTGTTAATTAAAAACGACAGCCAGCTTAACTGATAAGCTTTCTTTTGTAAGATGACCCGTCCTTGGTGGGTTTGAAAAAGGTTTTTCAAACTTTGTGCATATGCTGAGTTTTAAATTGCTTTAAGAAATTCTTTAAGAGCTTGGATTATTTAACCATAACCCTACAGTAGGAAGACAGTGATCTAGAATAGATCCTTCTAGGGACCTGCGGAAAAGTAAGTACAGTAGTTGACAAAGGCCAAGACAGGAAGTTGGCTACTAGAGGTTGGACCTCCCTCGTCTGGCACCCTCGGGACCTGACTGGTCCGAAACAAGGGGATTTGCCAAACTGAGGGGAGGTCCCTCCCAACATGGCCTGTGCTGCTCCTGGCTAGGACTCCAGCCGAGCCCCACTACTGCCTGCCTGGCCATGGCTTCCCAGGCTGGAGCTCCGGGCTGGAGCTACCGGGGCTCCCTGGCTTCTAGGGTGGTTGGGACTCTGGAGCCGCTGTCAGCCTCCCGCTACTGCCCATCATCAGGGGCCAGAACTCCTGGCTGAGTGTCACCACCCCTGCACTTGCCCCCCCTACCCTGAGACCGTGGATGTTGCCAGACCAGAGAGTCACGGTTAAGGGAGGTACAACCTGTATAAATCATAGTATCTTCCCTCTTTTAAAATGATCTCAACTTCTTACTGGTAAAGAGATCGCCACCTGATGAATATGATACTGATTTGGGTACAGGATTTAAGCCATTGGAGGGTTTCTCGTATTTCAGCAAATGAAGACTCCCTTGCTCTTGGCTAATCTTCATGAAGTTGAAAGATATCTCTCTCTCTCT
>JANRFK010006689.1:4162670-4173036 GCA_030068395.1 Apalone spinifera
CTGCCTGGCTCTTAGTACACTTTAAATGCAGAGCCGCAGTGGGGGTAGGTCCCAGAACTGGTGCAAGCCAGGACTGAGCCCAGCTGCTGAAAAATGTACTGGTGGAGGCGGGGGGAATGCGTGTAGTCTATAGCATTAACCTATAAGCTTTTGCTTAGGATTACCATGTGTCCGGTTTTTCCCGGACATGTTCTCCTTTTCACTTGTTAAATCTCCGGCCGGCCGGGTATTTTAAATGGCAAAAAATGTCCAGGATTTTGCCCTGCAAAGGGGATCGGGGGAGGGTGGCGGCATGTGCCTTTCGAATCAAACATTTGGAGCCTTGCGCCCGGACTGTTCACGGCGGCTCTGTGCACGCGCCCCAGCACCTGGCGGGAAAAGCACGTGGCAGTGGCGCCAATGAAACCCAGGGCAGGTCTGATTGGGAAGGGAGGTAGTGCTTGATGGGGCAGGCAGGGGAAAGGAAGGGATTCTGGGAAGCATTCCTGGATCCCTTTTCTAGCCATGTCACTTCTCCCCTCGGTGCCTTTAACTTCATGCCCCAGGACAGGCCTGAGCCAGCAGCCTCCCTGGCCCCTCACTCTCTCCTCCTGGCCCTGCAGCAGCCCGGGCTGGTGAGTGGTGCTGCCGCGCATCTCGGGGCGGTGCAGTGGGGAAGCGGGATCCTGGCATGCGGCGTCCCCTCGTACCATGCGAGCCAGCGGAGCAAGACGGCGGCCAGAGCCCCGAGCTTGGCGTGCATTGTATATGGTCACATTATATTAATGAGTTAATCCGTTAACTCCTCTCAGGAGTGTCCTCTGTTTTGAACATTCAAATTCGGTAAATCTACTTTTGCTGATCGGTTAATCAGTTAATCGACAAGACAGTCTCCACCATGGGTGGGGCGTGTTGGGAAGGGGTGTCTGCTCCGGGATTAAAGACAGGATGTTATTTAGCTGTTGCCAGCCTGGCCCCGTAAATAATACATAATACTGGGGTTATTGTTGCACCTGGTGAAAAAGGAGCCGGGTGGCTGTGGGGTGGGATGGGCTGTTGGGGAACACACCGGTTTGGGGAATGGGCCTTAGATGTAGGTTTGGTTTGAAAGAGTTTTAAGAACCCGAATGTGACTTGCAAGAGAAAAAGCTCCATAAGATGGAACGAAAGCTGAGACTACATCTCCGTAACTGAGGGGTGCCAATCATCACCTGGATGTTGTAATATCCCAGAACAAGCACTGCAAAGCCAAGGAATTCACTGCTACAGTGATACTTAACTCCACACATAACTCACAGAAAAGAGCCATAATGCACCTACACAAACAGCCCACTCCTGCAGTGATGAGAGCCCTTGAGACATGCGCCACATAACCCTAACTCATTGCAAAGGGTAGAATTGTGGCATGCAAATTAGCCTGAGAGGAAGAGAGGCCATTGATTGAGTCGGGCTGGTCTGACCCACTCGGCTGCCTCTGCTATTGTAACAATTACATATAACAGTCATTAATAATTGAGTTTAATTGCCATGTTAGTCTGTGCCCAGGATTCCAGTTACCTGGGTCCATACGGAAAGTCTGAGGTGTTCTGCATTATTCCATTGCGAGGGTCTTTTGGGACAGGGAAGAGGCTGACACTGATGCTCTTCTGGTTTTTAAAGAGCCCAGTTTTTAACTTATTTTTAGTTCCTCTACTAATCAATGGATTTACCTGTAAATAGAAAGGGCTCTAATGGGGGCTGCATGAGCTTAGCACCTCTGAAACTGAGGCCAAGGGAGGTGCCTGGAAACAGGCATACAAAGACCAGCAGCGAATTGTGCAAATACGGTCTTTGTACATATGTGGGGATGCAGAGCTAAAAATATTTTACAACAGGCCCGCGTACTTTATTAAAGCTTCATTAAATTATCACATATATAGTAAAATACTTTGTCCTTTATTGCCAGTGATCACATTATCTGCATGTAGATACAATCTTTGGGGCAGGTGCCATCTTTTAAGTCAATATTTGTACAATGCCTAGCACACTGGTCAGCACCTAGGGCTCCGAGACGCAACAACAGTACAAACAGAAACAATAATAATAGAATCGTAGGACTGGAAGGGGCCTCGAGGTTGTCTAGTCCAGTCCCCATCTTCTTCCTTGTCGCACTGCCGTCCCCTGAAACCTGGGCAGGGCCTACTCTTCTGAGACCTTGCTTCTGGTAACTGGGAATGAAAAAGCCCATGGCAGCCAGTGCGGGGGAGTAGTGACTTTCTCAGCTGATTTCTGCCCTTTGCTGCATGCACAGTTCTCTGCTTGGGTACAGTAGAAGTCACGTACATCTGCAGGCAGCATTCTGCTCTTGAAGATTATTCGGTGATGCTTGTGGACAGAACACAGGTGCTGGTGTCAGGCAGGCAAACTCGAAGGCCCTGATCCTGCAATTGGCTCTGTCCAATGTAAACTGAGGCTTAGCCTGTGGGAAGGCAGGAGGGGCTGAACCAGGCCTGTATGGAGGTACAAGTGAAGTCTAATCGTGGGTGTCACTCGTAGCTTATGCAAATTCCATCCTTTTATTTCATTGTGCGTCCGCTATTCCCCAGTTACCGTCTGTTTTGCAAGCAAACGTGGGTAGATCACTGCATGTGATGAATAACCGCCTCAGCTGGAGCTTCTAGGATTGCCTTCCGGCGGCGGAGAAGGGGAGGCCGGGGCCGGGCCCACCCACTCTCCCGGGCTCCGGCCCAGGGCCCTTACACAGGGAGCTAAGCAAATGGGGGTGTTGCCCCTAAACACGTCTGCTCGCGGGCTCCACGACCCCGCCCTGGGCCACTTCCTAACTCCGCCGTCCGGGTCTTTACTCAAAGAGACAAGACGCTCCAATTGTGTCCCCATCACCAAGTTCCCCTGTACCTGTTCCTCCCTCCACCTCTCTTTTCCTTTCCGCCCGGGTCGCTTCCATCCTTGCCCCCTCCTCCCTGGGAGTTTCCTGGTGCCCGTCTGACATCACGCCCTTCGGGCGTGTGACGTCATTCCCCTGCGCCGTGTCTGCGGCTTCTTGCGATGCCCGCGCTCCCCATGCGGCCCCTCCCCCTTCCACGTTGCGGGGCCGGCTTCAGAAGCCCCGCACTTCCCGCTCAGCAAGGGTACCGATGTCTTTGGCCTCCCGGACCTCCCTTGGCCCGTGGCAGGGGCGGGGTTGCCTCACCCCGCCACAGTGGGACTGGGGTATTAGGAGCCAGGATTCTGCTCCTGGCTGCTTCTGAATCACCGTGTGGTTAAATGGGCAACTCATTTAACCTGCCTGTGTGCTGGTTTCACCTCTGTCACATGGCTATAAGTAACACTCGCTTCCATTCCAGGCAGGGTAGGAGAGGGAATGTTTGTATAATGCCCTGAGAGGCTGAGCTAAAATGTGCTCTGTGCCTGCTCCAAAGCCCACTGATGCTCAGGAGAAAGATTCCCATTGACTTCAGTGAACTTCGAATCAGGTCCTAGCAGAACCAAGAGGTCCAGTCTCCCAGGAGGTGAGAGCAGCGACCACAAAGAAGCAGGGGTTCGAGTAACTCCCCCACCAAGCAAGCAGCTTTGCTACATGCACTGGGTTGGCTGCAATGAGTTTGCTGGCTCTGTGCAGACTTGAGCGAGGCTTCATGGCGTTTTATGCAGAAATCCCACCCCTCGCGAGAGTCCCGTGCATTCCCTGCAGCGAGAGATCTGTTTATTTTTCCCTGAGGTTTAGTAAAAAACCTCTTTTATTTGACTTCTTGGCTTGAGTGTGCAGATCCACTTCCTGCTGAGTCAGGGCCTGGCCTGCGCCAATGTGTTTCTCTGACGGGAGGGCTTGTGCTTGGGAAGGGTGCTGGAATGGAGGCGGAGGTGCAGATGGGAAAATCAGACCAGAGCTCTGCCCAGAACAGTTTTATGTCTTCTCCTTTAGAAAAAAATGTTTTGTGGGTTTTTTTGAAGAGGGGAATGTAGCACATGGAAGACTTCTCCCTGCAGGCAGTGAATCAGAACACCTGACTTGGAGTCATAGAACTGGAAGGAACCTCAAACGGTCATCAAGGCCAGTTCCCTGCACTCCTGGCAGGACCAAGCACCATCTAGACCAGGGCTACTCAACACGCAGCCCGCGGGCTGCATGCGGCCCACAGCCCATTTGTTTGCGGCCTGCGGTGCGGTTTGGGTTTACACAGGGCTCAACACGCGGCCCACGGGTGGGGTCCTTTGAACACGGCCTCCACTGGGAATACTCTCCACAGTGGAGAGTCAATAGAATGGTCTTCTGTTGATACATGCTCTAGTAGTTACATTCCTGGACTGTCATTACTCATGAAAAGTGCTGTCATATGGATGGAAATTGGGTAAATTGTGGAGCCTGTGTGTTGTGTACTTTTGCCTTAATCTTTGTATTCATGCCCGTCAGTGTGAAAGAAGCTATTTGCATATATTTGCATATATATTTGCTTGTATCTGCAACCACACTTACGTGGCAGCCCTCAGCCTGTGCTGTGAGTATCATTGTGGCCCTCTGGGCTTCCAAAGATGAATAACCCTGATCTAGACCATCCCTGACAGATGTCTGTGTTACCTGCTCTTAAAAATCTCCAATAACGGAGAGTCCACAACCTCCCTAGGCAATTTATTCCAATGCCTAACCATCCTGACAGCTGGGAAGTTTTCATTCATGTCCAACCTAAACCTCTCTTGCCGCAGTTTAAGTCTAATGATTGCTACTTTCTAAAGTTAATAAAATTGAAAGTGCAGAATAAGGATGTTAAATTTAGATTAATCAACAAATCGAATAGTCGATGCAAATTATTAGTTGATAAGGGCACCTCCTCCTCTGTCATTCTCACAAACACACTGTCCTTCCCTCTCCTCTCCCAACCCAACACACACGTGGGGGTTGTTGTTACTCCTGTTACTGTTTGCAAAGTGGGTGATTTTTGGTTTCTGACTGGTCTGTACATTTCATCATTTTTTTTTTCTCTCTTACGCTTAAATTTAATTCTTTGAGTGGTGAGTTCTAACATGTCTAACCTGTCGTGGCTGGAGTCATTATCCCTGTGGTAATTGCTGCTCCTGGACATGGCTGGCATGTCCCTGCAGCTCCTGAGAAAGTCAGAGCAGGGGGTCTCCACATGCTGCCCTTGCCTGCAGACAGTGCTCCTGCAGCTCCCATTGATCAGTAACGGGGAACTGTGACCAGTAGAAGCTGTGGACTCAGTGCCTGTAGATGAGGGGCAGCACATGGCACCAGGGAGCCATTGCTGTACATGCCAGCTGCTTTCAGGAGCAGTGCAGGGCCAGGGCAGGAGTAAGCTGCCTTAGCCCCACTGCTCTGCCAGCCGGAAGCCATCTCAGTTAAATGGTGCCTAGCCAGAGCCTGCTTCTTGAATCCCTGAACCCCCTCCTGCACCCAACCTCCTGACCCAGACATGAGTCCCCCTGCACCCAAATTCCTTCCCTGGGCTTGCACCCTGAACCCCTTCCTGGACCCGAATCTCCCACCCAGGGCCAAGCCCGGAGCCCCTCCCACACTCCAAACCCGTTGGCCCAAGACCAGAGCCTGCGTCCCAACCCCCTATCCCAGCCTGGTGCAAGTGAGTGAGGATGGGGGAGGAAGGAGAATGGAGTGGGCAGGGTGAGGCCTCGGCGAAGGGGTGGAGCTGGGGCGGGGCCTCAAAGAAGGGGCAGGAAGGAAGCCGGGCAAGGGTATTTGGGACTGAGGCCGATCTTTCATTGCACTTACATTGAAAAAGTGTCCTGTGGTTAAAAAGGTTGGAGACCTCGGGCTAGAGCAAAGCGGAGTGAGTTGTGCTGCTCTGCCAGAGAGAGCAGCCTGCTTTGCCTCTCTCTGATTTGGGTGTTGTGTGTGGGGCCGGACGCTGAGCAGTGTAGTGTTACGTTGCAGTCTTCCCGAAAGAGCATTGGGTGACTTTTTTCTCTCGCTTCTCTGTCTGTGCGCCGTGAACAGAACACTGAGGTCCTCTGGGCACCGCTGGCATGCAAGTCAAAACAATTCCTGGCGAGAATGCCTGGTAGAAGGGCACTTTAGTTGTAAGATCAACTGTCTTTGGGGCCTGACTATGAGTCGATGCTCATGGAACTCAGTCGTGAAGTGGAGTTACTCCTTTGTAGACTGGGGATGTGAACGGGTCATCAGTTAACCCTACTGGGTGATGCTTACCGTGTTCTGGTAACTGGTGCCTGGGAGGAGGCCCCCTGCCCATGGCCTAGCTGGGAAGAGGGCTGCTCCCACGGGGTCGGGAGCTGGTGGCCGCGCCAGCCCTAGGGCCAGGGGCCTCCTGCCATTGGTGGCAGTAGCAGCAGCCCCAGGCTGGGATCCCACTTAGTTGGTTAAGCATTCGGTTAACCTAACACTGAACCGGTTAATCAGGATTTTACGTCCCTGGTGTAAACAAACGGCGAATCGGGCTCTGCCAAAGAGTGTTTCTGTAAGCGTAAGAATGCTGTGAAAAATGCAGACACCTTGTGATCTCCCAGCCTGGGAGTGGGGGCGGGCTCTTACGTTGGACTTGCCCTTCCTGTGTGCCAGAGCCTAACTGAGCAATAACCCAGACAGGGATGCAGCTTCTGGCCACAGCTGTGACTTCTGGGGATTGCTGGGTGTGGCTCCGCAAACAGCCGGCGTATATTCCCAGCACAGACATGCCTCAGAGAAGGTTTTCCTGTTGGTCTGACAGGATCTGGGCCAAAACATGTGCTGCTGTATTCCTTTTGGTCAGTCCCTCATTAACTGAATGGATGACCTCAGGGTAAATATTGATGGGCCCTCCAATCCTCGCAGAAGGTACAAGGTGTGTTACTGGCTCTCTGCATGCTGTAAGAAAGAGCTCTCAGTTGCAGAGTGAGAGCTGTGTTGTGGATCATCTTTAACACACATATCACTGTGTTTTGTAAAGTCAACCAGCCCGTATCCATGTTTAAGCACAGTGACTGATTATGTAACACAGAAAGATCCCTGTATATCTGAGATTAAAATTGGTTCCAAAGCTTTCTGCTTCTGCAGAGTGTGGAAAACTCAAATACTCCACAAAAGTTTTTTATGAAATTCAACAAGGTTTACAGCAGAATTATCTTCTGGAAAGTTTAGGTTTGGGAAGGCTTTAGTTTATTTTAACTCCTAGGACTGGAAGGGAAATTGAGAGAGCATCAGGTCTAGTCCTCCTGGGCTAAGTATCATAAGGATCATCCCTGATAGATGTCTATCCAAACTGCTCTTAAAAATCTCCAGCGATGGAGATTCTACAACTTTCCTAGGCAGTTTATTCCAGTGATTAACCACCCTGACTGGAAGTTTTTCCTAATGTCCAACCTAAACCTCCCTTGCTGCAGTTTAGGCCCATTGCTTCTTGTCCTGTCTTCGGCGCTTAAGGAGAATAATTTTTCTCCCTCCTCCTTATAACAACCTTTTAGGTGCTTGAATATTGTTAACATATCACCTGCCAGTCTTCTCTCTTCTGGACTAAACAAACCCGATTCTTTCAATCTTCGCTCAGAGGTCTTGTTTTCTGGACCTTTAATAATTTTCGTTGCTCTTCTCTGCACCTTCTCCAGTTTGTCCACATCTTTCCTGAAATGTGGTGCCCGCAAGATGACACAGTACTAGAGTTCAGGCCTAATCGGTGCAGAGTAGAGGGGAAGAATTACTTCTCTTTTCTTACTTACAACACTCCCAAAATGACATTTACCTTTTTTGCAACACTGTCATGCTGTTGACTGGTATTTAGTTTTGTGGTCTAATATGACCTCCAGATCCCTTTCTGCAGAACTCCTTCCTTGGCTAGTCATTTACCATTTTGTCTGTCTGCAACATTTTGTTTGATTGTTCCTTTCTAAGAGGAGTACTTTGCATTTGCCCTTATTGAATTTCCTCCTGCTTACCCTCAGACCATTTCTCCAGTTTGTCCAGATCATTTTGAATTATAATTCTAGCCTCCAAAGTACTTGCAATCCCTCCCAGTTTGGCATTAGTCGCAAACTTTGTAAGCGTACTTTTTGTGCCATTGTCTATATCATTGATGAAATGTTGAACAGAACCAGACCAGGAACTAATCCTTGCAGAACTGCACTCATTATGCCCTGCTAGCATCACTGTGATCCATTGATAACTACTCTCTGGGAATAGTTATCCAACCAGTTATGCACCCACCTTAGGTTGTATTTCCCTGTTTTATTAATGAGATTATTCCTCGAGACTGTATCAAAAGCCTTACTAAAGTCTACGTATGCCACGTCTACAACTTCCCTCCCCCAACCATAAGGCTTGTTACCCTGTCAAAGAAAATTCTCAGGTTGGTTTGATATGATTTGTTCTTGACAAATCCATGCTATTTCTTATTACCTTATTATATTCTAGACGTTTGCAAATGGATTCCTTAATTGCTCCATTATCTTCCCTGATACGGAAGTTAAACTGACTGGTCTGTAATTCTCTGGGTTGTCCTTATTCCCTTTTTATAGATGTGCTCCTCCTCTCCTCTCCTCCTCTCCTCTTTCTCCTCCTCTGCCCTGCCCTGATTGCTAATTTCTATACAGCTGGAGCACGCACTTCTTTAAGCATCTGTTTAAAGAAAGAGCACCTTTAAGCATCTAACTTCTTTCTTATTTGAGTTATCAGTTTCTTATGACTGAAAAGGGTTTGACACTTCCACACCACCCCCGGGAACCTGCCTGCCCTCTCGGGTGCAATGCCAGGGAGGAGAGGGCATTTTCGATATTGCCGGAGACTGCATCATGCTGAACATACTCGGGCCACATTTTGATCTGCTGTTGTGCTGCAAAGCTGGAGTAACTGAAGCTGGAGTCCAGAAAGTTACTTCATTTTCAAATTCTGATTTCAAAATTAAAAAAAAAAAAAGGTTTTTGGCCCATTGAGACACCAATACCTGGGCTACACGTAGAATTGCCTGAGACCAGAATCCAGCCTGTGCCCCTTTCCCAGAATCCTAGAATCCCAGGGCTGAAAGAGACCTCAGGAGTCATTAAGTCCAGCCCCCTGCCCAAAGCAGAGCCTGGGCTTTCTTTGGAATGTAGTGCTCATGGCATTCCATGATGCTTTGGAACGTAGCAGAGTATTGGCATTCCATGATGCTCTCTGACTCCTGCCTCTGGTTGGTGGGGGGGAGCGTTGTGTACCTTTGGGATTCTCAGCCGCTGCAAGAGCCAAAATGGTCCTAAACACCTTTGGGATGCTCTAAATTGTGGCTGAGGGCTGTCAGTGGACTTCACCACAGTTCAGACCAGCCCCGAATCCATCTGCGCTTCCAAGATTTTCCCTCCTGCTTCTGCTTTTGGCCATGACCCTGGCTGTAGGGCAGGGGTGGGCAGTAATTTTTGATGGGGGAGGCACTCCAAGGATTTGGTAAGTGATCAAGGGCTGCTGCACTTTTCTATGGAGGTAGTACAGGGTTTGGGATAGAAGCTGGGTACAGGAGGGAGTTCTGGGTAGGGGATTGGGTTTCAGCAGGTGGTGTGAGGTCTGGGGGTTTGGGTGAATGAAGGGGTTGTGATCTGGGGCAGGGGAATGGGGTGCAGGGTCTGGAAGGGAGTTTGGGTGCAGGAAAGGATTCTGACCTGGGAGAATGTAGGAGGGGTACAGGGCCTGGGAGGGAGTTGTGACCAGGAAAGGGGGTGCAGAGAGTTTGAGTTGTGACCTGGGGCAGAGGTGCAGGAGGGGGTTCATGGGCTTGGGTTGTAAGTTGGGGTGTGGGAGGCATGCCAGGTGCAGGCTCTGGCCAAGAGGCACTTGCTGGGCTGCTGGCCGGGAGCCACCTTCAGTAAGACCCTCAGGCAGGCTCCATGGCTGCCACACCCCCACACGCTGCCCAAAGTAGCCCACTGTTGGGGCCAGCATGTGCAACTCTGTGCAGCGTGCGCCGTCGGGGGGTGTCTCTATATGCTGCCCGCACCCGCAAGTACGGCCCCGGCAGCTCCCATTGACTGGTTTCACTGCTTCTCCAGTGCCCTAGTATGGCCAGCCTGATGCGATCAAAGTCAGGTCCCCCAAACCCATGAGGTCGACTTAAAACCAATGAGGAGGTTTTTTTCAAACCGTGATCACCATTGTTTGCCTTTGAGTCTTTGTGCCTTTACGTGTGAAGATTTCAGGCTTTTCCCCACACCTGCAAGGACTAAAAATGTGCCGGGTTTTGTCATTGAACGCTGCGATTCTCACACAATCACGTGACTCTGGGAGCTTGGGCTGGAAGTAAAACATGGACTGTCGGGAGAGCTGCCAAAGAGGGGGCCCTTCTGAGGTGAGAGAAGACTTTACCAGGGGTAGGGAACCTAAGGCTCGGGGGCCGAATGCGGCCCCTGGGTCGCCTGGATCTGGCCCCTGGCTTGCCTGAATCCGACTCTCCCAGCACTGGTA
>JANRFK010006689.1:4183461-4197387 GCA_030068395.1 Apalone spinifera
TTGTGTTCCCTCCCTCTGGGGCATCTGGTATTGGCCACTGTTGGCAGACAGGACCCTGTGCTGGATGGACCTTTGGTCTGACCCAGTATGGCCGTTCTTATGCTTCATCTCCCCTCCTCCCTGGGTCACGTGGGCTCCATGTTGAAGCATCAATACTCGGAAGCTTCTGATCCATCCCCCAAAGAGCCACTGTAACGACAAAACCCTAGTGTCCGAGAGGGACGTGTTCTACAGCCAGCTGCCCCATACAGAGGGTCAGCTGGGATGGTTTGCAATGTTGCAGTGCGGACACGTGACATCCGCCTGTCCTGCTCCTGGGTCATCCCTGCAAAAAGGGCAAGTTCTTCGCTGGGAGAGGTTCCATGATACTGACTCTGGCCCCTCTGTTGCCTGTCGAGAGCTGGTATGAATTTGTGCTCCCATCAATCTGGCTGGCCCTGCTTCCGGGCTCCGTGCAAAGAACATTTCTGTGCGGTTCGTGCTCACGTCACTGTCTGTTCCAGACCCCCATTCAACTCTTCATCAAGTCTAAACATGAACATCTATTTTAACGAAGACCAAGGCCTTGTCTATGCTAATCCCCGCCGTCGCACGAATCTACATCACTTCAGCTATGCAAGTGTAGCTATGCATGCTTATGACAGTGTCCCCTATAAACTGAGCGCATGGGCAGCCACCCAAGAGAGAGTCAAAAGCCACCCAGCTGATTAGCAGAGCGCTCACAGCCCGCAGTGTGTGTTTCTATAGGTGGTGCACACCCACACATGCTTTGGTGCACATAACAAAATTTATTCCACACATGGGTGGAAAAATGAGAGAGAACATTGCTTATTGCGGCATCTTGTGTTCAGCATGGATGGTAGAGTGCTCAGAGGTCGGTTTATCGTATCCAGTGGATCGATCGCTGAAGCGTTGATCCTCGGCATAGTGGAGACAAGCCCTAACATGCAGGTGAGCCAGACTGATGGTTCAGCTATGTATTGTCAATGCGGGAGGCCCACGGGCCTTGACATGAGCTGTCACCAAGTCTGCCAGTGTCACAGCGAGTATCTAAAAACTCAGAATGCCTGAATCTGCGTGGTGCCCAAGGGCTGGTGCCCAAGGGCTGGACCGCTCCATGTGGCGCTGCTGCTTTGAAACACTCCGTGCAGCCCGGTCCCCAGCTGGCCCCAGGCTGCATATGGTGTTTCAAAGCAGCAGCGCTGCATGGAGCCCAGGGTCAGCTCCATGCAGCGCTGACTTTTAGCAATCAACTTTGAAAATTACGGGCTATTGATTATTTTTTCACTTAGGGTAGGTCTAGACAGCGGAGCCATTTCGGAATACTGGAGATATCCCAAAAGAGCTATTCCATGTCTTTTACATGTGCGTTATTTCAAAATAGATTTCAAAATAACGGGCGTGCTATTCCGGCATCCCTGTAACCCTCCTTCCGTAAGAGTTAAGGGATGTCTTGAAATAGCAAGTTATTTCAAAATTTGGTGCTGTGGAGCCCCAGGGCTGTTGCTACACTTCAAAGGTGAAAACACTGTGGGGAGCACGGGGCCAGCGCAGGACTCAAGCAGTCCCCTGCTGGTCCCGTGCTTCCTGCGGTGTTTCAAAGCGGCAGTGTTGCATGGAGCTGACCCTGGGCTCCTTGCGGTGCTGCTGCTTTGAAACACCACGTGCAGCCTGGGGCCAGCTGGGGACCAGGCTGCACACAGCATTTCAAAGTGGCAGCACCACATGGAGCCCAAGGTCCAGCCCTCGGGCTCCACTCGGCGCTGCTGCTTTGAACCACCCTCTATTCTCCCCGCCCCTTCCTGGCTGCCTCTTCCTGATAGAGGCAGCAAGGGGGAGGGAAGCAACTGGTCAACTAGCATGTCAACGAGTCGTTCACATCCCTAGTGTAGACAGTGCCAAATTTCAAAATAAACTATTTCGAAATACATGTGAAATAAACTACACAAATTGTGTAGCTTACTCTGAGATAATGGTGCTGTCTAGATGCACCCTAAGCATCATTTATGAAACTTCCCAGAGAGAAAGAAACAGAGCTACCTTTCTCTTCAAATGTGAGACTACTAAACCAATACTGATTTTTCTTTTATTCTTTCTGCCCCCCCCTAGAACCCAATTGGGACTTGAAATTAACACTTTCTTCTGTTTGGTTTTCTTGGGCTTGTCTGCACAGCATGGCACAGGGATCTGGTTCGCACTGCCCGCCAAAGAGCTTCCTTCTGCCCTGCCTGGTGTGGATGCTGCTTTCATTTGGCACTGGCAGCGTATACACACGGCAGTTACAGCGCAGCTTTTCGGTGCGCTCTGCCATTCACACCCTTCTGGTCCAAATGACACCTCGGTGTAGATTTGACCCTGGTTCTCTATCATGCATGATGTTACTGCTACTTGGGAGCGGACCCATTAGATAACTTCTGTTTCAAAGCCAGCTCGAGGACCGTAAAACATTGTTTATATGTCAGTTCTACAAAAACAGAAACAATTTTTTAAAAATTGCAACAGCAAGTCAGTTTAAAATACGTTATTTAAAATCTGTGAGCTTTTGTCAACTTCATTACGCTGGAGCATTGGTAGCAATGGCATAATTAATTTGGAGAGGAAACTTCAGTTTAATAGTTTAAAGGCATGTTACTAATGTTTTAAAATGGTAAGAAATCCGCCCCTCCAAAAAAAAAAAAAACCCGCCAATAACTATAGAGGGTAAACTTTGAATAGGATTCAGTTTTTAAAGGATAAAAAATAGGTTGATAAAAATAGAACGGAGAGTTCCAAAAATCACCCCTTTGTGAAGTTTTTACTGGAATGTCTCATTTTTTTCAGTCCGTTTTGCAAGACCTCTGAAATGCTCTGTTCCGCGCTCTATGCCACATATTGCCCCTCACGTGCAGGTTAATACAATATCACTTTGCCACGTTTCCCTTTATAATGGGGGAGAAAAAAGGCACCCAGATGAACCTGCTGCATTTGACAGAGATGCCCTAACACATCAGCTGGAGAGAGACATGTTTTCACTGATTCTCACACAGTTCTGGAAAACCACAGTCTAACGCAAACCGTAAGGGTGACCTCAGCAGATTCTTTTCGGCAGATTAATGTCCCACGTGAATGGTCCAGGGACAGCAGGGCATGCTGGCCTGTGGATGCGCCGTGGTATGAAGTTGATGGTCGAGTGACAGCTCAATGAAAGTGTGGCAAATCATGCTTCTGAGTGTCTGTTGGGGGGGAAGTGAGGGCCTAGCGAAGGGTTGTAGTGGCGTTGTAGCCAATGGGGAAGAGGTAGGGAGTGCGGAAGGCTTCTCTCCAAGTTAATGTCCATGCTTTCAAGATGGGGGATGGGTAGGATTTACTTTGATGCCACTTGAGCGCTGACTAAAGTTAGTTCTGGTTTCTGTTAGAGCTGAGAGTTCTGAGGCTGGTCATGTTTTAAGCTGCAGCGATCTAAAAGTGTCACTTTCAACTAAGCATCTGAAGGTCAGTATTCCTGGGTTCTCTTCCTGGAGCTGCTGCTGACTTGAGGTCCATCTGTTACAGGGCCTGCTTGCAGCTTTCGCAGCCATACCTGAAGCTTAGGCACAGGCTGTTAGGCTGGACATACCTACCGGGAGCCCTGGGTAATTACTCGGGGTGCTAATCTGCACTCACACTCATCTTGCCACGGTTTCACTGCTCTGATATCTGGACTAGCCAGATGAAGGCGCGCCCCGGTGTACAGCTACGTAAGATGCAATCACACCCGGTCACTGTTGTTTGTGTGGTCTCGAGCAACTCACTTTACTCGGAGCTTCCAGTATTCTCCCAATGGTAAAATGATCAAAGCCATTTAGCGAGTTAGGTGCTTGGCTCCCATTCAATTGAGTCCCTACAACCTTCAGCCCAATTGAAAATCACTGAATGGGGGTGAAAAATGTACCCCCTAGACCCACAAACGAGGCATAAAAAGACCAAAGCGCAAGAAGGAGAAGGAAAGAAAAGCCAACCCCACGTGTCCTGAGCCGTTGGCTTTGCCTTCGGAGAGTGTTTTCCATCAGCCCAGCCGAACTCATGAGTCATGTGGGGTGAGACCTTCTCTGTACTGTGTGTGTTCCAACATTTTTTTTAACAGGGCCCCAGATGTGCATAAACGTGATGAACACCATTTTATTTCCCCGCATAGCTGTGTTTTTACAGACTTGAATGCACTGGCTAAAGAAGACACCCGCCAGCTGAGCCGTAAGCATGGGCTCCGCTTGCAGTGGTGAAGGGTTACTTTAAAAACCGCTGTTGCAAGGCTGCCTAGCATCCTTTTAACAGGCCAGCTGAATTGCTGGGGCCTGTTAGTGAGCTCAGAGCAATCCGTGGAAGCTCAGGCTTTGATGGCACTTTAATTTCTCTAGCAAAGAAATGCCTTCGTGCCTTTGCCAGTACCCCAAACGCCCCGGCTAGCATGCTGTGAAGCTTAATTACTGTGTCCAAGCACTTGGAGATCTTTTCCAGCACATCGATGGAAAACTGCACCTCCTTATGATGCTGTTTAGAGGCAGAGGCTAAGGAATAAATAGCTGCCGAGCGCAGGGCCCTGCTATGCTAGGTGTTGTATCAGCCCACAAAAAAAAGCAATAGTCCCGGTCTCCAAGCATAAGCAAGCCAAAGAGGTCATGAAGCAGGGCTGTGAGCAGACTCTTGGTGCCCTGACTCCCATCCTAGTGTCCCACCCTCTAGGCTGGTCCAGGACTAGGGGCAAATGAGCAGGGCAGTGGACTGCTGTGCTGCTTTGCCACTTGGGGGCAGGGAAGGGCAAACAGATTTTGCACCTGCGGCAACAAAATGCCCAGGGTCTCTCTGATCAAATCTGTGCAGCTCGCCTGGAGTCCGAAGCAGGACGCTTCGAAGGGAGGCATGAACCCCACCCGATGAAGCAACAGTTACGTCACGGAGCGGGCGATGTCATGAGCCACGTCCACATTTATAAGCTGGGCAGGCTGAGATGAAGGGGATTAAATCGCATGTTTCTGGGCGTAAGCCGAGCACTCGAGGGGTCAGGAAGAAATGTCCTCCAACCCCCTCCACTCCTGTGGCCAGATGGTGCATCGGGTAGGGCAGGATGGTTGCCTCTTCCGGAGCAGTGCTGGAGGGCAGGAATCTGGATTTTGAGGGGCCGCTGGTCTGATCTAGTTAGATCTCGTGTTTCTCTAGTGATCAGTTCATGCCCTGCACCAGGGAAATTGATTGACCCTGGTGATTGTTCTCCTTGCAGATGCTGCTGCAGCGGCTGCTCAGTTTCACAAGAGACCCTAATCCTGTGTCACTGCCTTTGCTTTCTTTGCTTTCCAGATTCCAAGGTGTTCCTGATCTACAATAGCAGGCTGCAGGGCTGCTTGGAGACCAAGGACGCCCTGGTGAGGATCTCCAAAGCCTGCAACGTCAGCGCCCCAGCCCAGAAGTGGAAATGGGTCTCCCGGAACCGACTCTTCAACCTCGGGACTATGCAGTGCCTCGGGGTCTCCTGGCAGGGCAGCAACTCCACCGCGGCGGGGCAGTCTCTGGCCACCTACGAGTGCGACCGCGAGTCCGTCAACATGAGGTGGAACTGCCGGAACCTGGGGGAGCATCTTTCTCACTATCTGAATGCCAAGGCAGGGAACCTCTCGCTGGCGCCGGCCGAGAGAGGGGATCAGGCCCGCGGCGGGCAGTGGAGCGTCTATAACACCCAGGAAGATTTGTGCTCCAACCCCTATTCTGGTAACACCTGGAGAGGGCTCTGGGCTTCTACGTGATCCCCCTGATCTCTGGTGGTTTCTGTGATCGGGCACAGAACCTGATAGAACCTACAGCAGAGATGGGCAAGAGGACCTCTCTCTGCGGCTGGATCTGGATCGCCAAGCGGGTTGATCCAGCCCGCAGAGGCCCTGCCACTCCCCCGCCCCATCAGGGCTTGGAGGCGGGGGGAAGCGCGCGAAGTTTCCTCCACCCTGTGCCTGCCCTGCGAGGAGTGCGCGGTGCTTACAAGTGCCACGTGCTCCTGGCAGGGCAGGAGGAGAGTGCCACATGTTCCTGGCAGCATGTGAAGTCTCCTCCCACCGCCAGGGGCATGGGCGCCTAGGGAGAATGTCGGGGGGGGGGGGCAAAGGCGCTCCTCCACCTCCAGCCCAATTATGATCTGTGGGTGGGGAAGCCTGGAATTATCCTGGCCCCGCCCATTCTGTTTGAGGCCCCTGCCCTTCCGGTGGGAATGGGGCCACTTCAAACATTTCTGAAGTGGCCCCCAGCAAATAATTATTGCCCATCTCTGCCTTATAGGCTCCTCTTAAGATTTGAGGTCTCTTGTGCTAGGTGCTGCTGGAGCACCTGGAAGAGGTTTCAGAGTCAGCAAGGAGGCAGCCATTTAAATGAGACCTTCCACTATATCATCCTATTAGTATTTTATTAACATGTTAGCCAAGGTTAAAGGAAGCAGCCCTTGCCCCCACACCATTTCCAGCCCAGGGCACGGATCCTGCACCGATACCTTCGAGGGGCTGATCCAGGTCCTACTGAAGTCCATGGAGGGACTCTCTTTGGCTTCGTAGGTTTTTAGGGCCAGAAGAGAGGAGGAGGATTTATTATGGGGATTATTTATTGTGCGGTGCAGTAGCCCCTGGGAGCCCAGGGATGCACTATGACCCTGTTGTGCTGGGCGCTGTACATCCTGCGTCGAGTCTCTGTCTGGGAGCACCTCCGTGGAGAGCGGATTGGGCCCTTGTGCAATTCCATCGGCTTGAATGGACTCGCAAGGGCCAGTCCCTGTACAGGACAGGGGCCTAGGAGTCAGGCTGCCTGAGAAATCCCCGGGGCGGGGAGATAATTTATAAGGGTTTTAAAAACAATTTTTCTTTCCTCCCGTGAATGTAGTGAAGGTTCATGCTTACGGGCGTGAGAGGCTCCCTGGGAGCTGGCCCAGGGAAGCGTCCGTACCACGGCCACAGGGGCAGTGAGAATACAAGTAGCTGAATGGTCTGAAGAACTTTGCCTCTTTTCTCCCGAGGGTCTCAGAGCACGGGCAAAGGGGATGCTGCTGCTGACGTGATTGAAAGGGCCCGGCTGCGGGGAGCCTTGGAAACAAATCAAAGCCTGCAGGGCAAAGCTCATTCAAACCCAGCGTGTAAGGTTGTGTCCACGCTAGTGACCTTACAGGGGCATAGCTGTACCGCCGCAGCTGCACCGCTGGAAGGTCTCCCACGTAGCCGTGGTACTGTCCACGCTGGCGCCTCTCTCGTGGACTGATGCCAGGTTTTTTCCCACTCCGGGCCACTGTTCCCTCTGATCTGTTCCATCCATGTGCGGAATACATTTTTATGTGCCCCATGGCGTGTGCAAATGTGCACCACCTGGAGAAACTGACACATATGCTAGTGTAGACGTGTTCGAGGGGCCTGGCTCTCTGCCTGTGCAAAGTGGGCGTGAATCAGGAGCAGTGTTTTGCAGCAGCTTTGCGCTGCTGTTGTGACTCCCGCAGGTGCCGGGCAATGGAGAGTCGGGCCAACCGGGTTCGGAAAGCTCAGACTAACGACGGAAGATCTGGGGTGGGGGGAATAATAAATCTAGGGCTGGCCGAGTCCATTCTGTGGATGGGGAAGAAGGGGCTGAGCCGGTGTTCAGTGCTGCACCCTCTGGTCCCGCTGTTCCGGCGGGCTCGGCAGGGCAGGCTCCCTCGGCTGCTCTGTCCCCGGGAAGGGAGGCCGAAGGAGGGTTCGACTTCTCTCACTCTTTCCCGCTGCAGAAATTTACACCATCCAGGGCAATTCCCACGGGAAGCCCTGCACCATCCCCTTCAAGTACGACAACCAGTGGTTCCACGGCTGCACCAGCACGGGGCGGGAGGATGGCCATCTCTGGTGCGCCACCACGCAGGATTACGGCAAGGATGAACGATGGGGCTTCTGCCCCATTAAGAGTGAGTGGCGGTTGGCCTGGCCAGAAGCTTAAACAATGGGGGAGGGAGGAGGCTACAATCGGCAATAACTGGCCTGGGTGGCTCTTTGGGTGATGCTAGCTGGGTATTGCATGGGGCAGAGAGGATTGTGTCAGGGATACCAACCTAGCACTAGTGAGGGGTTGGAAGCTTCAACCCTGTGGGGGATACCAGCCTGGCTCCAGTGAGAGTAAGGGACACCAGCCTGCCTCCTGTGAGGGCATGGCAGATACCAGCCTGGCTCTCGCTAGGGTGTGGGAGATACCAGCCTGCCTCCAGTGAGGGCGTGGTGGATACCAGCTTGGCTCCAGTGAGGGCGTGGGGGATACCAACCTGGCTCTAGTGAGGGGGTGGGGGATACCAGCCTGGCTCCAGTGAGAGCGTGGGGGACACCAGCCTGGCTCCAGTGAGGGCGTGGGGGATACCAGCCTGGCTCTAGTGAGGGGGTGGGGGATACCAGCCTGGCTCCAGTGAGAGCGTGGGGGACACCAGCCTGGCTCCAGTGAGGGCGTGGGGGATACCAACCTGGTGTCTGGTGGGGGCTCCATGCGTTGACACAGGGCAATGCAGCTTTTCCTCTTGAAGGCACTTGACAGTGCCGACTGGGGAGGAGGCTATAAAGTCACCTCCCAGCACCCAGGCGAAGGCAGCAAAGGCCCCAGCGTCCCTTATCCTCCAGCCACATGGCCTGACATTTAATTCAGAGTGGGAGGGTGCTTTGCCGTTGGGTGCATCCCCAGCCCTTCTTTCAGAGCTTGCCTTGTTAGCTCCTGGGCCCTGAGGCCCTGGTGGATGTTCTCAGCATCGCCTCCAGGGGCGACTCGAAGAGCAGCACGAGTGGAATGAGCCAGGCCCCCGCCCGAGAGACTGTGCGCCCCACGCTGGCTTCTCCCTCTCCGGGCTGGGTTCTGCGTTCCTACCTCGGGCCGTCCCTGAACTCCCCGTGTCCCTGGCGGGCAGAGGGAGGCCGGGCTGAGGAAGGTGCTGCCCAGCGTGAGGCCCGGGGTTATTCGTGTGCCATAGTCCTGCTCTGGTCAGAAAAGGCCAGTTTTCTGCCTGCTACACTGCATTTGCTACCCCCGCCCGTCGGGGCTCCAGTGGGCACAGCCTGCCTTTGGGGTGTCCCCGAAAGGAAACAGTCTCTGTAAGAAGAAGCCTAACAGGGACCATATGTCTCCTGCTGGCTGTGCGGAGGCATCAGCGGTAACCCCTGGCTCTCCTTGCCTCCCCCCCAGGCAATGACTGCGAGACCTTCTGGGACAAGGATCACCTGACCAACAGCTGTTACCAGTTCAACTTCCAGTCTACCCTGTCCTGGCGGGAGGCGTGGAGCAGCTGCGAGCAGCAAGGGGCCAACCTGCTGAGCATCACGGAGATCCACGAGCAGACCTACATCAACGGTGAGTCTGCCCGGCGCCAGCCTGGGTAAGGGCCCTTGGGATGGGGGCCCCGGTTCCCTGGGCAGGGGACACGGTACCACGGAGTGCCTGCACTTGGCCTCCAGCACAGCTTTTAGTCGAGCGTGGCCCCAGGGAGAGGCTGCTGGGCATCCCCAACAAACGCAAGGGCTGTCTGAACGGGGGCAGCTGTCCTGCTCTCCTGTTCGCCTCTGCTCTGCTGCTTCTGAGCACCCCCGCTGCTTGGGACACGTCCACGTGCCGGACCGGACACACAGCCGCCGGCGTGCTGTACAGAGGTGCTCGGAGCTGTACGGCAAATCATCCCCTTGCACGCCAGGCTGGAGTAGGTTTTTGTGAGCTCTCACTGCCCTGCGTGGGACGGAATCCCCCCGGTGGAGCAGGCGCTGGGTGGGCATGTGCCTGTTATCCCAATGGATCGGGGCTGGGAGGGGTGAGCTGGGCTTGGCTGCGTTGGGAAGCCTGAATGGAAAACGCTGTATAAACCTGCCTTTGAGCTCTTGGCTAGCAGCTCCCTGGGTTCGTAGACACTCCTCTGAAGCCTCATGTGTTAACCCCTTCTGGGTGAGAGCCTGTGACTACAAGGGGGACCCTGGAGAGACCTGTGGGGTGGCAGGATAGCGCCGGCCGGCTGGAGCTTGGCAGAGGCAGGCTCTCCAGTTGCTCACATTGCTAAGGAACCGGTAGCGCCGCCCGGGTGTCTAACGGGGGGTGCGGCAGCCTCAGAGCCATACGGGGGTTTAGCAGCCAGTCTGAAGGGGAGGCAGGCGGGTTCCCCCAGCGGTTCTGTCTGACCAGCGAGTTTCCAGTGTGCTGCCCGGATTTAGGAGCAGGCCCCATTATCCCACATAGGCTGGATGTCTGATGCCCCCGGACAGCTTTTCCCTGCCGCGGTGCGCGGGTCCCTCCCGCTGCCGTCCGAGTGGGGCGGTGATGCGCGCACCGGCAGCCTGCAGCGAATGCGTGGGCCGTAGCTGGCATTTTGCTGCGCGTGTGGTGATTTTGGGTTTTTTTTTTCCCTGAAAGACTCTGGCTTAGCAGCCTGGTGAGCTATGGCCACAAGTTAGCCGCAGAAGAGAGACAGCGGGAGGAGGGCAGGTTTCACCCACCCGGGCCTTAGGCTGACAGGAGGGCTCAGTCTCCTGCTCCTCTGCTCTTTGGGGTGGGTGGGCCAGCAGCCCCCGGCGCAGTGGCAGTTTGTGAGCCACGGAGCCGGGCCCGGAGGAAGCCGTGTTTGCCGAAGCTGCTCTGGGGGCCCTGTTGTGTCCGCTAGATGTGAGTTGCTTTGCTGATGAGGCCTTCCCGGAGCAGGAGGTGCATGATGCTGTCCCCCTCTCTCTGTCCAGGGCTGCTGACGGGATACAGCTCCACCCTCTGGATTGGGCTCAATGACCTGGATATGAACGGGGGCTGGCAGTGGTCCGACAACTCACCCCTGAAGTACCTCAACTGGGAGAGCGGTAAGGCCGAGGGAGATTTAAAGGGTGACGCAGCAGGGCAAGGTCCTGGCCAGCTCACAGCAGGAGAGACACAAAGGCAGACAGATGCTGTCTGTGGGCAGCCTGGAGGAGGTGGTAGAGATCCTTTGGTGGATGGCTGTGGCAGAACCCAGCGTCCTGTCCCAGAAGCCTAAAAAGAGATGGTCCAGTCTGCTGCAGGATTTAACCAGTAGGTTTACTTGCTGGTACATATCTGGCACACTGGCAAGAGAGACTGTGCCAGTTGACAGCAGCACTTTGCCATAGATGGAATTACATCACCTCTCTGTGCTCTGCATGATGCATGGGGGCCAAGTGGGAATAAGGACATCGGCACTAAGTCTCAGAGGTGCCAGATGCCAGGGAATAGCATGCATGGATCAGGAGTTGTCATGGAACTGTGTGCCACTTGACACCAGAGAAATCTGGGCCATGAAAGAGACTCCATGGATCTGTGGAACTCCATGCCCCATGAAACCTAATGTGGGAAGTGACTGTTCAGACTGCAGTATTCCTGGGGTGAGATCCTGGCTCCATTGACTTCGGTGGGAGTTTTGCCGTGGTCTGCAGTTGGCTCAGGATTTCACCCTGGTGCTGGGAAGGGGGGAAAAACTATGCTAGAAAGTGAATATCTTAAATTTTAATTTACTCTAATCTGGAACCACAGACACTAAAGTGTCTTAATTGTAATGCTATGGTTATTTCATAGCGGGGCTGAGTTAAGGGTTGGGTGCCTTAACTGTGCATTTCCATCTCTCATCCTGTCTGGATTCATCTGAAATGTTACTTTAACTGTGAATTTCCTCAGTTTACAGAGCTTGGTTTGGGGATAATTCCAGCATCCCTGTAATGGTCTTGATCCCTAAGGGCATGTCTACACTACAGAGTTATTTCGAAATAACAAGGTGAGCGTCCAGCAAGCCTGTTATTTCGAAATTGTTTTAAAATGGCGAGCTTCTTCTTTCGAAATAATAACCCCTTTGTTCTGCGAGGAATAACGCCTATTTCGAAATTGCTATTTTGAAATAGCAGTAGGGTGGTCGCTCAGCTGCTGTTATTTTGAAATAACGACTCCACGTAGTTACTCCCCAGTGCTTCCTGGGGCTGTAAGTCGAGGTAGCGCATCCACATTAAAGGAGCCTGCCTCAGACTCATTTCGAGGCTTCCCTGTAGCATGGACGCGCTATTTCAAAATAGTTATTTTGGGAGTTCTTATTTCGAAATAAGTAATTTCAAAATAACCTGGTAGTGTAGACCTAGCCTAAGTTACTAGCATAGTTACTCTCAACCTAAATTCCATCTTGATGTAACTTTTTGCCGTGGAATACGAAATAACGAAGGTCCTTGTAATAGAGGCCAGCTGGCTGTCCTTGTTTATTGCATTCCATGATACAAGCCCTCAGGGGCATTCAGTTAATTTTAAAGGCAACATCTTAAAGCCATTGCTTTCTTTTCTCTGTGCATGTGTAACCATTGGCGATTGCTAGGGCAGGCTGTTATTGGGGGGAGCTAGTTTAGGGGGCTGGATTCAAACGTAGATGTGGATGCTCAACACCTCAGAAAATTGGACCCTGGGAAGTTTTAGGATTACATATTGACCTGAATGGACTAGCACTTGCCAGGACACTAGCTGAAGTTTTAGAGGCCCCAGACCTTTATGCTTCCAGGCATACGCTGATTGCCAGTATAGGGGTCAGGAAGAAATTTCCCCTGCTGTATAGTAGTGCCCCAAAAACAGGATTACAGGATGTCATGCCTTTTTCTGATGCATCTGGCAGTGTGCATTAGATGGGAAACTCCTGTGCTGTGATTTAACTCTGTTGTAGTCCTGGCAATGGACTCTAATGCTTGTATTTTCCCTACCCATCCTCCTCCTCCCTTCTCCCTACCCCCAACCTCCTCCGTGTAGACCAGCCTGACAATCCCAGTGAAGAAAACTGTGGGGTGATCCGGACGGAGTCCTCAGGGGGCTGGCAGAACAGGGACTGCAGCATCGCACTGCCCTATGTCTGCAAGAAGAAACCCAATGCCACCTCCGACCCGTTCACGACAGGTGAGTTGGAGGGACTGCCGGCCGCGCAGCGCTCCAACCCAGCCCCTGTAGCCAGGCATCTCTCTCCTTTTCTTCTCCCTCCTCCCCCACTTCCTTTTTCTTTCTTTGGATAACAGAACAACCCCGCTCCCCCCACCCTGGCTGCACTCTGTCAATATTGGTGTATTTTGATGTAATATTGGGTTGGTTTTCTTAGGGCTAAGGGAAGAGGGGAATGAAAATGAGGGTGCTCAGGGTCTCTGGGTAACAGCCCGGGGCCTGCCTCTGCCCCACCTTGCACTTGGGTTGGGGGCAGTCTGATCACACACGTCCCTTCCAACGGCAGCTTCCCCGCAACCCTCCGGGCAGACTTGCTGTCTGTCCTCACTGCAGCTGGTGTTTTATTTCGGTGGCTAGGGCTGAGCAGTCCCCTTCTAGTGGGAGGGACAGCTCAGTGGTTTGAGCATTAGCCTGCTAAACCCAGGGTTGGGAATTCAATCCTGGAGGGGCCATTTAGGGATGGGGGCAAATCTGTCAGGGATGGTGCTTGGTCCTGCTGTGAGGGCAGGGGACTGGACTCAATGACCTCTGAAGGTCCCTTCCAGTTCTAGGAGATAGATATATCTTCTGCAGAGGGAACAAGGACTCCATCCTTGCCCAGAAGCCAGGGGAAACCTTTGCCCAGGGAGTGCACAAGGGGGCACAGGCGCTCCAAACACCATGGGCAGGAGGGGCAAAGGGCCAGCCAGCAGCCAGCCTGGCCAGAGACCCCGGTCATCCAGGGGATTAGTGAGGAGGCCCGGCAGGGGTCTGTCTTCCCCCTCCCCATGCAGTGGCAGGGAAGGCGGAGCAATGCTGCTTGGGGGAGAGGGAGGGCCGTCCACACGCTCACCAGCAGGAGGCGGAGCAACACAGCTGGGGGACTGGTGGCCACCTTGCTCTGCTTCCCCCACTGCTGCCACTGAGGGCTTTTGCTGCCTGTGCCAGGCCCATGGCTCCACTGTTCACCTGGGGGGAGAGACGCGGTGCCTGCGGTGGAGAGGAATTTTCCCAGCCCTTCCCCAGGTGCGG
>JANRFK010006689.1:4197397-4209139 GCA_030068395.1 Apalone spinifera
AGGGTCATGGTTGGTAGCCCCCCCAGGCGCTCCCTCACCAGTCACCCCTGCCCATTCTGTAATGCAGACAGCTCTCTGAGGTTGCCACACTGGTTTCTTTTGATCGCTGTCCACCTCTTCCGCGGCCTCTGCACTGCCAGTTGGGATGTATTAAAACATCCCATGCCAGGCTGCTGTTGGGACGCTTGCAGGCTGGCGCGTGTATCCAGTGGTTTGGTCAAGAAGCTGGAAGTTGAGCCCTAAAATTAACCAATACCAGGTTAAATAAAAAATAACTTTTATTATCAAAACAATACCCCAGTTGCAAGCATAGTTGGAATGGCTAGGTGGTAAGAGCCACCAATTAACATACTCATGGAGGGTTCCCCCATGGGCCAAAATTTAGTTACAAAAGAGAGGAAAAACCATTTCTAACAGCACAGACAGATCCAAATTCCCAAACTAGAAAACAATAAAACCTGACGGATTTTTCTAGACCTTACCCTACTTACATATTATGAAGAGTCTTTTTCTTCGAGAGAGACATGTCTTCTGTCTCCCTCAGTATCTAGAGAGCAAACTGGCTCAGAGACAAAGGAGGGAAAACCCAAAAATTCCTTTGTCTGTTTGAAATCCCTACCTGCATTTCTATTGGCTGACTGCTACCTGGCTAGGTACAAGGGACATAGTTAACCCCTTAGTCCCAAGGCTGCTGACCATCCCTCATGGCCATGACAGGGTGGTTGAGCACTGGAATAAATTGCCTAGGGAGGTTGTAGAATCTCCATCATTGGAGATTTTTAAGAACAGGTTAACACACAGCTGTCAGGGATGGTCTAGACTCTAGATGGTGCTTTTCCTGCCACGAGTGCAGGGGACTGGACTTGATGAGTGTAATATCAGCCCTGTTCTTGCCAAGTTCTGTGAGCAGGGTGTGCCTCTTGCTCACAGCTTCACTCTGCTTTATGTTAGCAAAGTCTTGACCATTGCTGGGTAGGCCTCAGGCCTCTGACCCAGCCTGTGATACGTGGGCTCACGCTTCCGGCCCTCATCTTACTACAATGACCTCTCAAGTTTCCTCCCAGTTCTGTGATTCTGTGCTATAAAGTCAGGCCACGTAGCTACGTTAACTAAGAGCGTAAAAAACTCTCACTCCCCCGACAGCTGTGCCAGCAAAACCCGCCGTGTGGACGCAGCCATGCAGAGAGGAGCGCATCGGTCAGCATCTCTAATGCCCTTCTCGGAGTGGTGTGGCTCTGTCGGCAGAACTCCTTCTGCTGGTGGACGCTGCCTCTGTGCCGCACTGGCTGAGGTGATATAGGCTCTGCAGTGTAGACTAGGGATGTTAAATTTAGTTTAATCAACTAATCGACTAGTCGATGGATTTTCCATCGACTAGTCGATAAGTGGGGGAGCCACAATGGGGTTAGCTCCCAGTCCTGTAATAACCCCGCTGCAGCTCTGCCTTTTGAAAATATTAAGAGCCTATCAGCTCTTAATACATTTAAAAGGCTAACGTGCAGTGGGGGGAACCCAATGCGAGCCAGGAATCAGCTGTCCCAGCTCATGCCAGGTCCCCCCCCCCCCGCCCCACTGTGCTTCTGCGTTTTAAATGTATTAAGAGCCTGTTGGCTTTCCCCAGCACTGGCTCCTCCTCCCCCCTTGCTGCCTCTGAGGGTGCATCTAGACTATGTTTTTCTTTCAAAAGAATATATGAAAATTCAGCGCAAATTTGCATATCTTCTTCCAATCGCTTTTTCAAAAAAGCAAGCAGTCTAGACACGGTTCTTTCAGAAAAAGCCCGCTTTTTCGAGAGAACACTTCTTCCTCAAAAAATGAGTTTTACAGCGTTCTTTCGAAAAAGGGTTTTTTTCTGAAAGAACTGTGTCTAGACTGCTTGCTTTTTCGAAAAAACGATCAGAAGAAGATATGCAAATTCATGCAGAATTTGCATATCTTCTTTCAAAAGAAAAATGTAGTCTAGACACACCCTGCTAGTCGAGGGACTAGTCAACTGTCGGATAAGCTTTTGCTTATCAGATAGTCGACTAGTCGCTTACATCCCTAGTGTAGACGTGGCCTAATTGTCCCCTGCCTTTCCTTAGGCTAGTCATTCATCTTTGTGTAAAACGGGGGGTTAAATATCACCCCTCTGGTTTTGCCCTCATTGGAACCACTTTGCACAGTGACTACCCATAGTGCAAAGCGGCAGAGAATCTGTCTTCTTAAGGTCTAGGAGGATGTTTGAAGGGGCTGATCACTTTATAGGTTCAGCTCATTTCCCTGTGGGGGGAGCTGCCAGAATTCTAGTGTGCGCTGTGGAAATGCTACCCCCTTCCCTTCCTCCCAGCCCCTTTCAACCCCACTGCCTTGTGTCTGCCAGGTGGGGATTACAGGGCCCAGGTGTGTGTGCCTCCTGCTTTTCAGCTGTAGCCTATTAAGTTGCTTAAGTTGCTTGCCTATCATGCTACTACTATGGTTGACATGCATCTGACGAAGTGGGTCTTTGCCCACGAAAGCTTATGCTCCAAACACTTCGGTTAGTCTATAAGGTGCCACAGGACCCCTCGCCGCTTTTGCAGATTCAGACTAACACGGATACCCCTCTGATACTTGATACTATGGTTGTGTTAATTTAGATTCATTCATTAATATATGAATGGGTAGATTTAGTAGAGAGGTAACAGTAATGCAAGAAATCTTCTAAAGGCTGTAACAGGCCGTTTGCAAGATCAGCAGAAGCTAAGGTTAGCAGATTTCTGTGGTTGAGACCCGAGGCTCACCCAGACACAGGCCATAGCTTATTTATAGCTTCCCTAGACTGTAAAGGGGAACTTATGTCTCGGACTTTTCACCCAGCTAGGATGGTGGTAGGCAAAATGCCCTCAGACTCAGCAGATGCATCATTAATATAAAAAGTCCCAAAATAACTGATTCAGGCTGAGCTGAGTAATCAGGACACTGCATGTGATGGATGACAACGAGGGCCCATGGTAACAAATTGACGTATAGGATAATAAGACGAGAGCAATGATACATTGACCTATAGGAAAAGGACGCTTCAACATTGGAAACGTCCCCTACTGCATATGCATCAAACATGTCAGCATCACGTATTATAAAAGTGGGACCCTGGCCTAGGGGCAATGGGGAGAAGAAGATGTTGTCCTTGGAATGATGGCCCCTGGTGATGATGGAGAAGGTGAAGGTAATGAGCGAAGTGATGGGCTAACACCTAAGGTTGTTCTAGAAGGAATGGTGTGATTACGTGGTATGGAAATGTTGATGGACATTCCCTATCTATCTTATGAAATTGGGGTATTCATGACTGTGCTAACTGTTAATAAATGATATTTGTAAATAGACGAGAGTTTCTATAGTGTGAGTGTTGCAACTGTGCACATCAGGGCTCCCAACCACAGAATAATTGAATACTGGGCCTGGGACAAAGACCCTGTCAGCCCTAAAGGTGGTAATTAGAAATTAACACGTAATCTTAGATCAGGCAACACAGCCACACAAGACGAGAATTAATCCCCCCGAAACGACTCAGCCTCGAGACGCTCGGTGCAATTATGGAATGGAAATGGGACGAGGCAAAACGGGAGCTATCATCCTTTTCCAGAGGGAAAAGGAGGCAGCACCTCTCCGGGTATGACATCAGTGCCACCCAATCCGAAGCCTTCCTTGGTGTTTGGTGCACTAAATCCTTGAACTAGCTGCTCTACTTTGTAGCTGATTGTTATCTCGAATGTGTCAGTCTCAGCCCCACGTGGGCCAGGTCTCCCAGCCACTAAAGCATGTCAGCTTCTTCTCCGCCTTCAGATGAGTGCAAGGCGTTGTGGGCAGGCCTGCTGAGAGGCGAGCTAAGCCAAGCCAGCTGCTGTGTCAGAAACGATTAGCCCGCTGATGCGCTAGGCTGCACTGCAGCACGGGGAAAGCAGGGCCGTGGCATGGCGCAGAAGGGCGCTCCTGGCTAAAACTAGACCATCCCCCACACTGGTCTCTGTCAGCCTGGGCCCAGACTCAGGTGTCAACAAGGGATGTAATACTGTAGTTGATTAACTGATAAGCAAAAACGTATAGGTTAATGTTATAGACTACAGGCATTTCCCTCCTCCCACCCTTTCCAGTAAATTTTTTAGCAGATTGGCCAGCAGCCTGGCTCAGTTCTGGCTCCTGCCGGGTCCAGAACCTACCCTACTGCGGCTCTGCATTGAAAGTGTATTAGGAGCCAGGTGGGTAGGCCACCTGGCTCAGTTCTGGCTTGCGCCAGGTCCAGGAGCTTAGACACTCCTTAGACAGGGGCTGCTGCCACCCCACAACTGGGCTACAGGCAGCCGGTCCAAAAGGGGAGCCAGTTTTTAAACTGGCTCCCCAGTGGACCAGCTCCTGCTTGGCCCCCTGCACTGCTGCCTCTGATACAGTGGCTGCCGGCCCCGCCCCTGGGGACTACAGAATAGTTGACTAACTGATAAGAATTCATGAGGTTACTCGACTATTCAGGTAACCGATATTTAACATCCCTAGTGTGAACGTTCTCTGGCTGTGCCTGCTGGGGCTGTCAGTGTGTGGTTGTTTTGTTACCATTTCAGCGGTACTGTTTGTATTGTGACAGTGTGCCCCTATGAGTCCCAGTCCTGCACCAGCCCCTCATTGCGCTAGGTGCTGTACAAACACAGAGCAACCTACCTTACAAGGCTGATTGTGGTGGTGGCAGTTCATGCCATGTGGACGTTCATCTGCCGAGAATTAGACTGCGGCTCATGGTGCTCTTTGCCTAAATTCATGAATTCACGGCCATGAAACACAAATCACAGAGCATGAAATCTGGTCTCCCCTATGAAATCTGGCCAGTTTTGCTGCCCTTACTTCAGAGCTGGGCAGCTGGAGAGCGGCAGCTGCTGGCCAAACGCCCAACCCACAAGGCAGCACCACTGCCAGCAGCAGTGCAGAAGCAAGGGTGGCATGGGATGGTATTGCCACTCTTCCTTCTGCATTGCTGCTTTCAGAGCAGGGCCCTCAGCCAGCAGCTGCTACTCTCCAGCCGCCTGGCTTTGAAGGCAAGACAGAAGTGAGGATGGCAATACCCCAACAATCGCCCCACAGCCTCTGCCTCGCTATCTTTTTGGTCAGGACCCCCACGGTGACAACACTGAAATTTAAAATATCTGATACCATGAAAGTCAAGACAATTTTAAATGTGAAAGTTACCAGAATGTCTGTGAATTTGGTAGGGCCCCATGTAAAGTCCAGCCACCAGCTGCCACGTGGCCACGGCATTCAGGCTCTCCTGGCCCATAGGCTGTGAGCTGGCCTGACCGATATGCACGCTCCATGGTGGGGGTAGGAAGAAGAGGTCTAAAAAGGGAGACTCTAAGCGCTCTTCTCAAACTACAAGAAGACCCTTGAAAGCCTTGTGAAGTCAGCTGACCCAGAGGCTGGTATACGGATGCCACGTGGGGAGCGAGGCAGCCCCAGGGGAACTCCTGGAGCAGGCGACTCCTCACGTGGAGGCTGGCAGTGGGGCGTGCAGAGGAGGGAATGGCAGAGAACGTGCCACGTGGAGATGGAATCTGGCCACTGCTGGGGGAGTTCAGGGTAGGTCACCTCTGCGATGTTCCCCCCGCCCCCGTCACTCGACAGCAGACTCACCAGGCTTAGTAACTCGGGTCTGGTTTATTTCTTCTGCCTGGGGGCTCTGCCTCTCCTGTCACAGACACCTGCACTGTGGAGGAGCCAGGGCACAGAAGGAGCCATGCCAGGAGTCAGTGACCTCAGCAGTCTGCTCCGTGTCCCTGCAGACTCCTGGTCCGAGGTGAAGGTGGATTGTGAGCCTAGCTGGCAGCCCTTCCAGTCCAGCTGCTACCGGCTGGTTGGCGAGAAGAAGAGCTGGCAAGACGCCAAGAAGATCTGCTTGCGCGGCGGTGGGGACCTGGTGAGCATCCACACGCTCTCCGAGCTGGAGTTTGTCACCAAGCAGATCAAGCAAGGTAAGAGTTAAAGCCGGTCTGCATGCTTTGCACATGGGGCAGGCTGGGGGCCCAGGTCAGCGCTGGGGGAATCGGACCTTTGGGGGAACCCCGTCTTCACCGGCATGGTGCCTACCCCGCATGGCTCCGTGCGGCCCAGACATGTTCTTATCTATACAGGTGGCATGTAGGAAAATGGTCACCACCCTCATGACATTTACAGCTGTGCATTCAGGGGGGACATCTACTAGATGTACGTGTGTAGCCCCCAGGACTACAGCTGAGCCTCTTAGGATGCATTCAGCCCCCCAGGGGGGAAGGGAAGGGCTGTTGTCTCCATTGTTCAGATGGAGAACCGAGGCCCAGAGAGGCTAATCAACTTGCCAAGGTCACACAGTGGGGATTTGAAGCTGTGTTTGCTGAGTCCCATGTGGAGTGCCTAACTCCTGGGAAGTCTTTCCTCTCTGTAAAATGCCATACGCTGTGGATGCTCCCAGCGAGGCTACAAGGAGAGGGAGGTACCACCTGGAGTGAGTAAAGGTATCGCGATCTCATTCATACTAGGCTCTACTCCCAGTTCTCATGCTGGCTCAGATTTCCAAAGGGGCCCAAAGTGTGTGAGATCTGGAAACTGATTCCGTGGATGTCTCTGAAAATTTCCATCATTATTATTTATCTGTAACCCCTGAGCACTCCAGCTGAGGCGCTAGGCACCGTGCAAATAGATAGCAAGGAAGCCAGTCCCTGTCCCAGGCGGATCACAGCCAACACACCTTGTAACTTGCGAAAAGCTCGCCTCGCCTCACAACTGCTCAGAGAGGGCAGACTTTTCTCTTGAGCACCGCAGCACTTTGGTCAGGTTCACGGTTCACCCTGGATACCAGAGCTGGACTCTGACCTGCTCTTCCCTTCTCTGCCTGCCAGATGTTGAGGAGCTCTGGATTGGCCTCAATGACCTCAAGCTGCAGATGAATTTCGAGTGGTCGGATGGGACGCCGGTGAGGTTCACGTACTGGCACCCCTTTGAGCCCAACAACTTCCGAGACAGCATGGAGGACTGTGTGACCATCTGGGGACCGGTGAGGACTGATTGAGGAGCGGGAGGGATGTGGGACCTTTCCTGCCTAGTTTGCAGGGCCGGGTTAGGGTAGTAATTCAGGCTTGGCAGAATTCAATTTCTATTTTTAATCTCACCGGAGATCGATATTTATTCAAAGTATTTTTAAAGCTGCAGGAAATTACCTAGGGGGCAGGCAATAATTATGTAATGACAGTAGATGTGGAAATTCAGAGTTAAACTCTGTAACCATCAACACACAAATCGTCACTCTCACATGTTTATGTATCCTTCAGTCGAGCCCTAGTAAGTTCTCATAAGCGGTTTTCTGACTTTGCCTGTGTGTAAATGTCAGTTGTTACCGATGGAAGTGGTTTTCAGGGCATGCACGGTGAAATCAGTGTTTACTAATGCTGATAAAACTGATTCCTGCTAAGCCCAGGTTGATGTGAACGTGGTGCTGAGAGCCTCGGAGACCAGCGCACTCTGTGTCCATCATCCAGGCCCAGCATGGAATGTGCTGGGGAACCTTTCCCAGCGCTGTGCCACCAATGCCCCCAAAACCTGGCCCTGCGGGTGTGTGACGGCGCGTTGGGGTTTTCCTGTTTCCTGCACCCCCGTAATGGCACGGACAGACTCCACCAGCCAGTAGAATAGAGGGAGTTTATTGCTTCTCCAGGATACAGCACCGCATAGATGTCATCTGGTTACAGGAACCGGGCCTAGGGTGCCTCAGCCCCCCTTTAGATGGGGGAGACTGGGCCCCTAAATTCCAGCCCCTTTCCCTAGGCTGTCTCCTCCATGACCCCAGACAGAAACTTAACTAACTCACTTCCAGCCCTGCCCCCATCCAGGGCTCCACTCCCCTTCTTCCCATTGTTCCGCTCCCTGGGAGATAACTGGTCAGCCCCCTTTGCATAATGACTCATCCCCTGCCCTGCTGGGCCGTGCTGCAGCCAGCAGCCAGTGGAGGTCACTCACAACCCAAGCCTAGCAACCAGCAAGGTATGCACACTACGTCACAGGGTGGTCTCCACAACAGCCCAGTTCCTTGCCTTCCCCTGCAGATGCTGCTCATTTCCGGGGGTGGTTGTAATGTGCGGGTTGGCAGCCCTCTGAGAGAACTGGACCAAGTGCCCCCAAACTCATATCATTCAGGCATCCGACAGCCACTTTCAGTCACTGGCCTTCTAAGCTGGATTAGAACCAGCCAGAGGTTCTCCGCAAGATCAGCCCCCTAACGGGGACCGGGAAAGAAAAGAGGGGACCCCTAAGGATGGTGTAGTGCAGAGCAGCATAGACCCATGCTTGCCACCGAACATACCCTGTCTCGGGTCCTTTGAGAGCTGTGTCTGCTGGAATCGACCCTTTGCTTGACCTACTCTTGGCGGTTCAATCCAGGAAGGGAGATGGAATGACAGCCCGTGTAACCAGACGCTGCCCTCCATCTGTAAGAAGCCTGGCCGGGTGAGCCAGCGGGGAGAAGAGGAGGATGACCACGGTTGCAGGAAGGTAAGAGGGCCAGGTTGGGCCAGCGTTAGCCTCGGTGGGTCCAGGGCAGAAACTAAGGCATGGGCCTTACCAGTGTGAGCCCCACTGATTGGGGCTCAGGCCTGTGCCCCCTTTCCTCATCTCTTGTTCCACCCCTGCCCCAAATATTCCTGCCTGATTGGGCACACCCTATGGTTTGGAAACCTCTGCTTTAGTGTGTTTTATCTCCACGTGTAGAGGTGAAATGATTGTCACACTCACATTACATTCACCCGCCGTGACTCTGTAGATAGCGTGTAACTTTTCCGGGGG
This sequence comes from Apalone spinifera, assembly GCA_030068395.1. Classification (NCBI taxonomy): domain Eukaryota; kingdom Metazoa; phylum Chordata; order Testudines; family Trionychidae; genus Apalone; species Apalone spinifera. The sequence continues at coordinate 4,206,209 of JANRFK010006689.1, forward strand.
CCCTCACCACAGGGGGCCCATAAAGCTACTCGCCCTGCCGGCTACACCCTCGCTGGGGATGCGCTGCCAGAGGAAGGAGCCCCGGGTGGTGCTGGAAGTACCAAGCAAAGGAGCTGTCGCTTCAGTGTCTTAGGTCAGACAGGCTCCGAATGAAGCAGGATCCTGCCTGCCCGTGTCGTCGCAGAGGAACCAGGCTGTGGCGGGGTATATGAGTGGGCCTTTGCCAATGGTAGTGCCCTCGTGCTTTGGAGGGGGCGTGTCTCTGCTTCTTGTGACCAGAGAGGGACTTAGGAAACCTGAATGGGTCGGTGAAGGCCAGTGAAACACTGGGGGTGTGTCTAGACTATGTGGCTCCGTCGACGGAGCCATGTAGTCTAGATACACCCTGGTCTCTCCCTTTGTCACCACCCCACTACTGTGCTGTGGGGACTGTGGGCACAGCAGTGGGACTGTGGTGTCTCAGCTCATAGCCCATGAGCCCTCCGGCACCAGCCGCTGGCCTCTATGGCCGACTAAGGGCCCAGCTTCTAGGGGACTTAGCTAGTGAGTGCACAGCTGGATGCCGGCAACAAGATGGCTGCTGCTCAAGTCCAGCCACTGATGTCAAGCTCAGCAAGATGGCTGCCTCCTGAGCGCCTTCGGTCCGGCCACTGGTGTTGTCTGGCTCAGCTTTGCTCCAATTCCTGTCTGACTGCAGGATGGGGATTGGGGGAGGGGGAGGGAGAGCTGTTGCCCTCACGTGTCTCTGATAGATCCCAGGGCCCTTCATCTGGCGGGAAATAGAAAAGGGGATTTGGGAGGAGAAGGTTAAAGTTGAGCAACGAGGAGGGAAGACAAACCACCCCCGCACAGCCCCCTCCTAGCGCCTGGATCCCAGCTAGCGTGCCGAAGGCCTGTGGGGAGGTGGCTCGTGACAGCTGTGTGCTGTCTCACACTGTCCAGCTGCATAGTGTCCAGACCTTCCTCAGGCCGGCTACGCAATGCCCGGCTGCCTCCCTCTCCCTGTCTAGCTGCATGCTGGCCCGGGTCCGGTGCGATACAGGGTGCTAAGAGGACGAGCGCGGCCACTCGCTAACAGAAGGGGGTGGAGCTCTGAAATACCAGCCCCACTACTCCCACTGAGGGGTCCAGTGCGACACAACTGGATCCTGGATAGGGACCAGCCGTGTGCACCCTCTTCTCCCGGCCACGAGAGCGCAGGGCAGGGCAGCTCGTGCGAGCACAGCGGGGTAGGCGGGAGGTTCTGAGTACAGCTGGAAAATTCCCATCTTCCATCTGGTCCCCCTCAGGCTAGTCTGCACCGGCACTTTACTACACTGCCGCTTTCTGGCTCCGGGGTGTGAAAAGGCCTCTCCTCGCGCAGCAAGCACCAGCGTTGTGAAGCGCCAGTGTGAACAGGCAAAGCCCGTGTGGTTAGTGCGAGGCTGTTGCGTGTGGGCCCTTGGCAGACAAGTGACAGGCACACCAGTGGGAATAAGACTGGTGCCTTGGTCTCATCCTGAAACTGGTCTGTGTGGACTTTTTTGAGTGTGCAAACCCCCCGGATAGGCATAAGGATCTTGCACAAAACCGGGTTTTTGTGCAAAAAAACCATCCATACTGCTTCTTTTTACACAAAAACCCCTTGCACAAAAAGAAACAGCAGAAAATATGCTAATGATGTCATGACTTATGCTAATGAGGGACTCATTAGCATAAGTCATGACATCATTAGCATATTTTCTGCTGTTTCTGCCTGAAAAAACTTGTAGTATAGCCAAAGCCCAGCTGTTTTTCTGCTGAGCATCTTGCCCTGCATGGCAGCCCCAAGATGGCCTGAGAGCCAGGAGTACTGGGTTTGAAGCGAGGGAAAAGCAGCTCCTGTGGGCTATGGGAAGGTGCCTTGACACGTTGCAAAGGAGCCAGGGGGCCCAAATAGATCCGAACACGTTGAAAGGAGAGGTCCCGCGCCTGCCCCGTGGTGGGATGGAGCACACGCGGGAACAGCTGCAAAGGGGGCAGCATTGTGAGCTTCGAGTGGGTCCGGTCGCTCCAGAGCACAGGTGTTTGAGGGCAAAGTGTCAGAAGCTTCCCAAGTTCCCAGGGACTGTCGCCACTGCCACGGGGATGTTGTCCAAAGCCGAGGCCTCCTTCCTGCGGGCTCTCCTGCAGCATTCACCCGCTGCCCTGCCACGGGCCTGATTTTCAGGTGCACACTGAGGCCTGGGCCTGCACCAAAACAGGGGCCATATTTGCAGAAGAGAAGCACCTTGCTTAGCTCAGATGGACTCTGTGCCTTGGGTACACGCTTGGGAACTTGGCCCCACGTGTCGTTGGCACCCTGGTGTGGTGAGCTTCCTCTCATGCTGCATTCTCGGTAGATGTGTCAGGGAGCTGCTTGTCCCAGGGCATTGTACTTCTTCTCCATCTTTGGCTAGAGGAGGTGGCAGTGTTGCCTAGTGAATAGTGCACTGGTCTGGGCTTTGGGAGACCAGGGGTTTGTTCCCGGCTCCACCACCGGCCTGCTGGGAGACTTTGGGTGTTCCTGTACCCCCCCACCTGTCATCTATGGATAATGACACTGGCTGCCTTTATAAAGCTGCAGATAAAAAGTGCTACATAGGAGCTAGGTATAATTATATCACACTCCCCTCTCTTTTTCAGTACTAAGGCTGCTAACAGTGGACCCTCACTGACGCGGGTCTGTGTACTACCCAGCTGTGGCCATCCGCCAGCCCCCCTGCATTTCCACTAGTTCCGCGAGTCCGGTTCCAGTAGGGTTGCCAGGTGTCTGGTTTTGAACTGGACAGTCCAGTATTGGAGCTTTCTGTTCAGGAAACAAATTGTGAAAATATAAATGAGAAAATATCAATGTCTGGTATTTTCTATATAAGATGAAATGTAGATCGTGATGTAATGTCAAGTGTGTCCGGTATTTTTGTTGAAACCATC